>LN891056.1:116785-129529 GCA_900010015.1 Tuber aestivum
TCCCCCCCCAGAACCCTGTATCCCGGTACAGTCATGTCTCCGCTGTACAAGAACCAACACCTCCGCCACTGGAACCTGTATCCAGGGGCCGTCGCCCCCCCAGCTGTGAGAACAAACCCCTCCCACCCAAGCTCCTGAAATGCTCCGCCTGTCTCCTCTTCCCCCCCGGGCCAATCGAAGCATGGGTAGCTAACCCACCCCCATCACTCCCGATACGCCTAGGACTGCTTCGTGTCCTGGCTCCCGAGGTGCCCAAAATTCTTGGAGGAAAAGTTAAGAGAGTGGCACCAGCGCAGGGAAAGCACAATGTCCGGAAAATGCCATCCCGCCTGGCCCCGCAGGGCAGCATCAGACCATCTCAAGCCCCAAGGGCCTTGGGCCCCACCCTTCGCACCGCTATCTACCCCGCCGTGGTGCCCACGGATAAACAATATCGTTGGCCCCAAGGGGCAGCACCCGTAAAAGTTTACGCAAATCATTAATCAGGATGTCGGCTACATCAGTTGTTGCGTTCTGACGTTCGCATCTGAACCCTCCTGCAGCCTGACGCTCACAGGACGTACTGCACTCCAACCCCCCTGCATTGTGACCCTTGCTCACTCAATTCCGGGCATCCTGGCAATCCATGCCCTTTCCGCCCAGGCATTCCGACACTCCTACTACTCCTGCCTGGCGTCCTAACGCCCGTACTACTCCCGCCCGCCATCCAGACACCTTGGGACCTCCAGCCCGCTGTCCTGATGCCCCCAGAAGTTCCACCTGGCGTTTCGGCCATCCAGCCATGTCCGCTTTGGGTGCGGAGAATCTCTGCTGCTTCTGCCTCTCGCCGTGATGCCCATCAACCCTCACCCTGCATTTCAATCCTGTCGGTGTAAAGCTAGTTCTGTTTGGATGACTTAGTCTATATCGCTTGCCTCCCACCGCATGTCTCGTCGGCTATCCTCCCCCCAAGTTCCTGTCCCTGCTCCTGTGTCTCATGGCTTCGAAGAACTACTCTCGTGTGCCCCAAGTCCTGCATTACCCACCTCTTCCATCCTGATTTCACACTTTCAATTGACGTCATCGGGATTTCCTCGCCGCAATGGGAACATACTCCATATGTTCTGGGACATTCGGTAACCACATCCGATTACAATTTGGTTTTGATATATGCTGCAAATACTCTATTTCCTATCGTACAGTGTCACATTGGCCTACCATTTTAAATCTATTGAGTACACTAGGCGCTATTGAAGCTTGCAATCCCACCGGCACCGCCAGTACCCATATGTGCCCTGTCGAGCCCAGTCTGGATCCCGGTCCCACTGACCTCTTGCCTCCTCTCTCTCAATCAAAATTCCCTTCCTGCTGTCCTTCTATAGCTGTCACCTGCCCCGACTGCGAATCCTCCACACTAAGCGAGACACACGATGAAATACATGGACTGCCTACGCTGCCAGAAGTCCGATGACCCCCGTGTTCCGGTGTATCGTCTAGACTATCCTGTTTAAAATCATGAAAGTGAAGAGACCCTCCAAGGGACGTCTGGCTAAAATCGGAAGCAACATCGGGATGGGGTGACTGTTCCCACCTGCGCTGGTGCCCCAAATAGGCTGCTAGAGGGTAGTCGGTCATTGTCTGTCTACTCCGCGAGGATTTGCTTGGAGCATGCTTAGATTTCCTGCGCTTGACCTCTCCGCTTATAGCGTCAACATCATCATTATACCCTTGTACTCGATCATTCTGAATCCTGTATTGTTGCTGGAGCTTTTCGGTAATGATTTGCCGGATCTTTTAGTCCCACAGCTCCTGGATCTGCTCTGGAAATCTCGGACATGTTTGCCTCTGGCGTGCCAAGAGGTCTTTAAGTGGGTGATGGATTAGCCAGACTCCTTCACTACGGCCCCCTAGAATATTCTGAGATTCTTACCCATAACAATATCAGGCTTGAAGTTTTTCGGCTCTTCGTACTTATCTATTTGCCACGCCCAGTGAGTGTCGCGGAGTATAGCACAAGTCAGGCAGATCATAGCTCCGTTGATCATAGATAGGAACTCAGAATTTATCCTGCCTTGCATTTTCTTTCCGGCAAAGTACTTGTCATATATGGCCTCGTGATCTGGGGTGCAAGGAATCACAGGATCAGACGCTGTCCAAATTCATACATAGTTAGTGGTATTACCCGATAGCCACTGCAAGTCATTATGGTAACAAACCTCATACCCTTTCGGGTCGCACATGAACCGGTCTCCTTCCAGAAGATAATCAACTCAATGTGTGATGGTGGCTGCACCTTGTGGCAGTGGCAGTTTATATAACTTTACTATGTGATGCTTCACATGATAAACGAATTGTGACCGTACGCCTGAGTGCTTTTGGTGTATCTATCAAGGTTATTATAATTTGCCATGTGTCCAGACGTCTGGCTGGGATCACTTACTATTGTTCTACTATCCTCGCATGGTTCAATACGTCCGCAACCCTCACTCATATTCAATGCATCCTCTCAAACACTGTACACTTTGGCCGTCAGAACAACTACATTAGGTAGTGGGTCATCAAAAAGAATGTATTGGAGAATCAGATCGCTGGCCAGCCTTAATATAGAACTTTCAGGTCCTGTAACATTATTCTTCCGGCTGCTACTTGTGTGCCCGTTAAAGTCGCGTCGCCCTACATCTAGATGATCTACCGCGCTAGAGCTTCTGATATCCGAGGAAAGCATACACGAGCAACCCGGCGGAGACGAATTCCTTGCTAAGCTTGACGACGGAACACCAGGAGTGGAGGCTCTACCGCGAATGATGTGGGCACTGACAGCGGGCATCGGCAGAGAAGGGTCAGATTGCTGTAATCTGGCAGTAGGCAAAATCTGAATTGTTTTCCCGCAGTTGGTATCCTCTCTGTTCGCTGTCTGTGACCTGTGACGGCGCGGTGTGTCTCTCTCATCACTGAGATTAATATCTTCCGCATCAGCATCGGTTTCTGATTCTGATTCTGCGGAGCTCGCGGAGATTTGGTACTAATCGCTGCTATCCTCTGATATTTGTACCACTTCCACATACAGGTGGTCTCCGGCGTCAGGTTTGGGGTCAGGACGCACAGCTGCCTGGATTTTGCTTTTACGTCAGCGCTTCGGTGGTCTTATTCCTTGTCTTGTTGCTTGCAGGGGAGAAGAAGGTGGATGTGACGCCTGGTCATTGGCACGCGCACTATGACAGCTGTGCAAATTGTTTTGTTGAGATTAGGATCCCGTTCTCCTAGGTTCCATGGAGCCATATCCGGTGTCGCGTTTACGTCCATACATATTACTAATGCAGGGGGTCGGTTGACTGTCAAGGCGGAATCCTTGCTATATTGGCATGATGGAAAAGGTAGACAGATAGGAGAGAGAGAAAGCAGCACTTAGAAAAGTGTAAATAGTATATCCGCAATAAAATCTGGAAATTGTGTAGGTTTCTTATGCTTGTTAGAATGTGGCAGGTCTTATACTCTAGAGCTAGGGGTACATCCAGATTCATCAAGTAGGACACAGTATTGATCTCCAGCCTGAGGGTTCAAATACAAAAAAGCTGATTGCCCAATGTTCAATATAATATCCACAATCAAACGCGAATGTCTCCAACTATTATAGGGCCTCAAGTCTAGCGTAAATAAAAGAGGAAATGAAGGACACGGCAGAGGAGAGTGGAGTCCAAAATCTAGTGATAATGAGTAGGGTTTACCCATATAACGTCGCGCTAGATATAGTCTGCTGCTAAATGGGATTAGCAGAAGTAAACATCTTCCCTGGAGTCGATGCAGCTGAACGTCGGACATACAGGGTTGGTAGTCAACAATCATGGAAATATTTGCGAGATGTATATAGGATGCCTAGCCAGGTACAGACTTCGCATGCGGGGGTCGCCGAGTGAAGACATGTTTCAGGATGTGCTAGGACCGTGGCTAACTTGAAGAATAATACATATTGACGCAAGGGGATTAGAAACCCAGGGAGCCCACACTGGGAGAAGAAAATCCTAAGAACACAAGTCCACCCATTATACCCGATCATGCAAAAAAATATGATACACCACGCGAGGCTGAAGTAAGGGGGATTCCCCATAACAGGGGACAGACAGACAACGAGGAGGTGATGGAGAAGCAAGGAATATAAGCCTAACAAAAGCAAGATGCCTAAGTGGCGGCCAAGGAAAGAATCTAGCAGGTAGCGCTCTAATGAGATAGAAAAAACTAAGAGAGAGAAACTAAGCTACGACACACAAAATCGCATACGAGAAAACCAAAGAAAAGAGAACAGGAAAACCAGATGCCCAAATGGGTAAGAAATAAGAGAAAAAAACAAAGAGCGAGAGAAACCCCTACAAACTGGAGACGGTCAAGGCGCCTGGGCAGGGAAGGAGACCAGAACCGCCGTAAAGGAAAGAACAAAGACAAAGGGTATCTAGGAGTAAAAACTTGGGGAAAAAAGAAATAAAGCACCGCTCAAAATACTGACCATCCGCCGGCCATGGGTAGTACTGAGCAGCGAGATCCGGGGTGCTCTGGGCTCAAAAAGGCATGATGCTGGCCCTTGTGGCCAGGCATATTGATTATCTGGGGGCACCATCACTGAGCGCATGGCGGGACGGACGGTGTGGCCCCGGGCCCTTCGGGCTTGGGAAGGCCCGATGCTGCCCTTCGGGGCAAGTGGGGACTGCGTTTTCCAGATGGCATCCTTTCTCTGCGCTGGTGCCACTCTGCCGGGTTTTCCTCCAAGAATTGGTGGCAGCTGCGGTGACAGACGCCAAGCGACTGACAAGCAGAGGACGACAGACAATCAGGAAAGGAAAGTATAAGAATACAAGATGCTTAAGGGGCAGCGAAGGAAGAAATCTGGTATATAGCGCCCAGGCAAGATAGAAAAACCTAAGAAAATGAAACAGGGTAACAGGACACTAAAGCGTGCTTGAGAAACCCCTGGAAAAGATAAGAGGAGATCAAGATGCCCAAAGGGGTAGGAGAAACTGTTGCAAAAGGAACCAACAAACTAGACACCTAAGAGAGAGAGAAAAAAAACCAGATAGACAGAAAACGAACCCAAGCAACTGAGTGAAAACAAGGACAACACAAGAAGAAAATGAAAGCGGGCAAAACAACAGCAAGGGAAAGAAAAAACGCTGGCACGAGATAACGATTATTCGGCGGCAGTGCGACGTGCCGAGTAGCGAGGCAGAGGGCAAGTCAGGCTTGAGAAGGCCCGATACTGCACCTTGGGGCCAGGCATATTGATTATGTGGGGGCACCATGATGGGGCAAATGATGGGGCAAACAGAGGGGCAAACTGAGGGGCAAACTGCCGGGCCCCGGGGGCTGCGGGCTTGAGAAGGCATGAGGCTACCCCTTGGGCTAGGCATCTTGATTACCCAGCAGCAGCACGACTGTGCAAACAGCAGGGCAAACAGCGAGGCCCAGGCTGCTTAACTGATTCCATGGCATGTTCTAGTTGACTTGTTCCGGACATCTGACAAACATAGAGAGGTCAATATTCATCGAATATAACTAGTTTGATAGAAGATACTTACTTTTCCCGCCTAATAGCGGTTTGCACAGTTCTGGCTGGCATCTTCGAATGTTGGGGGAGGGGACATAGGAGAAGTTTACATGTTTGGAGCAAAGAAAAAAAAAACTAGACAATTGAGGCCGGGGGATGCCAGGGGGCGGACACAGAGGGGACCTGACACAGGAGATGTTCGCAGCTGGCTCGGTGTTGCAGCGGGGCCCTGGGTGCTTTGGGCTTGAGAAGGCCCGACGCTGCCCCTTGGAGCCAGGCGGCAACAAGATGGGGCAAGTGATGGGACGAACAGAGGGGCAAGTAGCGAGGCCCAGGGGGCTTCAGGTTCGGGGAGGCAGGGGTTGGCTCTCGCCGCTAGCAGAGGCGATACTGACGGGATACAGGTTCCAGGAGGGTAGGCATTGGTTCTCGCGGCCGAGGGGGGCGACAGCCCTGTGACACAGGTTCCTGAGAGGCAGGGGTTGGTTCTCGGCGCTGGGAGACGCGATAGTGCTGGGACACAGGTTCTGGGGGGGGAGGGGTTTGTTCTTGTGGCCACTGGAGGCGACGGCCCCGGGACACAGGTTCCAGTGGCGGAGGTGTTGGTTCTCGTACTGGCGAGATGTGATAGTGCCAGGATATAGGTTCTGTGAGGGAAGGGGTTGGTTCTGGCGTTGGAGTAGGGGGACGGTGCCAGGATGCAGGTTCCCGGGCGGGAGTGGCAATCTTGTTCAGTGGCACAGTTTTCGCTACAGAAGTGCCGACCGACCATGTACCGGATCAGGCAGTAAACTGGGTCTCGGAGGGTGCTGCCATCGGAGATTGACTAGCACCGCTTTCTTCATCGTGTGTTTGCAATCAGCCATAATGTTCATATCTGCAAGTACATCAACTTTTGAATCATTCTACTGTCCGCTCAAAGACACCAACCGTGTCTCTTCTTCCCATTGGCATCGTATCCTTGTCCTCGTCCTGGTGGATTGTGGGGATTGGAGGGGCGCGCCCAGCCCAGTGTTCCAGCAAGACCGGGTGCGCTTAGGACTCGAGAGGGCCCAATGCTACCACCTGGGGTCAGGTGGCAATACGGCAGGTCAATACGGCGGGGCGAACAGAGGGGCGAACGGTGAGGCCCAGGGCGCTTCGGGCTTGTGAAGGCCAGCTGCTGCCCCTTGGGCTAGGCATCTCGATTACCCAGTGCCGGCACGACGGTGGAAATGGCTGGGCAAACAGCGGGGCCCAGGGCACTTGACTGATTCTCCAGCATGTTCTGGTTGACTCGCTGGACGTCTGACAAAGATAGAGAGGTCAGTATTCGTCGGATATAACTAGTTTAATAGAAGATGCTTACTTTTCCCGCCTAATGGCGGTTTAAGCAGTTCTAGCTAAGATTTTCAAATGCTGAGGGAGGGGACATGGGAGAAGTTTGCATGTTTGGTACAAAGAAAAAAAAAACCTGGACAATTGAGGCTAAGGGACGGGAGGGGGTAGAACCAGAACGGAACGGACACTAGAGATGGACACGGCCGTCCCGGTGTTGCAGTGGGGCCCACAGCGCTCCGGGCTTGAGAAGGCTCGATGCTCCCCCTTGGGGCCAGGCATAGTGATTAACTGGCAGCAGCGCGATGGGGCGAAAGACGGAGCGACCAGTGGGGCCCAGGGCCCTTCGTATGTGAGGAGGCCCGATGCTGCCCCTCAGGGCCAGGCATGTTGACTACCCAGCGGCTGCACGGCGGTGCAAACGGCATGGCAAACAGCGGGAGCCAGGGTGCTTCAGGCTAAGGCGTGTCAGTTTCTAGTCTCACAGTACGTGGAGCGCAGTTCTTTCACTGACTTGAATCTTCAACGTCTGGTTCGAAGTCCGGTTTTTTGTCAGGTGCCGCACGACTCAGACCAGCGATGGCAGCAGCCCCGGGGAGAGCTTTTCTCTGTTTGGCTGATCCCTCAGCGTATTCTGCTTGACTCGCGGGACATCTGACAAACATAGAGAGATCAATATTGGTCCGATATAACTAGTTTGATAGGAGATACATACTTCCCATGGCCAATGGCAGTTTGTGCAATTTTGGGTAGCATTTTCAAATCCCAGGGGAGGGGACACCGGAGAGGTTTGTATGTTTGGAGCAAAGAAGAAAAAAAAGCTGGACAATTGAGGCCGGGGGTGAGGAGCTGAAAACAAAGAAAATACCCTTGATGTATGGGGGATACGTTGCGGATGGGAGAGGTTAGGTAGGACAGCAGAGGGTTCTGTGTCAACGGGTAAATAACGAAGCTTGAGCCTGGTGTGGAGGAGAGAGGAAATGAGGGAAGAAGCTGGTAGTGGAAGACGGTGTTCTTATAACCCTATCATCTCTTCCCGTCGTTGTCACCCCTGCAATCGGTCTTTCCTATTTAGGGTTACTGCGTACATGCAGCCTATCCGCAGGCCTCACTAAGACCTCCACCTCCGTCAGACAGCTTTTTCTCCTAACATACACTTGAGGCAAATTCATGCAAATTCCTCTAAAACAACTGATGGTAGACCTACCAAATTGACCGTTATCGTGATGACACTAAATTAACCCTTTAAGCTGCAACATGAACGGACTCGTCCTCTACTCGAGCACAAGTGCTGTCCTCGTAGATGCAGGCCGCCACATCACAGTGAATACAACCCCTAACCTACGTGGTGCCATGCGTCGGTTTGCACCTGGAGTTGGAATTATTGTATCCTATCACCACAAGCAGACCATTTTCGCCTATGGCAAATCTAGGTCCTCAACCTCAACTGATGCGCTGTCTTTCCCTTCATTTTTGCCAGCTTGCGGAGGAACAAACCTGATCAATGCCTGCTTTTCACTGCTATAGCCAATTGTGAAATAGCCCCGACTTAACACCTCCACAGGCTAAAACTCAAAAAAAGTGAGCTGTTACAAAACCCAAAGTCCTTACTAGTGGATAGCGAGAATTGAAATCCTGGAAACCATATAAGAGTTAACAGTGATGAGTGCTTGTCTTCCCTTGGTACCAAGCAGTGGGCATTCAGAACCACCTTTTACCAGCGGTTAGGAGGGGCAAGAATAAAATGTCAAGTGGAGGAACAGCTTGGTGTATGTCGTCATCCTGGCCACAGTTGAGTGCGGTCTTTTCGGCACGTCCGTGGATCATCTAGCATCACTCGCTATTGATCTCAATGGTTCGACTCAAAAAAAGCCGACTTCTGGATGATCTCTCCTATGCCCACAATCATTCCCTTTAGCCTTCGGGTGTCATAGGGCGTGATCTCAGGCACAAACAAAAGTGGAAATTAAGGACGCGGCAGAAGAGTGTGGCATCCCAAATCTAGCTATTACGGGTAATATTTAGCGGTATACTTTTGTGCTAGATATAGGCTACGCCTAAATGGGATTGGATGAATCCAAACTCTAACGTGGAGTTGGACTCGACTCAGGCAAACATCTGATACACATGGTTCGCTGTCAAAAATCACCTGAAAATTTGTGAGACGCCCAAAGTGGGCCTGCTAGATTGGAATTGGGAACACAGGGGTCACCGAGGGGGGGCAGGGTTGGGGGTGTACTCCAGTACTAGCGCAGGGGCTAACTTGGAGAATACCAGATATTGAAGCAAGGGGATTGAAAACCTAGGCGGCCCACCTTGGGAGAAGAAATTTCTAAGAATACAAGTCCATCCAGCACACCCAATCATGCAACAAACAGGTGGTAGAGTAAAAGATATTGAAGCAATAGGGGTTCCAAACGCCAAGTGACAGACCACCAGAGGACGACGGATAATAAGGGAAGGAAAGTCTATGAATACAAGACACCTAAGTGGCAGCGAAGGAAGAAATCCAGTGTATAGTACCCAAGCAACGTAGCAATACCTAAGAAAAAGAAATGGGGTAGCAGGATGCTAAAGCGTGAATGAGAAACCCCAGGAAAAGATAAGAGGAGATCAAGATTCCCAAAGAGGTAAGAAAAACCCTTGTAAAAGAAACCAAAGAACTAGACCCCTAAGAGATAGAGAGAAAACCACGCAGACGGAAAATGAACTCAAGCAACGGAGCGAAAACAAGGACAAAACAAGAAGAAAATAAAAGTGGGCGAAAAAATAGCAGAGGAAAGAAAAAACCCAGGAACAAGATAACGATTATTCAGCGGCAGTGCGACATGCCGAGTGGCGAGGCGGAGGGCGCGTTGGGCTTGAGAAGGCCTGATTCTGCCCATCGGGGCCAGGCGGGATGGCGTTTTCCGGACAACGTCCTTTCCCTGTGCTGGTGCCACTCTCTTGGCTTTTCATCCAAGAATTTGGGGCAGCTGGAGAGCCAGGACACGAAGCAGTCATAGCCGCATCGGGGGGCATGGGGGGGGGTTGGCTGGCCATGCTTCGATCGGCCTGGGGGGGAAGAGGAGACTGCCAGTGGCGGAGGGTTTCAGGAGCTGGGGGGGCTAGGGGAGTTGGAACAAAAGTGTCGGGGGCTCCGGGTGTTGACTCAGGTCAACGTAAATTGTGAACCTCGCTCTCAGGTGGCTTGTGGGATGAGGCGTCCATGGTGCCGTCATGCCTAGGACCCCTAGGCCGCACAGAGTTCACTTGGCTAGGGTAGGGACTCCCAGAGTCGGGGGCTGTTCTTAGGCTCTGCCTGAACTCTGACATCCATGGTTTCTCTTTTAGTATGTCCTCCACCGCCTTTATCTTCTCCGCCTGTATTGGGTCAGGGGGGGCAGGGGTTGGTTCTGGGCGCTGGGAGAGGCGATGGTGACGGGACACAGGTTCTGGAAGGGCAGTGGTTCATTCCTGCTATGGAGGGGACCACAGCTCGGGACACAGGTTCTGGAGGGGCAGGGGTTGGTTCTCGGCGCTGGGAGATGCAATGCTAGCAGGACACAAGTTCTGGGCCGGAAGGGGTTTGTTTTCGCGGCTACAGGGGGCGACGGCCCTGGGACACACGTTCCAGTAGCGGAGGTGTTGGTTCTTATACCGGAGAAATGTGACGGTGCCGAGATACAGGTTCTGGCGGGGGAGGGGTTAGTTCTTGGCGCTGGGAGACGCGATGCTGGTGGGATACAGGTTCCAGTGGCGGAGGTGTTGGTTCTCGTACTGGGGAGATGTGACACTGCGTGGATAGATCTTCTCGCGGGGGAGGGGTTGGTTCTGCTATTCAGGTGGGGCGATGGTGCCGGGATGCAGGTTTGTAGGAGGGAGCGGCATCCTTGTTCAGTGGCGGGATCTTCGCTACAGAAGGGCCGACCGACCACACACCTGATGAGGGGGAAAACGAGCTCCACGATAGGGCTGCCGTCGGAGATTGACCATCACCGCTTTCTTCATCCTATGTTTGAAATTAGCCATAACATTCATATCTGCAAGTACCTTAACTTTTAAATCATACCACAGTCTGGTCAAAGCCAACGACCGCATCTCTTATGCCCAGTGGCGTCATATCCTCGTCCTTGTCCTCATCCTCCTGCCTCTCATCTTCACCATTAGCCTCCTGCTCTTGTATGGCCCCCCAGCTACCTCGAGCCAACGTATAGCAATCCCAGAAATTTCTGTCAAAAAAGAGATATCGGCTACTAGCTCGCGCAGGCGTCTTGTCACCCTCCTCCTCTCCCTCCCCCTAAGTGAGTCCAGGACTATGAGGTCCACGGGGTCTTTGCCGTGCTGCTCGTTCGCAAGGAGGCAAACACGGACATCCTCATCTCCATGTAAGAAGATGAGATCAGCAAGAGAGTGTGGGTTTCAGGGTTCTAGATGCACTGCCCGGGCACCCTGACCTGTCACACCGATCACGTACCTGGGGTACCCAACCTCCTTCTCCACATGTTGGGCCTTGATCATCTGGAGCACTTCCATTATGCCCGCAGATTCCAGGACCCCCTATGCCACTTCCTGATCGCCGTCAGGAGAGTGCCACCAGAGGTCCAAGAACAGATTCTCACCAGGGGGAGCACCCGTTCAGAGAACAATGTGGATCCTTACCACCTGCGGGCAGTGAGGAGAGGACCAGTCGGGTATGGCCACTAAGAATATTTGTTAGTACTGTGATAGTTCAAGACACATAGCGTATAATACTTACTCATACGTCCAATGACGTCGCCACCACCATTATCCCTGCGGTGTGATGCTGATTCGTCGTCAGAAGTTTCTTGGCCGTGTCCTGGACCAAGATCTGTGTCTGACAAATGAGTTCCGTAATGCCGTCGGGGCGGTACCTGTGTTACACATTGAAGCGTAATCGGTGCGGCACGTGACTAAATGCATAAGGTCACGTGTTCGACTCCGGGCCCCGCTATAGTTATCATGACGGTATCGCATTACCGCACGAAACGATAAGGCATCATGCAAGTCTTTACCCTTTCACTATCCATGGGATAAGATAAGCGACCAAGGGGTTTTCGCTGGATAACATAAAAAGAGCTCCAGTCTATAAGATAAGACTTAGTTGAACCAGATTGGTCGGTTAGTTATTGAGCTAGGACCTCGGGAAGTCTTGGTGCTCCTATTCCCAAAAGTAGCCGCACCATCCTCTGCTCGCGTCAACTAGGGTCATCCGGAGACTAGTTGACGATTGGTTAGTAACAACTCACTAGTTGAGTTAGTTATCTTCATCATGCACTCTAAGCTATGCACATAGAGAAGTCATTGATAAGTCCTTTGACAGAGCTGATCACTCCGCTTAGGAACAGAGCGGGGAAGTTAGTTTTCAGGGTCAAAGGGTGTTCGCACTCCAAAGACACTGAATCGTTAGTATGGCAGGAACATAGTCAGTAAGGGATTGGATGTAGGCCGCGACCACCCAGGCGCGGAATATAAATATCAAGGTGCCTCCCTAGCTTTAAGTCATCCTCCGTCTCCGCTACACCTCCGGCGATTGAAAACTCAACACCACGGTTACTATCGTGGCTTTCATCGTCCAGCACCACCACCCCCCCCATCTCCCTCCATCTAGCCTCGGCTACAGGAGGTGGGCTCGCTTCCCCTCTCCCTTGGGGTCCTGATTTATTTCTTGATTCCCTCGGTTCCATCCTTGGTTGAGGCCTCCCATCTCCGTGATGTTCCCCCTCTTCCTACCCCGCCTCGCTTAGGCGTTGGCACGGTCGGCAACCCCCTTTTCCACCTTCAACAGACGGCCGGGACTACAGTTGCAGTAGGAGAGAACAGCTTACAGGCTACGGTCGATCTCTCCATTCTCTTGCCCCCGTAAGAGGCTGCCTAGTCGGACACGAACGCGGTTACCGATAGTTGTCGTTCAT
>LN891056.1:134266-162014 GCA_900010015.1 Tuber aestivum
GTTGAATAATGGCCTCATTGACTCTCCCGAATCCTAGGTCTGTCATTATTCGCCTGTGCGGTTACAAGGCAATGGGAGGCTGGGTAAAGCCTCCTCATGCTGTCGAAGATGTTATGAAAATCAGCATTCGGGAAAGTAAGAATATTCGCAAAGTGCCTGGCTGACATCACATCTTTGATGGTTTTCCACCACGCGCCGTACTCTATTCTGCCATTCGGATCGCGTGTCAAGTTAAGACATGTCGTATATTCCGAGATTTTGTGATTCCCAGGGTGCTGAGCTGAAATTGCACCAGCAAGAACTACAGCAGGAAGCTGGTAGGCCTGTGTAGGTCCGGCTGCAGCTTGCTTTTCCTTGGCCACATTCACCAGATAGACATATTGTACGTTATTGTTTTGAATCATTTCATCTACGTCTGAACCTTTCGGGATATGGATATGATGGGCATTGTAGATACTCAATCTTGTGGAAAGCCTTTCTGGTATGACACTCCTGCGTTCTTGATCCTCCATTTATACATCAGGGTTCCTGACATCCTAGTCATAAGGAACAATTTTCAGCATGATCAATACAGCAGTGGAAACTTTGCACGCTGCCGACGTCGGAGCCAGCCTCTCCTTCAAGATTATAAGGTTAGTATGTCCGGCGACTCTTCAAAATTGGAAACAAATTATTAGTACGAACGGAACTGGATATATCAAAACGAACTGTCCTCCATGTACTCATGAGATATGCTGGGCATGCACTAAACCACTTCGACTATAGCTCCCGTTGGGGGACGCCGCAACCTAGCTCTCCTAAACCACCCCACAAAACTTGCGCATTCTGCTCACATCTGAATACTTGCATTGCACTTCAAAAATTCAACAGCACTTGCTCCCGTAATGCCTATCAAATGTTCTTATTGTCACCGCAAATATGCCTGGGCAGGCCCTTACCAGAAACACCAACGCAGCACCCATGCCAATCTACCCGTTCTTCTCCTGTCGACTGCATGGCCGACCACCTCGGATGGTCCTTTTCACCACTGTGAATCTGACACATTACCCCGCAATGACGCTTTCCACCAAATGGATCAAACCGATTCCGGCTATGAGTCGGAGGGTGATCCCATGGATTACTTATCTGAGTCATTGAATCTAGAGGTTACAGAGGAGTCGTGTATGGAATCACGCGGTGTGGTCGACGCGTCCTCAGGGCCTAGCGAACTGGCTATTTTTCCGGGCACGGGGGAATCCATTAGAGAGGTGAAGGAATTTGAACGAGACAACCACAATCTAGCGGAGGACCCACAGGCTCCAATCGCGTGCACGCATGATTTCAAACTTGCAGTGTGGTTTATTCACAGCAAAGTCCCCAAGTCACATATCAATGAGTTCCTTTCAGGTGGCCTTAGTAATTCAGCATCCGTCAGCTACTGTTCAATGTATACACTCGAGAACCACCTCCGTATGCTGGATCTATATGAGGCGTATCTGCGATGGTACGAAGGGAAAGGAGATGATGGCATGAGAATGTTACCTTTCTTCCACCCTAACCTTCTAGATTGTGTCCAATATCTTCTTGGTCAGATGACCTATAGAGAAGATCTTATTTATGCACCACAATGTGAATACAATCACAAGGGACACAGAGTGTATGCTAAAATTCATACCACAGACTGGTGGTGGGAAGTTCAAGTACTATAGAAATTTCTTAACACCTTTTGACTAAAGATCTAGCTAACCTATGACAGGAAACCCTTCTACATGGCGCCACGGTTGTTCCAATTACCGGGATGTCCAATCAGACCCATCTCACCAACTTCTCCGGTGACAAGAAGGCCTGGCCAGTGTACGTTACGATTGGAACTCTTGCATCGACTAGGCATAACAGGCCTGGATCGATGGCTATCCTCTTTCTTGCCCTGTGACCAGTCCCTTCTAAGTTGCCCCAGTCGGCTTCAGCCAACAGATCCCAGAAGAAATCAATGCCGACACCCTTGAAGAGGTATTTGAACTCTTGTTTGAGCCCTTGCAAGATGCGACGCGTGATAGCGTCCCAATTGACTGTGCTGATGGGAACGTCCCGAGGTACTTTACGATATTGGCTGCATGGATTGCAGATCATATGGAAAACGTCGCCCTTCATGGAATAAAATCCAACGCCTGTTCTAAATGTGAGGTTTGTCCACACCAGCTAGGTGCCAACGCAAGCACGACATATCAGGCCCGAGATTATGTGACATACGAGGTACTCGAGCAGCAACTTCGCGACGAGTCAGAGATCTCAGATTCAGACGTGATCAACCCCACACTCAACCTTCTGGGTGTCAAGATCGGGCGGAACGCTTTCCACGGGCTCCGACGGGTGTCTGCGCCAGACTTGTACCAGCCCGATCTCTTTCATAGAGTTTACCTGGGACTGTTTGAGCACATGCTGGATTGGATTCACAGATTTCTCAAGAAACATGGGCGACTAGAAGCATTTGATAATGCTTAAAAGTGTTTGCCACCGTACCCTGAGTTCTTGGTTCACAAAACAGCTTACCGCGAGGTTACGTAGTGGCAAGTGAAAGAGATGAGGAATTTGGAGCGACATCTTTTAGCAGTTTTGGCTGTGGCTTTGGGACTGCCGGACGGTGCGCAGCGGCTGTCTTTCAAGCATGCGATTGCTTGCGTGGGGTCGTTACTCGATTTCAGTTTGATGGCGCAATCTAAAGGTTATACAGCAGAGACTATAGGTTATATGGAACAATATCTCGACAGGTTTCACGCCACGAAGGATATCTTCTTAGAATTTAGAATGTTGAAACAGACACAAGCCGAACTTCATGATCAGGTCCGAGGGATACGGCATCAGTAAGCTCAGGAGAATTAACCTCACCCCAGGACGAAGGTACGGAAAATAAGCGATCAGTATCACAGGTAGGAGGACAACCAACGAATGGAATTGATTCAGTCAAAATGTCATTTCAACTTCATCAAGATGCATATGCTATCTCACTTCCGTGATCACATATACCTGTTTGGAAATATTCCCATGTATTTAACTGAATTTGGGAGCTGGCGCACAAGCATCAGATTAAGGACGGATGGCGACAATCGAATAAAAACGACGCCTCCAAGCATATTCTGAGCAGCTATAGCCGACAACAAGAGATCCGAATGACGCTTTTGAACCTAGATTCACTACGATACCACGGAGCTCATATTCCTACAGACGTTGTCAACCTTTTGAATAAAACCGGTACCAGACATGCACTGGGGGCTGAGTCCCATCTTCGCCTCCTGAAGGGGCACCCTGGTGATGTTGCATGTCTGGTCAAATTTTGCAATTTCCTGAGTATGACCACTGAAAACATGAGTATTGAAATTGATCTGATATAGCCACCAGACGCTGCCCGTAGAGCGATACCTCCCTGATGATTCTGACATACTTCAACTGCTGCCTGTTGAACTACTGATGCAGCTCGAAATCTGAGTTCCCACCTTTCAGGAATCCAATATTTACGACATCCACCGGGCAAGATCTACAGGATCCGTGCTTTTTCGAAACCAGGCGAGCCAGAATGATTGGGTTTGAGTCCAGGCAGGCAGGGAGCAAATGTATGATGCGTTCCGAGGCCGTCTTCCGGAAAAGCTCATGGTACTGTTCAAACTGCGAGATTGTAGGCACCAGAAGACAATACATCGACTCGCTTGTGTTCGGATATTGAGTGCAATTAACTCTGGGCGTCCGTCAGAGTTACACGATGTTGTCACCGTTCAGCTTAGACCCGATGCGAGAAGGTTTACCATAGTGGACATAGGCATCATACTTGGGCAAGCGCACCTGGTTCCGGAGGCAGATGGGCGATGGCTGGTCAACAGTTGCATTGATTTAAGGACGTTCAATGAAATATATTGACAAACGTTGTGCAGACGCATTGATTATGCGACACTCAGAACTTCTAACACCAGATGCGTATCCTCCTATGACAAACAGGCAATATGGGTACAGAATGATTAAGGTCTCTTGATAGTAAGCTGTACATAGAAATAATAAAATATGATTAAGACAAAGTGCTGGAAATCAAGTGTCTGCCGGAGGATCCGCAAACCTGCTGTGAGGAAACCATGACATGCTTGCGTACGAGGGGTCAACAATATCGTGGATGGGGGACCAGAGTCCGGTTCCGATGTCTATCAACTGGTATGAACGTCGCAGCAACATAGCGAGGCACTCATACAGATCGCCAGCAGCAGACAACACAGGAGAGGGTAATCAGGAGTGTAGCGAGTATCGCGTTTCATGTCTGACGTTATCCCGAAGTGGCGAGAGCAGGCAGGAGGAACTGGAGGGATTGTAGGATTGTTGCGCGACGCCATGAGGGAATCCAGAGAAAGATGCCAGGAGCGGAGTGTCAGGAGGGGGTGACACTAGGAGCTCATCATAGAGGTTTGAAAGGAGTGTTGGCTGCCATAGAACATGGTCCAGATGGCGTGGTGACAGAGGGAGGCACCAGGCGGGAATCCTGAGGTCAGAGGGTGGGGCTGAGTGTAAGGTGGTGAGGCAGACGCAAGGCCGCGAGCGCTGGGATCAGAGCGACGGGTTTGCGGTAGCACCGGAGGGACGTGATCCAGACGTTCAACCGAGGGGCCAGAGGGTACCGGAGCTGAGCATGCGAGGGCAGTGGTGACGGGACACAGGGGACGTAAGGGGTGTGGGGGCTGCAAGCCCAGACACACGGGATGCAGTGGGGCGTTGCAACCAGAATCAGGATGCACAGGGTGCAGGGGACGCAAAAAAATAAAACTCAGCGTCAGGACGTGCCGCCCACGCATCAGACGCAAAGTTTTTTTTTCCAATAAATTCACTAGTAAGAAGAATATAAACCTCAAACAGAAAGTATGTGATCGCAACACACCTCACAGGTATGATGGCAGATGAATTGGTTGACAAATTATTATTTTAATTCTAATAGTGGTCAATAAATATAAAAGTTTCTTATTTCACATGTTTACTAGTTAGGGTTTTGTACATTAGATATGAGGGTAATGAGGCCTTGGCAGTGTTACACTTGACGTCGCAACAATTTTGTCACACTTTTTGTCTGAAACTTGGGACAGAGTCTAGCCTTCCGGAACCATACTAACAAATCTTTGCCAAGCCTCGCTGAGGGTGTCGCCTCGCTGAGCCCTCACCCGATCTACTAATTGTAAGCAATCCCCATCCTCCTACCAAGAGAACGAGCCCGGTTATTAACTATCTTCCGAAAAATGGGATTGCGTAGGGGCTCAGATTGCCATGTATATAAACAGCAGCCTTCCAAGCCTTCACCGAAACTATCGTGATCTCAAGACAACCCGGAGGACTGCCATTTCACCAGCATCAAGCTTAAGTATCGACAAAGTCGCTGGACTGATGTTCGTGCCTAAGAACTTGACTTATCTGAAGAAGGGTTCTCGATATCATATTCACAATCTTCAACAACTGGTTCAGAATAGACCAGATGCGTGGCCGGGCCCTAACTTAATTATACCACAAAGAAAGCGGTGACCCCAAGCTTTGGCTAAATTTCCCAGACAGACAGCGCGCTGGAGATGCAGTAGTTAAATGGGATATCGTTCAAGAGTATCTGGAGGATTGGGACGTTGTATTATTTAACCGACTTCCCCCCCCGTATATATTGAGTATTCTCAGTGATTACGTGCTTTACTTCAGATGGCCTAAATCGTTTCATATTACTGACTTACCATAGGTCAAAATTCGGCTATGGAGGACTTTCCGACTCAGCGAATGTGTTCGTATTCCGTACAATGAGGATTTCAACAGAGGGGAGGCGAAGCTCCACGCATACCCAGCCGAAGGAACAGGAACCGAAGCAATAGAGTTAAGGGCCGTCAGGAATAATCTCTATCACCTCGAAGCATGCCTCCTCACCATATCCTACCCGTCCTATCTCATATATATCCCCCCCCCTGATATCCATCCCCCCCTCATATCCATCCCCTCCCTCATATACATCCCCTCCCTCATATACACCTCCTCCCTCATATACATCTCCCTCATATACATCTCCTCCCTCATATACATCTCCTCCATCGGTTTAGAATGCCTTCTCTGGTCCACGACTCCGGAGCAATGTGGTTGAATAAGAACTTCAACCAGGCCTACGAAAGATGGCTTCTTCCGTCCAGTGTTCCCAATGGGCGAGGCCAGTGATAGGCCGTAGGCTGGGCCAAGGCAGGCCGCTCTGACGATGAGCCTAGGCGGATATAGGCCGAACTCAACCGGCCTGCCGAAGCCTATCAGGCCTGGTAGGAGCCTACAGGCCTGCAAGTAGGATTTTTAGAGCTAATTGTTTTAAGAGTAGCTCGATTCCTTACAACTTTCATTATCGTTTATTATTTTATCTATATCCTCACTTATCAGTTGAAGTATGATAACTACGCGATTACCGATCGACAACCAGCTCAAAGAAGTCCTGGACATCTACCTTCAGATTCTCCAACGCAGTCCTATCTCACGATCCTTCCTTCCGATTCAGTTTCTTCGGCAGGAATCCATCACTGAATGTGCCGGCTATGGTTGACCGAGTCCTATTAGACCTCGGGGGTTTTCATCAACCATGAGCAAATCCATATTACTACCCGGATGTAGGATCAGTGCCTAATAATATTAGTGATCTTACTGATACTCGTTCTATTCCGTTAACACCAGTGCGTGGAATTTGCGTAGGGACTATGTAACTTACAGTTGTCACAGGAGTAACTCGGACTAGTTTAGTGGAATGGGAGATGAGCCGAGCAGAAACCAAGGATCTGAGGGGGTTGTAGGCCCCTATTCATAGGCTAGGCGCGGCTTGGCTAGGCCATATAGGCCGGGCCGGCCTATCAGGTGGCAGGTACTTAGCCTATACGGCCTATAGCCGGGCCCGGCCGGGCTAAATTCCCCATAGTTGTGGCAGGCCGGGCCCGGCTTCGGTCCAGACTGGCCTACCTGGCCCGTTGGGAACACTGCTTCCGCCCCACTGGTTGTGGACGGTCAACATGTTGACCAATCCTAGTAAGTTGCTTATTTGCCAATGCTCAAGTACGAATGGCTTGCTAATTATATCAAATATCAACTAGCATTTAGGAACTTTATAGGCGGCTTGGGAACCATCAGAAAGAACCTGACTGCGCCCTCATTCCCCTCCGGCAAGATATCGAATGCCCTACCATTGTTCTGGAGACGGGTTACAGTGAGTCAAGTGTGGGGCTTGAGAACGATGCATGGTTATGGCATCTGGGTACGGGAGGGTCTGTGCGAGTGGTCTGGCTCTTGAAGATATATCGAAGGACACGGGAGAGGATAGTGCGAGCTTTTCTCTCAGTCTCGCGAATCAGGGCCGATGGTGTCCGCTTGCTAGACCATTATGCAAGCATTCCACCTCCTCTAACCTGCTGGTTTCCCTGCTAATATGCCCCTTGTCAACGTAGACCATCCTACCCTACCCTAACCAGCCCTTTCCCTGGCCATATGTCTCCTTTGATGAGATATATGGGGGTGTTTGTCCTCGCGGTGTGGACCCGAATGCAGTTGTTGCGTTAGACCTCTCAATGCTCGCTAATGAGTTAAGGTTTCGGATACGTGAGGAGGACGATATTCCCGCTTAGATCCATTGGGCGGAAGAGAAATCGGTAGTGTTAAGTCATGTGAGCTAGAAATCCAAGTTATTACTCATAAGAAGCAAAACAACACGCCATGGTTTGGAGGAAGCAGTGTTCCCAAGCGGCCAGTCCGGTCAGTCCGGCCGTGGTTTCGAAAAGCCTGGGTCAGTCCGGCTTAAATTATTAATGGCCACCAAAGCCTACGGGTGCCCAGTAAAAGCCGCCAGATGCCCAGGTAAAGCCCGCAAGTATCTGCGAACATGCAGGCTTTTCACGGTTAATCACTCGGGATGTGGGAATGGAACAAGGAGCTTACAGCGCTACTACCGGTAGCAGATTTCGCTTAAAACGAGTAAATGTCCTCTACTTCAACAACGATTGTCTTCATAACCACACTACACGACCATGATCCTTCGGCTCATTACTTAGCACAATTATCATGGAATTTATTATATCTACTTCTAGCATATTAAGCTTAAGCGGATACTATCTCCAACCTCATCACCAAAATTTTATCCCCCTTCCAACTATGATATTATTGATAGTATGCACGATGTAGAGAGTAACACGAGAAAGATAACCTCCTACGGCCTAAGAGCTTCCAGTACGCGTAAAGTCAACGAAGTGCCATGAGTGATAGCGTATTTTAACCCTGACCCTATTGTCCGGAAAGTTATTTTTGGGTATTAGGGTCAGGGCTGAAATACCAAAAGCCTGCAGGTGACCCAGGCCAGGCCCAGCTTTAGTTTTAGAAAGCCGCTTGCGCACAGTCCGCCCCGGCCGTCCCTACAAAAACCTAGGTCAGTCCGGCCGTACCCAAAGCCAGACGGACTGGCCGCTTGGGATCACTGGGAGGAAGTTTGTTGGGTCAAACACGGGGAATTCGGAAGGTACCGCCACACGGAGGATGAGTACGATGAAATTGAACCAAGCATTGTGAGAAGATTTGGCTTATTGGGTGGGCCCTGGCAACGATGGATTGATAAAATAAAATTCATTGACTTTTTCTGCTTCTAAAAAATGGTTTTGTGTAAGATGTTGATGCTGATTACACATGTTATAGAAACACATCATATTCTCGACGAGAGTATCTAAGGGTTTTCCCTACTGTGATCTGCCATATGTGGAAGTGCCTGGCCATCCGGTGCTGTGCAATTTAGATGTTCCCTTATTGAGTAGAAGCGAATGCCTCAACCAATAGAGGGCGCTTATATCCTTACACAACAGGAGCACACTGTCTGTTGTTTGATATCAGACTTTGCTAGCACTAACCCTCGATACACATGCGCACATTTGCTATGGACATCAGGTTTGGTCTCCACAGCTTTGAGGACAATTTAATCCTGGTTTCGTTATGACCTATGCCATGGCTCCAGGGCTTGATGATCGGTTTCGCGACATGGTCTTGAAATCTATTGAACGTGGTTTTATTGCAGGCGAAAATGTTCTGTCGACTGGCTTCTTCCCCCGGGAGGCTCATCGCTACACATTCCGTGACCCGACATAATTTTGCCACCTATACCATCCGGAATGCTGTGGTTTGGTAAGGGGTCACTTGGAAGAGCTGGGTAAGAGGATCGTCCGTGTTTGTGCATCTCTTGGAGAGTACCCTACCATACGATATTTTTGTCCACCAAATCTATTCCATGAAGCTCGAGTTTCATCAGAGCTACTCGCCGAAGATGCGCAGACAGAATTAGACCTCAACGCCCAGCGGCACCCCGATTTTACTCCGCCCTCAAATAGGCCTCGGGGAGTGCTGTTTGTTATAGATTGATCTATTGATGTGTTCGCTCCCGCACTACACAAGTTCACTTATCAAGCGATGGCCCATGATCTTCTGCCCATAAACGATGGGGAGAAAGTAACTTATGTTGTTAAGGTTACCACTTCTGGTGGTGCTGACAAGGGAAAAGAGACAGTGATTTGGAATGAAAATGGGATGTGGGTGTCTAATCGGCACAAGCATATAAAAGACACCATTGAAAAGTTGATGGAAGACTTCCAAAAATTCCTAGGGGACAACAGGAACTTTGTTGATAGGTTTGTGCGCCAGTGTACTATTTTGGTGCGAGTACTGATCTATGAAGTTTGTACGCAAGTCTACCTCAACACCAAGGACAAAAGGACATGTACTCACTTCATCTTGCCATGGCCCAGGAATGCACAGGTGTTTTCGAGAAGAAAAACCTCCCAGATATGGCGCTTCTGGAACAGGCGTTGAGGACTGGTTTTGATGAAATCGGTGCTCAACAAAAGATCTTTCTGAGTCTTTAGTGCGCGATGATCCGGCTTTAGTGTGAGTCTCCTAATAATGTGTCCTATATTGACTGTACTAATATGCCGTAGCCCTCCGGTTGGACTTCGCTTGATAATCCTTTACCTTCTTCAGCGTATTATCGCTTTCATAGATGGTGGTGCTATGTATTCTAAAGCTCGTGCGTGTTACGAGGTTTCTAAAGCATCTATTTGGGATGTGATTTTAGGATCTTCACACATGCTTAAGTTACTCCGATGTTGTGGAGCAGTTGCAAAAATCGAGAGAGCCAAACAGAGTTTTAGCCTTGATAGCTGATACTGTATATCGCCCAAGGAAGTGCTAAGACATCTATTGGAACCCGACCCGATTTTAAAACCTCTAGCACCGCCCCACAGTACCGGTAGGTTAAGCCTGCGGTGCAGAAACCTTCACCAAGCCCTACACCTAATGCGGGTGATGCGGCTCATGTTGTCAGGCGTGGCACGCAGATGCCTATGTAGTGTCACCCTCAAGTCTCGTCTTCAAACAAACCGTCAACCCTACACCATATCCAACCACCAATTACTCAATTTGAGCTCTCACTCTTCCTCTCAACTTACCCCTAGAAATTTGCTATTTGGTCGCCTGATTATGTCTACCAAAATATCTGATCAAGTTTTGAAAGAGGTGAGGACCGGCAGTTCTGACGTGTTGCTCTTTTCCAACGTTGATCCCGAAGACTTCGCAAATTCCCTGGAAGTATTACTGGCTCATTCCAATTGCCTTGACAAATATTCCTTCCAGCAACCTATTTATTTCACAGTTTTCCTGAATTCTTGATAACTTACTAATACTTACAGGATCCACTGGTTTTCCCCTGAAAACAGATTGAAGCTTGTAATGCCTTCGATGCTTCACGCCTGCGCTGCAAAAATGGGCAAAAGGTCTCGCTCGAAAGCCGGCCCTTCGAAATCCACTTCCCTACTCCTCACAGAACCCGCATGTTCAGAAAGAACAAATACTCGAGCACCCGTTCCAGAGAAAGATGCCGAAGAGCAGTTTCTCGAAAAATTAATCTTCGGCGACGCAGAAGGTTTTGAAGCCGGGTTGAATGAACTTGACGGTGGATATTCCGACGACAGTGATGGAGGAGGAGGAGGAGGGATTCCGCTTGCCGGGGATGGGGATGCAGATGCCGGAGCAGACTTACAAGCGCTACAAGATAATAAGTTATTCCTTGTGGACGAGGGGCCGTCCAGTACCAATGTAATCCCCACTAGGGATATTCCGGGCGCCGGTCGTGACTCTTCAGAAGGAGAAGAAGACGGGGAGGAGGAGTGTCTTCCGGCATGGCAAACCTCCGACGACGAAATGCTTACCATCTCACTTGCTAATCGGGGCTTGCTGCGTAAGCTTCGGGACACCGAGACTGAAGACCTCATCAGTGGGAAGGAGTCTTCCGCGCGACTGCGCAGGCAGTTTGAGAGGATTTATCCAGTGCTCGAGTGGGCTGCCGGTGGCTTGGACAGGAAGAGGGTAAGGCTGGCCGGTGCGGGGGGTGCGGGGAGCAGTAGTGATGAAGAGGTGGGCAGGATGGAAGAGGAAGGTGGGGATATGGAAGCGGTGAGGCCTGCGCCAAGTCTCGAGAAGATCCTGAGGAGGACTACGAACTAGACACGCAAGGTTCCAGGGAGGCTGCGGACGCAGAAGTTAGGGATAGTGAGGTTGGCAGATGGGAATAGGATCGGTGGTAGTTTGGTATATATACATCCCGTTCTCCACCCCTCCCCCTTTAGGCATCCAGCATAATTTTAAAAAGTTACCAGTCATTGATATCAACCCTCCACTTCCACCCCCACCACCCCCTCCTCCTCTCCTCAGGCCCCGACTCAACCCTCCGTCTCCACCACATAAATGGTGCCACAAACCCCCCCGCCACATCCCTGCACCTGCGCAACACCCCCACCTATGTTCCAGCATGAGTTACTGCAAACATTATGGCATCCCTGGTAAGTGGTATTGCACTATGGACACGATGGGTGCTCCTGGTATGTTGGAAACTCCTTTGGGATTCAGTATTAAAGGCAGGAACCTAGCTAATCCTATTCCCCCGAATATAGCAATTTCGTCGGTGCATATAAAAGCTCAATAAAAAGGCCAACCTTTGCCTTCCAACCTCGCAGAGATCCAAGTTTGGGCGGGTTTCCTGAGTTCCCCACTGTTGTGGAATCAGGTATCAATGAGCCGCATGCCGAGCTTCAAGCGAATGCCAGACTCTGGCAAGAGGGTACAGCAGGAGCTGTGCGAGTTGTACTACAAGCCCAATTTTCTGCACCTACTAAGGAGAGCAAAATGAGACTTCTCCTATCTGTTTCTCGTTTCGGTCCGGACGGACACCAGATGCTACATGACTATTACGCAAGTTTTTTCCTTACACTACATACCCCTATACCTGTACTAATATTTGTTATGTGCACATAGGACATTTTTCCAGCCCCCCCCCCCCACCCCCAACAAGACCCGTATGTCACTCTGGACGAATTCTATGGAGGTAATCGTCCCCTTAGTATTGAACCGAAAACTCCCGTTCCGTTCAACCTTCCGTTCCTTTGTGAAGTAGCAGACCACTGGATCCACCAGGGCGGCCATCTCCCTACCTAAATTGCTTTAGAAGCAACAGCCCTGGTCTGGGTTCTGACCTATTTGCTTGCTTTTCTGGAATTTACTTCTATAGTGTTCACCACTGGGGGGCGTCACACGGGAGGGGGATGATTATGGTGATGATGGCATAGATGCTGGCGTTACTACCTACTCGGCTGGGTCGGGTGGTCGGGATAGTGATAAGAGTGGCAAGGAGGGTGAGGTGAAGAAGTGGAAGATGAAGCGGAAATTGTGACTACGGGGTCCGAAGGTGTTGACGAAGAATACACTTTTGAGGGAGGCTCAGGAACGTGAGACTTTGCCGCAGGAGTTTTTGGCATTGTCAAAGAAGATTAAGAATGAGGAGATTAGGGTTCCGTTTGTTTTTTTATGATGGTAGGTGTTGTACATGCTCTAATTTTTGAAGTTGACATAAAGCTAACACCCACTAGGCACTAATGTTGCTCCGCCCACCGGAGAGGGAGTGATGGTTAAGAAGGGCGAGGCTGTATGGCTCTTTTTCGAACGTGCTTGGAGAATGTCTGGACCCCGGAAGTCGCTCGAGATATCGGTCGATAATTTACCAGGGTTCCGAATGGTCCGTGGAAGACTGGCCTGGACCAGCTATAGGTAGTCCGGTCGAAAGTCAAGTCTAGTCTAATGGTGGAAATTAGACCGACTGGATAGTAGGGATTATCGGACCCCACTCGACCGGGGTTGGTCTGACCAGGCCCGCCAAGCAGTATGATATGCACGGCCCTCTGACAAAATTAGCATCCCGTCTTGCTTTTTACTATTTTTCTCACAATATATTACGCTCAAATAAAGCTTTTCTTGATTAAACTCATTGTTTCCATAGGTTATATTGTAGAATCTCAGGAGAGTTGGAATGGAGATAGTGCCTCGCTTAGATTAGGGGCGGCGAAAATATGTTCGCGAGTATCAAATTTTTTTCGGTGCCCTATGTGAGTGATATTGCGTGCCTATGCAGTCTTTTATAAAGACTGGTCCTACCTCTAAGACTTGACCAGTCGGACTATTCGGAACCCGTCCGATGGTACGTGACAATATCCCACGTATTTATTTTAACCCTTTTCCTTGTCGTTCATGGTCACTCAATCGCTCAGCAGCACCTGGCACCTGCTACTTTATCGCCAATCGCACCCTGGGGCCCAATGGATTATTATTTCATTTTCCTTCATCCCCATCGCCCACCCCCCAGACGCGCACTCCGAATCCCAATAGAGACAACCCTACAATGACTAATATGGTGGATCGCCGCTGGTACGAACTGAATAAGCACATATTCCCCCTGAGCGTGTGGACAGAATTTGACTCACATAAAGATTACTCGAACATGGTAAGGCGGGATATGGGTGGGAATACCTTTTTCTTCTGGTTAAACCAGCTCCTTCTCAATGGTAAACTCTGGCTGCTCCCTGGTTAGGAATGGGTGAATCCACTATCAGAAGGCTCTCTTGAAAACTATGGTATGATAGTATGATACTGTATATGATATTTACTTCTTTTTTCTTACCTTTCCCTTATCTCTTATCATAAACTACAGGACCTGATTCAATTATTGACCCCGATGTAAAACCATTCGTGTGCTAGTTGCAAGGAAGAAATTCAATGAAACTAATAATTGGATGAGTGGTTGACGTAGTTATTTGACCATAACACACCATCGTGAAAATTGCCCAATACTACTCAGGTTGAAGCATATCATGACTCGGAAATGAAAACCACTCAGTTACTGGTTAGACTATATTGTATATACAAGATCAATCACGAGGTAAATGTGCCGCCGAATGCACCGCCAGGTTCGCCAGACTTTCCCCGACCCCCTTCATATGGGATAAGTGGAGATGGTCTTCCGGCTCTTTACTGAACTCCCAAGTGCAATCTATGGTTTGCCCCATGAATATGGTTGAAAGCTAAAGTATGTCGCGCGAAACAGCCCCTTATTGATTGCTTTTGTTTATTCTACAGAGGTTTTAAGTAGGAAAATAGGTCAGAAACCCGACCAGGGCTGTTGCTTCTAAAGCAATTTAGGCTGGGAGATGACCCCCCTTGCGGATCCAGTGGTCTGCTACTTCATGAAGGAACGTAAGGCTGAACGGAACGGCATTTTTCGGTTCAATGCTAAGGGGACAATTTCCTCCATAGAATTCGTCCAGAGTGACATACGGGTCTTGTTGGGGGTGGGGGGGGGTTGGAAAAATGTCCTATGTGCACATAATAAATATTAGTACAGGTATAGGGGTATGTAGTGTAAGGAAAAAACTTGCGTAATAGTCATGTAGCATCTGGTGTCCGTCCGGACCGAAACGAGAAACAGATAGGAGAAGTCTCATTTTGCTCTCCTTAGTAGGTGCAGAAAATTGGGCTTGTAGTACAACTCGCACAGCTCCTGCTGTACCCTCTTGCCAGAGTCTGGCATTCGCTTGAAGCTCGGCATGCGGCTCATTGATACCGGATTCCACAACAACAGTGGGGAACTTAGGAAGCCCGCCCGGACTTGGATCTCCACGAGGTTGAAACGCAAAGGTTGGCCTTTTTATTGAGCTTTTATATGCACCGACGAAATTGCTATATTCTGCCAGTGGGGAATAAGGTTAGCTAGATTCCGGCCTTTAATACTGAATCCTGAAGGAGTCAGCAACATACCGGGAGAACCCATCGGCGACATAGTGGAATACCAGGCACTGGAAATAAGATGATCGCGTGTGGCTTCCATGATGTTTCCAATAACCCATGATGAAACACATGCGTGAAGCATCGAAGGCATTATAAGCTTCAATTTGTTTTCACGGGAAAACCAGTGGATCCTGTGAGCATTAGCAAGTCATCAATATTTCAGGCCAACTGTGGGGTAATTAAATTACCGAAAGGAATATTGGTCACGGTGATCGGAATGAGCACGTAAGCCTTCCCGGGAATATGCGAAGTCTTCCGGATCAACGTCGGGAAAGAGCAACACGTCGGGATTGCCGGTCCTCACCGCTTTCAAAACTTGATCAAATAATTGGTTGGACATGATCGGGCGACCAAATAGCAAGTTGCTAGGGATCAGTTGAGAGAAAGAGAGAGAGCTCAAATTGAGTAATTGGTGGTTGGATATGGTGTAGGGTTGACGGTTTGTTTGAAGACGAGACTTGCGGGTGACAAAATATAGGCCGCGGCGTGCCGAGCCTGACAGCATCACCCCCCATCACCGGTCGCTGCTTCCACTCGCCGGTTCTAGAAGGGCCTGAATCACCAACTCTGTCGGCCCTGTTCGAGCCATCCACTCCACTCCACTCCACTCCATCAATACAGCCATAAAATTAAATAATTATACGAAAAAACCTCCCGAGTATGTATGCAATGCGATAGTAGCTAGACTACCACTCCTCTCCATTCCCTATAGCTTCACTCGACGCCCTTTCCACAGCCCCCCAGCTCCCACGTTTCCCATGCCGCGGGACAGGAATTAATACGACGGGGGGTGGAGGGTCGACTTCTTTTCGCTAGTTGTTTGCGTGGGAAATTCTTACATTTATGACTTTCCGTAGCACAATCACCAAGTCCGCGATCACAAATTATCACTCCGCCGAACCGAAAGGCCCAGGCTTTCTGGTGGCTGTCAAAAGAGTGTATGAAAAGTTTTTGCTCCGCTTCTTCTCTCTCTAAAAACACACTCAAAGACATCCTCATCAACTTGCTTACTCAACTCTCAACTAATTTTAAGATAAAACCAGAATGAAAACCTTATTTGAACGCACTAGCGCCTGGAGATTCTTCCCACTTCACACGCCAAGCAGGCAACCCACCGCTATCTCCAAAAAATTTCACAATGTTAGGTTTTTGCATATCCAGATATACGAGCTATTGCCTACGGTAAGAGTTTCTAGGAAAGAAGTCCAAGCGGATTCCTGTTCCTCTCCACCACAAAATCGAGAAGCGCTTTAACAAAACGGCCCACAGGGGACGAAAGGAGGCCAAAAAGCATCCAGAACTCCGCCAAGAAAAAAACATGAATGACAAACTCAATATTCCAAGCTGTTTTCCATATAAGATCGTTCATTGTGAGATTGAAGAGGGAAAGCTATTGAAGGAACAGGAGCGATTGCGAAGAGAACTTGCAAAGCAGAGAAAGTAGGAGTTAGTGGGTAGAGAAGAGGGTAGGGAGGATGCTATGCAGGACCAGTGAGGAGGTTATCCGAGTTCCAGTAAGTTATGTAGCGATGCTATGGATGAAAATGATGTTAATTCTAGAGTATGTTCCGCCATGTGCGACAAGTACTCATTTCTCTTTTTAAACAAATTGCTAAATAATCATACAGTGGAGGTTCCGCAATGGCGGCCCTCCTGGCCTTATGGCGAGCAAGGGCCTCAGAATATGAAGCCGAACATGGTGGCTTCGGCGGCGAGTCCAATAGCGAACCAGATTCAGAAACCGGCATTCCAGATCTCGAATCCAAGAGCACCGGCAAACATACCTCATGAAAATCGCTTGACAAGATATTCAAGCAAGTGGTCGATGCTGCCGGCATAACTCTCTACGTCCTAGATGCTCGAGACCCCGAAGGCACCCGTTCCCGCGATGTCCAAAGACAGAAAATGGGAGCTGATGGCAGCGAGAAACGACTAATCCTTATCCTGAACAAGATCTATCTCGTGTCAGGGACGCCTGAACGGGTGGTTGGATTATCTCCGCAGAGAGTTCCCAACGCTGCCACTAAGCGCTAGCAGGTCTGCTGCGAATGCCTAGACATTTGATCATAAATCCTTGACGGTACAGGGCACCTCAGCTACTCTTTTGGAGACTCTAAAATCATTTGCGCATGCCAAAAAGCTCAACCGGTTGGTATCAGTGGGTGTAATTGGATACCCGAATGTTGAGAAATTATCAGTTACCAATACCCTTACCGGCCGTCTGGGTGGCTTATGGACCGCCTGTCGGACAGGCGCCGAAGGCGCGGTCACCACAAGCTTGCTAGAAGTCAAGCTAGACAAAAGGCTCAAAATGGTGGCTCAAAGGACAACCAGGCACATCTCATCCTCCTAAGTGCCCTCCAACCAAAGCAAATCCTCGACCCGGTACTGTACCTACAGTTTCCCTTCTCATCCGCCGGCTATCTACATCCCACACGCTCTTTGACAAACTCCTCCGCTTTTACAACCTCCCTCTCATCGTCGATACTACCGCCACTGATCTCACAACAGACTTCCTAATGTAGGTCGCACGAAAGTGTGGGCAACTAGGTAAAGGAGGCATCCCCGACATCGAAGGAGCGGCAAAGGTCGTCATGATGGATTGGAGGGATGGAAGGAGTCAAGGTTGGATTGATCCCCCCAACAGCGGTCCCCACAACTACCAAGGTGTTAAGCCGGCCACCGCTGCCATAATGATTGATGATCGAAAAGAGATTGTTAAAGAGTCGACTGAAGAGTTTAAATTGGATGGGCTATGGGGTGAGGATTGGAATGCTGGCGGACAGGGCGAGGAGATGGAGATCGAGGATTGATGATCCTGTGGCATCTTTTATTTTCTTTATATAAAAGCTTATATAGTGCTTGCTTCGATTTTTTTTGTAGTGGTCCGCCACAGTGCTCTAGCTTTTCATTAGATATGGGCTATGAATGTATAGTTCCGGCAGCCCATACTTATAATATCCTTCACACACAAAACCCTAGTCTCGGTAACCACCACAGACTGGCGGGGGAGAAATCATAAACCCTATTGTACTCGAGTACAGTAGTGCTAGCTGAGCAAAAGCCCGTATGGGCACCCACCAGCGATGCCCATGTAAAACCTGGAGGTGTACTGTACCTCCCACCACCGCCATCCGTGATGAAAATAGCTTGTCACACTCAAGATCGTATAAGCAAAATAAAAGGTATAACCTCACCTTTACATCTTCTCCCACCCTGCTCCTCGTCTCCTTTCATTGCTCTGCCCCCTCTGCGAATAATAAAAATTTGCGACCCGATGCTCTTGACCAACCTGAGCTACCGCCTTCTCGCCGAGATGGGCGGGGATACCATCGAACAGCTCGAGCGGATGAATATCCGCCTCCTCAAATACCTCACCGATCGCGCGGATGATCCCATTGCGATTCCAGCAAGCAGGGATTTCCCACACACCGCTCATGCAAGCAGTAGCGTCCTTAGGGAGGGCAGAGGTATTGGAGACAGAGGTTTTGGGACTGCCTAGCTGGGTTAGGCTGGATTAGAATTCGATTAGATATTGATGAAGATAAGGGGGGAAGAGTCCCGGCTCTTTTCTCTTCTCTTTTTTCTTTCTATTCTTCCCAGGTTTGCTCCGTCCTCGTTGGAATTCCTGGGGATCGTATCTTTTCCTACTTACCCATGGGAGCGATTACCAATTTCGGACCAGACATGAGAAAGGGAGTGGTAATAAAGTCAAATTTCTGGTAAAGGAGCAGATTCTAAGCGCCGCTAGCAGAAGGAGAGAACGGCGGGGGGGAAAGGGGAATGCGGCAGCTAGGAGAGAAATTCGGGAAGGGAAGAAGCTAAGGCAACAGGCGGCAGGTATGATAAGAAATTGACAAGTTTTGGGTGGGGCGGGAACGTCATGGGACTCGGTCGGTGGTGTTAATAATTAATGTAATATTATCATAGCTTGAATAACCGTTACCGCATTAACCTCATCATAGCTTGTCACTCGTCTCAAAACTAACAGTTCACTTCTTCATCCCAACAAATCCTCAGAGCCGATCACCCGCGCCTGCACTACCGAGTCCAACCAACAACCGTTAATCCGGTCTTCTGCACACGACACTTACGGGCACTCAAGTACTTTGCGCAGGCACCCTGCCCACACTCGTGACTCACATGTCTACCCGGTGGCAAAAGTGCAGCTAAACCACTGAATCATAGCCCCGCGCAAGAGAACAGGAGCTTATATATATATATATCCACCGTGTCCTGCCGTGACGGAAAGAAGCCTGCAGTAGCCCTCAAGGGTGGAATTTGTCGACCGTGGGGCACTTTGCACAGGGAGTGGTATGTAGGTCATTATCGCTTCAGTATTTTGGTTCGCTGGTTCGTCCGCATAGGACGGGGGGGTCAAGCTTTGCTATAAAAGGAGAGTATGGTAGCGTTATTACTCATAGGCACACTCGCGTGATGATTTGGGAGATAAGGCGGGGTGTGGGGTGTGTTAAGGCGGTGTTTATGCTCTTTTTTAAAGTTTTCTTGTACAAGCATACTGGTCCCGTACCGGTACTTTTTTCCTTATTCTTTGATTCTCTATTTATCCACTTGCCTGATATATTATGTGGGTAGATCGCTCTAGGTCGTATCGGGGCACGCAAACAGAAGATATAAATAAAAGAAATCGAAACCCGATTGCCGCTCAGTTCTTGCAGTCGTACGGTGGGAGGGAACAGGCGAGGGAGAGGGGCAGGAGGCGCATTGGAGTGGCAATGGCGGTTCGGGTAGGACGGTAGTTGCCGCTGGGATAGTTGGGATGAGGGAGGGCGAGGAGGAGGGTGAGGAGGAAGAGTATGAGGGGGAAGGGACGTCGACAGCTGCGTCACTGGTTAGTGAGCGCTCTGAGAGCGGGTCTCAGGCACTCGTGCCGGATCCAGTGCAGCCGGGAGGGGAGGAGTTGGGAGGTTTTAGGAGGCAGGGGCTGGGTAGGGAAACAAGTGGTATCTCTAGCTTGGACAGTCTTATAGACGAAGTGAGATTTTGGTATACTCATTCGAATATCACCCATTCTTCGAGTAAGGCTAAATGTTTGAGTTAGAGGAGCCCAAAGGCTCTCTTCGACGGTCGGAAGCTATCCCCATGGCTTCCTCCTCCTCATCAGCTTCGGGGGTCAGCGAGAGCTCTGTCTTCGGGGGCATGCACGGATCGAAAGCGACTTTTGGAAGTTATTTGAAGTACGTCCGGAGCTATCGGAAGAGCTATTCTTTTGGAAGGCTCCTGTTCGGATATCTGAGCTTGGTTATGCCTAAAAGGAGGAGGGGGCCGCGGGGGAGAAAGAAATGGAGGGCTTAGAGCTGTCTTCACCGTTTTCTTTTATATCAAGCTAGGTACTTTCTGTTATTGTCACAGAAACTAATTGAATGGCACGATCGCATCCCACTCATTCAGAAAAGCAATGATTTGACCCTATTCCCTCGCCCCCTCTAAATCTCCGCCTTCAATCCCTCAAACAGCACCATCAACATCCATATCAGTAGACTGCACCGGGCACTCAATCCCCAACCCCTCCTTGGAATTCGGTTATGGAATATACCCCACACCACCAAATGATTAGCCCTCCAAACCCTTCCACCACTCATGGCCTAATAAGGAGACCTACCATAATTATGAACATAAACATGATCAACAAGCTGATAAACCCCACATTGTTTTGCAAAATGTTGTACTCCAGTACAAGAACTGGTACGGAGAGGTTCTTTGCGACGGGGAGGAGCTCGCTGAGTTCTGCGTCAGGCACATGGTGGAGCTTTTGGCAGTGGGTTTTGGGGATTCTAAGCTGGATGCGGGTTAGCTATAGGCTTACTTGTCTGTGAGAGGAGGTGGGGGAGGGCGGAAGAAGAGATGTTGCGGCGTGTCCGCGGGAGAGAGGATAGATGTACTCAAGTCGCCGGATTGAAGTCGCGTTTCCATTTAAAGTATAATGTATCTTGGGATGGTAATGGGTGCTGTTTTGTAAGCAAAATTTGAAATGGCGGACAAGAGTAGTCTTGTCATCGATTTCCCTTTGAAAACAGTGATCGTACTCCTTCTCTTCTTATAATTCATTTTCATATGTTTATTATTTTATTAGCCATGAGCCTGCAAGACATGAAAGAGCATACTGTATGAGATAGCGACTCTTTTGCAAATGTCTGACCCATCTTCAGTACTTTATGATACTCGCATCCGGTGCATTGAATGCTGCCTATGAAACTAGCCCCATTGCTACGCCAAGATGCATTATACCGCGAAAGGAAACGCGACTTCATTCCGGCAACTTGAGTATACTCCTGTCCTTGTACTAGGTCCTGCGAGCGATGCTCAGCCGATATCTAACCCTGCAACTGCTGTTAGATAACGCGAGGCTCTGCTCGGCATGCTATCACGATAGTTCGTTGTTCTGATAGCTTTGGGAACGGCCTTGGGCATGTTTTGGCTTGAGGGAAGGCATTTCGGATGTAGGAATATGTGAGGGTCATCAACCAAATAAACGTCATGATTAAGATCAAACGTGGGGACGATACCGGAACTAGCAGTAACGGACAGCTAGTACCAAAAAGGGGGTATATATCAGGACTGAAAAAAAAGGAACCTCCTTTTCATACCGGTTCACCGAGACAATAAAAATTGCCCCCCAGACAACCGAGGAAGACAACACCCCCAATGTCCACTCAGCCCATATTGTTGCCTCGATTATTATCCCCATGCTCGTCACAGGCACCATACCCACCACGCTCCCTGTCATGGATACCCGTCGTACTTCTTAACTGAAAACAGACAAACAACAGCAAAACACAAGAAGACATTATTGTCTCCGCTCGGGTTCGCGCGCTGCTGTCCACAGTTAGTAGTGTGTCCCACGGAACCGGGAAGCGTTGTCCATTGTAGAACGGTGGAGTCGAGCAAGTGTCTGTAGCATCTGTGCATCTGATCCTGATGATCGTGTCTGGCCCTGATCTCCCCAGTCAGTTGCCAATGCAGCGCAGCATCTTTTGCGGTCCTTTTCGAAATCCTTCAATGAGTGAAGTGAGCACCTGGATAGCATTAATGCATGAGAGAAATTTTACCATTGTCTCAGTAGACCAAGGGATAACATTTGCACAATGTGCCTGGTTACACAGGCTCAACTCGCCAGGAGTATGAGATGCAACAATACCGAACTAAGTACAATTTCCCTAAATATCCGATTCAATACCATCCTACATTTACATATATTTATTGGGATTTTCTTAGCAAGTTTCTCCGGGGTCACGGCGGGCCAAACCTGCATTAGCGCTAGTGGCCTGGGTCGGGACACGGGATGGCACCAGATGGGGGTCCCACCTCGGACCCGTATCGGTGGCACCACCTGGGACATTGGGGCCGATCCTGTGTAGATGGGATTTAGCCAAACTTTAGGTCTGGTGTGGCGGTTAATAATTGCTAGTTGTGAAAAAGTAGTCTTGTATTTATTCAACACTCCACCCCCCATTGCAGAAGTCTTTGCAAAGGTATCGAAATTTCTAGCAATTAGTACAAAACAGGGATAACGTCGAAGGTTTTACAGTACCATCACTCCTCCTTTCCTACTCACCTCCAACACTACCTCACCCACACAACTTCACCCTTCCTTCGGTCATGCCCCCCCCCCCAACAACCGGCAAAACCACTTTCCACATCACCTCCCACTCCTCCCCTCGTAGTCACCCCCTGGTAACCTCGTCTCCCACCCACCCTTCAATCCTCCCGGTAACATCCCCTACCAGCCTCATACCCATCTCCCAAATACAAAAGTCCACAATGAGCACCAATTTCATCCACCCCCGTGAGCAACCCGACGGGCCGGTTACCCTATCTTTACTATACAATTAGATTAAGCGATACTAGTGAGAAAATTGGCGACGCGGTCTTGCAAACAGAGAATGTTTCCACAATTTATAAACAAGGGAAATGTTACCCTTGTACAGTCCAGCCACCTTGAGAGGCGAAGGATTCAATTATTTAACAACGAATCCTCCACTTCCCAAGGTGGCGTGGATGCAGTCCACGACAATTGACCATCCCTGCATCCAGTTTTCCTTGTCCTTCGCCATCCCGCGGAAGAATGCAGGAAAACTATGAGTTTGTGTAAACACAGTACCATCGAATCGTAGCATCTGCCACTCCTCACCAGTCGTTACGAAGCCATATACCACCTTCCCCCAATTCATTTCCCCCATGTCCTTCATCGCGAGAAGACATTGTTTTTTTGCTTCGCCTAGGTTTGACTTTTTTGCCTCGACGACGAACACATATTTCTCATTGCCAACGCCAATCCTATCAATCATCACAAACTCTTGATACCCGCTTGTTTTCCCGTCCTTGGCTATGATTGCTTTTTCCCTGATCAAGAGTAGATTTCGTCCAGTTTTTCTTTTATACATAGCAATTACCGGGATAAGCATTGTGAACACGAGGTCGTTAACGTTGGCTTCTTTATAGTGCTCATTCATAGTGCTTGGATAGCCCTCTCCTTCTAAACAATCTGCAATCCGTTCGTACACTTTCTCTTTTACTTCTTGGACTTCTTCTTCCGTGAGGCCTTGGATTTTGGCTTCCTGGTCAGCAGTGACTAACATCTGACTAACTGGAATAGCATCCCAGTCGAACGTTGTTAGAAGGAAACCTAATCGTTTCTCTGTCTGTGTGTGTGAAAGATTCGAGTATGAGGTCCTGCGCCCGGGATCCACTGGCGGCTGACTCTGCAAAGCATTATCACAGTTAGAATTGTTTGCAGGCCATTAAGAGTTCAAGCTCACCGGTCCAGCAGCTGGAATTTTTTTAGCTGCGGGAATCTTTTTACCTGCCGCCGGGTGACCCTGTCGGAAATACCTCTGGTAGGCATTAAGCGGCTTTGGTATGAGCTTGGCAAGAACTGGGAGCCTAAACATCGCTGCTGTTCGTTCCTTATAAATTTAGTAAGTTGGTATTCAACAAAAATGCGTGTATAAGTATGATATTAGATGGACCTACGTAGTTCAGGCTTCGGTTTAGGCAGAGCCTCGGTAAGCAAACCAAGCTTTTTTCCAGTCTGTGGCTCTTGTACGAGGACCTCGGGGTGGGACTCTACTGATGCAGGTGATAATGTGGTAGACAGGATCCGGCAGGACGATTGTCGGTGTGTCGGATTTAATAAAAAAAAAGAAACCTTGTTCGTAGTGTGTCTTCTGGTGTGGTGGGGTGGTGAAGGTTTGCTTCTTCGGAGAAAAGTGCGGAGAATACCGCTCTACTTTAACTAGGGATTGATTACTAATCCTCTATCTCTGGCGGGGACTCAGAACTTGCATGCTAACCTTGGTACGGTTAAGCCTCTACTCGAGTACTCGAGTAAAGCTGCTCGCTCGTTTTTACCAAGGGTACCTCCGGAAGCCGAATATTGGGTGTGGGCCCCCCCAAAACATCGGCAGGTGGAGGTATTCTTGGTATTTTTCTGTGATATTGGAGGATTTCTCGCGGAAGCCTTCGAGCCTGGCACCAATCTAGCGGACCATGGCCTATTCCGAACTCCTCGTGTCTGGGGATTCCTAGTCGCAAGAGTTCACCGCTGCAACGAACATTCATGCTGGCACTCCTCACCTGCACTGCAAACCAAACTCTTTGCCTCCCCCCAGAATTCACCGAAGCTAGCAGTCACCGATGGGAATACGCAGAGCTCGATCTAGAAAACGTACCTACATTACGGACACTCTTATTATCTGCTCAGGACCTTGTTGCAGTCGAGGCATCTTCATCCACGGTCCGACTGGTACACTATACCCTGCGGGGGCATCTCTCTGCTGGTTCGGCCCTATTCCGCAGTCCATATCCAACAATTGCGGAGGCTCACCCGACAAACACCAACTATAGAAGTGTCTGGAATCTTTCTCCAACTCGTCTCCAGGTCCCCTCAGCAACACCCTTTCTGGAATCTGATTCTTATTAGTGAGGAGACCGTACAAGAAGGGGGATGACGGAAAATGAGAAAACACTTGCACTCATGCCTCTCGATGGATTTTATCAGCAGACATTTGCTCAACTGATTTTATTACGCTATTCCCATGATGGCGGCTGGGGTCCTTACCATGACGAGGAGAGAGGAGCTAGGAGATTTATAGGACTTCACGGTTCTGCATTGATCAGAATCGAGGTTCTGTAATGGAGATGGAGATCTAGGATGTTAATGCAACTGATAGTATCGGGAGTACGGCTCTCACATGGGCAGTAGTCAGAGGGCAAGAGGGGGTAGGGAAAAAGCTTTTGGAACGAGCTGATGTTAATCCCAACCAAGCAGACACCGAATACTACCTCACAGCACTCTCGTGGGCCGCTGGGAACAGGCATGATAAGGTAGTAAAAATTCTTTTCGCACGAGGAGAGGTCAACCCCGACCAGGCGGACATCCAATATCGCCAGAAGCCACTCTCATTTTCCACTTGGAGGGGGCATGAGGGGATAGTGTGAGGCCTTTTGCACAGAGATCATGTCAATCCCGATACCACTGACACCAAATATGGCCTTACACCACTCTCGTGGGCCGCTAGGTCTGGGCATGGCAGGATAGTACAGTTGCTTTTGGAAAGGAAAAATGTCCACACCACCACCCCAGACAACCAAAACCAAACACCCCTATGCCACTCTCCAAAGGCTGTGAGGAAATTGTGAGAATCCTGCAGGAACCGTACCATATCAGTTCCGAGACAACTGATCCTGGTGGCCAAGCACCACCCCAACTCTCTGTCGGGCATGAGAGTGAGTCCTTGGCGGAGATCCAATTCAGGGCTGACGATCCTAATGCTGACATCACAGACCTCCCATCAACAGACCCCTGTGAGCATGATGGGATACCTGACATCAATGACTCTACTTCCAAGTCTACCGATAATGTCATCCCCTCAGCCGAACGGTCCACCCGCCTCAATCCCCTTCCATGTGGCCCCAGAAGTTCCCGCACCCTCCAAGCAAAACCGACACCAATCCCAATACCCGACCAACCCTCTCGGCTGCTGTCGACCGCTATATTATCATTGCCTCTTTCGTTTGTCTTTTAGAAATACTCGTTTTCATCCTTCCATCTTTCTTACCACACCTATCCTCATTCCGTGAATAATTTCCGAGCAAGGCTTTGGTGTGGACGATACCTCTGTCCATTTAAATAAATGTATCATAAATAGTCTTTTTTGGTAACGGGGTTCTTCACCAGTTTCAGCTGGCGGTTTAAGATTTTTATAGCTCGTTTTGATTCCTTTTTTCCACTTTTTCCTCCTCGGCGCTCTGCTTAGAATTTATGTATGTCCTCACGTCTCTTGTCTCTCTTTCCTGTCATTTGTTAAGCCAACATCTGTTTTGTCTTTTGCCGATAGTAATGTACACCGGCCCTTAGCCTTAAGTTGCTATCGTTGGTTGACAGTAGTCTTGAACAGGCCTATCCAAATTCGCAAGCAGTTTACCTCTGCCGAATATTTCCTTCAGCACCTCCCAGTGATTTCTATCGCTTGTTCTTATAGATAATTCATAATACCTCGACACTACGAGTGTGGCCGATAGATTTATTCGTCACGTGAGTCTGATAAGAAAATTTCGGTGCACCTTTTGGCTGTGATGTGTCCTTAGATAAGGCACGTGACGAATATATTTATCGGCCGCACTCGTACCAGTGGTTCCACTGTATCCCATCATGGCAGAATCCAGATCACAGAAAAAAACCCGAACCCTTCCCCACCGCATCGAATGTATGTTGCGTTTTTGATACAGGCGAGAGGTCACAGTGGGATCAACAAGAGGGCTGGGGCGATGTCCTCCCCGCACCGAGAGGCATATCTCCTGCAAGCGCTTCCTTTACTTTGTGGTTTCACACTCCCCAGCACACTTACCACACACGGTACTCATAAATTCCCCAAGACTTGGATTGTAGTGGTACTAGCTGAGCGGGTGTTATGGAGGTCTTCGAGGGGGGGGGGTATGGGATTTAGTCAAGCTTTAGGTCTGATGTAACAGTTAATAATTAGGGCCCGTCTACCTACAGATGACCGTTTAGCATGTGTTGACGGTGGCAACCGTCAAGAGGGTCTTAACGGTCGGTAGCGTTAGGGGCTAAATTCTCATTCTGTGTTTACCTAATGCACCGTCTAACATGCTGCAACATGGGCCTTACTCGTGCCAAGGTTGCAGTTAGGGCACTGCAACCCCCAAAAATTCACTGGCTCAGTTTTTGGCGGCACTCATCCTGAGTGCCTGACAGCTCAACATCACTTTGCAGCTCAACATCACTTTTGTGGCTTTACATCATTTTTGTGGCTCAACATCACTTCTGTGGCTCAATCTCACCTTTGTGGCTCAACATCACTTCTGTGGCTTCATGTAACATGATTGTTCATTACCAATTGTTTTTATTTGATATAGTAGAAAGAAGTGAAAATTTAGTATACAGGAATTTCTTTCAACCTTACTTGCTTCTTAATACCTGCAATTATCATTTTGGATAATTTTTTTTTATATCCTTGCACAAGGTATCTTTGTTTGACACATGCCTTTATTTCATCTAGTAGTAGTTTTC
>LN891056.1:162034-182800 GCA_900010015.1 Tuber aestivum
GGTATCTTTGTTTGACACATGCCTTTATTTCATCTAGTAGTAGTTTTCATTCTGTCTTTTCAACTTGTTTTTGAGCATTTTGAGCTTGTAGCAGTTGTTGCTCTGCCTCTTTAACCTCCATCTCTTTTTTTTTTTTCTGGGTAAGGTAAAAGAGGATGCAGGTGGCATATTGTGAAGTTTGGGATTTGTGTATAGTGGAAAAATTGTGGTCTTGTGGATAGAGAGTTTCTGTAAACATGTAGAAAGTAATCTTGTATTTATTATAGATACATTATACTAAACTATTAAAATACAATACTTAAAATTACAAGTATGGAACACATAGAATTACAGGTGAGATTGAGCCACAAAGGTGAGATTGAGCCACAGAAGTGGTGTTGAGCCACAAAAATGATGCAAAGCCACAAAAGTGATGTTGAGCTACAAAGTGATGTTGAGCTGTCGGGCACTCAGGATGAGTACTCGTGCCAAGGTTGTGGCTGGGCCACAACCCACGTCTGCTCGCTCGCTCGCAACCGTGGGCACTCTCTTGAGAGTGCCCACAGTTGCGAGCGAGCGAGCAGACTTGGGTTGTGGCGCAGCCACAACCTTGGCACGAGTACCGCCAAAAACTGAGCCAGCGAATTTTTGGGGGTTGCAGTGCCCTAACTGCAACCTTGGCACGAGTACCGGCAGAGAGTGCATCAAAAAATTTACAAAATACAATATGAGGGCTTTTGAACTCACAATTGCCAACTCCTCCCCCCCTTTCAAGCACTGCCGACCGAGTAAAATATTGGACCTAGCCTATATCCCCCACATACCACCTGTAATGACTCTTCAAGAGTCCTTCCACCTATTCATGTAGCTCTTTTTTAGTTGTTTTGACATCATAGCCCAAATCTCTCATAGTACCATGCTAAACAAAAACCTTAATGATAGTCGACAATGGTTTCAATTCTGATATATTTATCCTAGAACCACCGGAGCAAAGAAAGCAGAGGATTGGCAGTGGTGGTATGGCTATTGTGGGTATAACTAGCCAGAGGCACAGTGACAATGCATCAATTTTTGAGGCTGACAGTGTTGCTACCACACCTCTGGAGCACCTTTTCATTTGGACCGTCAAGCACCCAAAATTCTTGACGGTTGAAAATTAGGTAAACACGTTTGGCACCATCAGTTGCAACACAACCCTGAGCTGACGGTACCGTTCCAGCCCACCATACAAATTTCCGTAACGGAACTGTTAGGTAAGCGGGCCGTTACTAGTTGTGAAAAGTAGTATTGTATCTATTCAATATTCCACCCCCCATTGCAGATGTCTTTCAAAGTATCAAAATTTCCAGCAGCTAGTACAAAATAGGGATAACATCAAAAATTTCACAGTATCACTCCCTCCGTTCCTCCTCTCCTCCAACACCACCTCACCCACACAGCTCCCCAACAACCACTCGCGGAACCACTTTCCGCATTACCTCCCCCTCCCCTTCTCGAAGTCACCCCCTAGCAGCTTCGTCCCCCACCCACCCTTCAATCCTCGCGGTAACATGCCCAACCAGCCTCTCATACCCATCTCCCAAATACAAAAATCCACAATGAGCACCAATTTCGTCCACCCCTGCGAGCAACCCGACAGGCCGGTTACCCTCTCTTTACTATAGATTTTCATCCTGCTACTTAGTTAGATTAAGTGATACTAATGAGAAAATTAGCGACACGGTCTTGGGGCGGGGGGTGTTTTCGTGGTTTGTGAATAGGGGAAATGTTACCCTCGTGGGGTCTAGCCACCTTGAGAAGCGAAGAATTCAATTATTTAACAACGAATCCTCCGCTTCTCAAGGTGGCATGGATGCAGTCCACGACAATTGACCATCCCTGCATCCAGTTTTCCTTGTCCTGCGCCATCCCGCGGAATAATGCAAAAAAACTATCAGTCTGTGTAAACACAGTACCATCGAATCGTAGCATCTGCCACTCCTCACCAGTCGTTACGAAGCCATATACCACGCCGCCCCCATTCATTTCCCCCATGTCCTTCATCGCGAGAAGACATAGTTTCTTCGCTTCGCGTAGGGATGACTTTTTTGCCTCGACCACCAACACCAATTCCCAATTGTCAATGCCGACGGTATTGATCGTCACAAACTCTTGATTTCCACTCGGTTCTCCGTCATTGACTTTGATTCCTTTTTCCCTCCACAAGCATAGATTTCGTCCAGTTTTTCTTTTATACATAGCAATTACCGGGATAAGCATTGTGAACACGAGGTCGTTAACGTTGGCTTCTTTATAGTGCTCATTCATAGTGCTTGGATAGCCCTCTCCTTCTAAACACTCCACAATCCGTTCATACACTTTCTCTTTTACTTCTTCGACTTCTTCTTCCGTGAGGCCTTGGATTTTGGCTTCCTGGTCAGCAGTGGCTAGCATCTGCGTAACTCCAATAGCATGCCGGTCGAATGTTGTTAGAAGGAAACCCAATCGTTTCTCTGTCTGTGTGTGTGAAAGATGCGAGTACAAGGTCCTGCGCCCGGGATCCACTGGCGGCTGACTCTGCAAAACAGTATCACCGTTAGAGTTATTTACAGGCCATTAAGAGTTCAAGCTCACCGGTCTAGTAGGGGGAATTTCTTTAGCTGCCGCCGGGCGACACTGTAGGTACCTACGGTAGGCATTAAGCGGCTTTGGTATGAATTTAGCGAGAACTAAGAGCCTAAACATCTCTACTGTTCGTTTTTTATAAATTTAGTAAGTTAGTAATCGACAAAAATGGATGTACAAGTATGCTATTAAAGGGACCTACGTAGTTCGGGCTTCGATTCAGGGAGAGCCTCAGTAAACAAACCAAGCTTTTTTCCAGTCTGTTCCTCTTGGATGAGGGCCTCGGGGTGGGGACCCTGCAGATGCAGGCGTTAATGTGGTAGGTATAGGAGCCGACAGGACGATTGTCGGCGTGTGGAATTTGATAAAAAAAGAAACCTTATTCGCGGTGTCTGCTGGTATGGTGGGGTGGAGAATGTTTGCTTCTTCGGAGAAAAGTGCGGAGAATACCGCTCCACTTTAACTGGGGATTGATTGCTAATCCTTGGCGTCTTGGCAGATGCCAGGTTTGCAACATGGCTGACTAAGCGCATCATATTCTATCACTCGCTGGGTTAAACTATCATGGAAGAGAAGATCAATTGGTATTATTATTAGAAAAATGGACGGGAAAGAAAAGCAAAAGGGGGCTCCTTGAGAGGGTCTTTCCTTTGTTAGCTTGGGAGTACGGAAGGGTGAAGGAGAAGTCTGGAGGAGGATGGATATGTGTAGTGATTGACTGGTGGAAGGACTGGGGAGTGATATTTGGTTTCTTATATACTCCTGTCCTTTCCGTTAGTTAGCCAAGTGGGAAACACATGACCTCCTTCCTCACCTAAAGGTCTTATTCCGCGATCGCCGTATCCTATATCCAACCGCTACCGTTCAATCGTCGTATCGGAGCTCGTATATGCGCCGTAATTCGTTGTCCAAGACGTTGAACGTGTCCCGCCACCTACCCCACTAATGCGGAAACAGTGGAGCAAGGTGGCTGACTGCCATCAAACGGGGCTATTATTGCAGGCTAGGAGCAGAAGTGCCAAGAGGTCCTCTGTTTCACCTACAATGGTACCACCCGCTGCCAGCTGTGGCGTAGGGAGGTGCACTGCTTGAGCTGCTATTGGGGCTATTAGTCTTGGTTACGTCCATATCCCGATAATTAGGTTTCATAGACTGACGAGGTATTCCCCCCACTGAACCAGGATTCTTGAGCCCATACTCAGCCGCATATTTGCTTAGACCCACGGTGCGAATGCTAGAAGAACATGAGGATGCACAATCCATTCCAACATCACCACGAAGGTCATCAATGGCTTCCTGCCCGTCCCCCTTAAACCTGGAATGACCCCGCGGCAAACTCCTCAGGCTGCCGACGGGGGACGGAGCATACTAACAGAGCTTGCGGCCAGGGTAGGGCCCATCGCCCAGCTGTTGCGGGAGTTTGGCTACTAGCGGAGGGGGTTACCGGAGGTCGATACTATCGTAAAAGTGATGGTGGGTGTGAAGACTGAAGGCAGAAGTGGAAGAAGAAGAATATGGGATATGTAGTATTAGATACGAGTGTACTGTATCTCTGTTGCTTGTCTCTTTTATCTACGGAACAAAGAAGGACTTTATGTAGACAAATCATCCATCCTCTGGGTACAGTGTTCCAGCCTCTGTGAGAAAGAAAAAAAATGACGGAAATGCCAAACACCTAGGGGTCCTCCGGGAATCCCTCCGGTAGGTTCCAGTGAACTCCGGAGTTCCGGTACCTAAGTATTGAAAATCACCGGCACTGCACTCGTTCTTGATAGCCCAAGCCACATTAATTCATCCCGGGTATGCCAGAAGCTTCCGGAGGTGGTCTTGTATTGGTTTCCTATTTTTCAGGGCTTATGAGTGTTCGATTTGTATGAGGGATGGAATGTTCTGGAGGGTTTTTTGGTATCCCTGTACAATATAAGATGTTTAGCCGGAGCGGGGTTTGGAGCATGTGGTCAGAAGGAGGAATGAGATTGGTCGATTGAGGAGGGGTAAAAGGAACTCAAGAGAAGCCCGGAGAAGGAGCAAGAGGTGGGGGTTAGAAGGTAATCAGCAGTATAAAGAGGGGATAGGATTGCGTGGAAGAAAAGGGGTGTGGCAGATAGCAGCAACGAAAGCAGTATTCGAGATATCAGTAACGACAAGAAATCAAAGCCCCTCACGCATGGCTCCCAGAAAGAGAACGATTCGATAAACATTCACAAGACTAGGCTCATACCCGATATCAACCTTCCTGCTCCCTTGCTGTATGCAACTATTTCTGATATCGCATGGTTCCACCCATATAGAGTGTTTTATGCAAGGTATAACCATTCCCTTAACTGATCAGAAATCAATGACAAATGGAGAAAAAATAAACGGACAAAGGTGCGACAAATAGAAATAGGTAAGAAAAGATATTTATCCATTGACCGCGATTGGAGGGAGATGGAATGCTCCCCGGTGATTTTCAATAGATACCTCATGGCATCACAGAAGGTCACTCGGTCTGGAGGATTCAGGGTTCGAGTATCTGGTCTAGGGTAATAAGGAGGGCGGCCCACCCGAGGTCTTAGGAGGCGCCGGTGGTGGCAGACCTTGGGCTATAGCGCGTGATCAGAGGCCCGAATCTGTTGCCTGAATTCCGAACAAGTCAAGGCCTTTTCCACCAGTTCGTCACACCCTGTATCGATATTGACCATATCTCATAGTGGTGCCAGGCGCTCGCCCGGAGGTCAGTCACACTTCCCTTATGAGTTTCACCACGCCTCAGAGTGGTGCTCGCAGGGACTCTCCCCTAAGCACTGATTCTATATATTTGGCACTGCCGTGAGCCCCTCGAGTAGAGTGCCTGCAATCAGGCCAGCAGGCCGTCAAGTCTTCCGAATGAACCAGCGGAAAAGCCTGCATATCACCTAACTTGATTCTTATAGAATAGCCATGCCTGAGGTCAATACAGGCACCACGCTTGATATTTATCGAGACTTCCTTGTAAAATACTTCCATACCGGTAGTCTGGCGCAGCGTGGTATCACGGTAGGTTGCTGCATTTCCTGCAATCAGCCCTATCTAATGATTGGGAGGTTGGTCAAAGGTAAATGGTTACGATTCGACTGTTAACCTAGGTGGGGTGGTTAAGCGAAGGCATTGGTGGTCGTGTGATATCTCTTATTGCATAATACGGTACTACCCCGAAACTTGTATATTTTACAGATACACACTCAAAGGTTTAAAATGTTATTTAATTAGGAAAGTACAAACTACCATCATGGTGTATGTAATGACGTGTTCCCCCACCAGCATAGAGTTGAATGAAGCTATAGAATAGACCACAGCCACGTCCCAATCGGGACGACGAGGACGAGAGCGGACACGGCTATTATGGTGGGGGTACGGGATGCGCGGTGACGATCGCGACAAGCCAACGGCATCTGCTTGAACGAAATCTGCATCGGTCGGTGTACCGCGGTGGTTGGGGCACGCATGGATGTTGGTGTGGGCATCAGTGACCCGTGATATGGGACGTCTGCAAAAAGCCAGTGATATGGAATGGCCCTACAAAGCCCCGATTAGGAAGCTAATAGCTATATATCAACAACTTCCTCCTCCTCCCCATGCTTCCTTCATTTGATCAAATCCCCTGTTCAGATCGGCCGCCAACCCAATGCAAGAAATCCCCCGTTTGTACTCAATGCTATACATGTTGAAAAGCCATTTTCCATTGTTCCATGCCGCAAAAGGATATATAAAACGTAAAAGGTGATAACCCATCCTATCCGCACCAGAGCCAATAGGAAAACCTAGCCAGGAAAGGAAATGGAAGAAAATGGAAGAAGATGCCGGAAGACAAAAGGAAAACACAGAAAACACTGCCGCTCCCCTGTAGCTATAATCCTCATCCGGAGCGATGGGCAAGCTTAACCCCGAGGGGGTTCTTCTATTCTCGCCCATTCCCACTGGTCCGTGTCCTCCGATTCCGTTTTACGCGCTTCCTTCGCCGCCCCAAGGGATAGGGTTATCGGGGTGAGCATCGTAACTAGTATTGTCGCTGTCACACTTCCACTACGTCCGTGATGGGAGGAGGGTCTGTTGTCACCGTCGTCCTCATCCAGGTTTCTATTAATGAGGGCAATTCGTCGTTAGAACAAAAGGCATTCTTGGTGGTTTCCTCAATGTCATGTCCTGCCGGGCTAGGTCTTCGAATGGGGAGACGCTGTCTTGGCGGAAATACCAGGTGGCATAGCCCGCAACCCCAGTAGTTCCAAGCCAGAAAATCCTGCATCAAGTTAATGAGGAAAAAATGGAACTGAGGAATGAATGGTGTGCAGGGTGAGGGGGTTTACCACAGAATCACACCGAGTCCGACGGCTGCTTGATTCATCTTCATGCTTTGGGGTCCTCACCAATTCCAGCAGGAAGCAAGGCACATCCACCCGCCTTCTTGATCTTACACTTTTCTTTCTTCTCTTTCCCCTCTCCATCAGAGATCCCACTATTAGTACACCGAGAATATAGTGTTAGCCCCAATAACCCAGTACGGGTGTGCAAACATTTTTGTCCTAAAAAACGGGGGACAGGTATACTAGCGCCAGAACTGCAAACCAACACTACCACAGGTAAACGTCATCATCGGCTTTCACGACAGTCTGCAGGAGTGTAGATGGGTGGACGGATACAAACAGAGGACGGAAAAGCTCACCATTGCGAACATGTATTGTATCGCACTACTCGCTGGACCCTTTACCGACATGCGCTATAACCACCCCTATTATCACCACGCTCCATAATGCCTGAGTGATGTGCCGTATTCACCATGATGCCCGAGTATTATTTCGTTCCCTTTGGCTCAGCAACAACCATGTGTCAGTCAAACACTTTCTTAAACTGTTCGTACACCTGTCGGGAGTTATTGGCCTCCTGCATTAGCTCCACCACCGCTGTCGCTTGTGCTGATTCCTGGCTCTCCTTGTCGCGAGGCCCCGGGGACTCTGACCCGAGCGTTGGAGTGGATCGCGGTGGCGACATTGGGCGAGGCGGAGGCAGACGTATAGGCCATTAATTCTAGCTAAACCCAAGCCTTTCTAGGGATAGCAAATACCAAGGGGGAGTGTGGTAGTTGTGTTTATCGTACCCGGAGGAGTGAGAATGGGGATAGGCAGGTGCGATGTCGGTTGTGGTAGTTGTTTAACGGGTAGGATCTAATGGAGATGGGCGGGTGTGCGACGGGGGGGGGGGTGGATGGATGGATGCTGGATTCTTGGCACAACAACCTACCCAAAACATGCAGGTCTTGGCATTTGTCGGGCGAGATTGATATCTTAAACCACTTTACACGCCAGGCAGGCAACCCATCCCTATCTCTAAAAAATTTCACAATATTAGGTTTTTGCATATCCAGATATACGACTATTGCCTACGGTAAGAGTTTCTAGGAAAGAAGTCCAAGCGGATTCCTGTTCCTCTCCACCACAAAATCGAGAAGCACTCTAAAAAAATGGCCCACAGGGAACGAAAGGAGGCCAAAAAGCATCCAGAACTCCACCAAAAAAAAAGATGAAGGACAAACTCAATATTCCAGGTTGTTTTCCAAATAAGATCGTCTATTCTAAGATTGAAGAGGGAAAACTATTTAAGGAACAGGAGCAATTGCGAAGAGAACTTGCAAAGCAGAGAAATGAGGAGTTAGTGGGTAGAGCAGAGGGCAGGGAGGATGCTAGGCAGGACCAGGGAGGAGGTTATGAGAGTTCCAGTGAGTTATATAGCGATGCTATGGATAAAAATGACGCTAATTCTAGGGTATGTTCCGTCATGTGTGACAAGTACTCATTTCTCTTTTTAAACAAATTGCTAAATAATCATACACTGGAGGTTCCGCAAGGGCCTCAGGATATGAAGCCGAACATGGTGGCTTCGGCGGCGAGTCCAATGGCGATTCAGATTCAGAAACCGGCATTCCAGATCTCGAATCCAAGAGCACCGGCAAACATACCTCATGAAAATCGCTTGACAAGATATTCAAGCAAGTGGTCGATGCTGCCGGCATAACTCTCTACGTCCTAGATGCTCGAGACCCCGAAGGCACCCGTTCCCGCGACGTGGAAAGACAGATAATGGGGGCTGATGGCAGCGAGAAACGACTAATCCTTATCCTGAACAAGATCTATCTCGTGCAAGGGACGCCTGAATGGGTGGTTGGATTATCTCCGCAGAGACTTCCTAACGCTGCTACTAAGCGCTAGCAGGTCTGCTGCGAATGCCCAGACATTTGATCATAAATCCTTGATGGTATAGGGCACCTTAGCTACTCTTCTGGAGACTCTGAAATCATTTGCGCATGCCAAACAGCTCAACCGGTTGGTACCAGTGGGTGTAATTGGATACCCGAATGTTGAGAAATTATCAGTTATCAACACCCTTACCGGCCGTCTGGGTGGCTTATGGACCGCCTGTCCGACAGGCGCTGAAGGCGCCGTAACCACAAGCTTACTAGAAGTCAAGCTAGACAAAAGGCTCAAAATGGTGGCTCAAAGGACAACCAGGCACATCTCATCCTCCTAAGTGCCCTCCAACCAAAGCAAATCCTCGACCCGGTACCTGCAGTTTCCCTTCTCATCCGCCCGCTATCTACATCTCACACGCTATTTGACAAACTCCTCCACTTTTACAACCTCCCTCCCATCGTCGATACTACCGCCACTGATCTCACAATAGACCTCCTAATGTAGGTCGCACGAGAGTGTGGGCGACTAGGTAAAGGAGGTATCCCCGACATCGAAGGGGCGGCAAAGGTCGTCATAATGGATTGGAGGGATGGAAGGAGTCAAGGTTGGATTGATCCCGACAACTACCAAGGTGTTAAGCCAGCCACCGCTGCCATAATGATTGATGATCGAAAAGAGATTGTTAAAGAGTCGACTGAAGCGTTTAAATTGGATGGGCTAAGGGGTGAGGATTGGAATGCTGGCGGACAGGGCGAGGAGATGGAGATCGAGGATTGATGATCCTGTAGCATCTGTTATTTTCTTTATACAAAAGCTTGTGTAGTGCTTGCTTCGATTTTTTTTGTAGTGGTCCGCCACAGTGCTCTAGCTTTTCAGTAGATATGGGCTATGAATGTATAGTTCCGGCAGCCCATACGGATAACATCTTTCACACACAAAACCCTAGCCTCGGTAGCCACCACAGACCGGCGGGAGGAAATCGTAATCACTATTGTACTCGAGTACAGTAGTGCTAGCTGAGCAAAAGCCCGTATGGGCACCCACTAGCGATACCCATGTAAACCTGGAAGTGTACTGTACCTCCCACCACCGCTATCCGTGATGAAAATAGCTTATCACGCTCAAAATCGTATAAGCAAAATAAAAGGTATAACCTCACCTTTACATCTTCTCCCACCCTGCTCCTCCTTTCCTTTCTTTGCTCTGCCCCCTCTACGAATCATAAAAATTTGCGACCCGATGCTCTTGGCGAACCTGCGCTACTGCCTTGTCGCTGAGACGGGCGGGTATACTATCGAACGGCTCAAGCGGTTGAATATCCGCCTCCTCAAATACCTCACCGCTCGCGCGCATGATCCCATTGCGATTCCAGCAAGCAGGGATTTCCCACACACCGCTCTGGCAAGCACTAGCGTCCTTAGGGAGGGCAGAGGTATTGGAGGCAGAGGTTTTGGGCCTGCCTAGCTGGGTTAGGCTGGATTAGAATTCGATTAGATATTGATGAAGATAAGGAGGGAAGAATCCCGGTTCTTTTTTTTCTTCTCTTTTTTCTTTCTATTCTTCCCAGGTTTGCTCCGTCCTCGTTGGATGCTGGGGGATCGTATCTTTTCCTACTTACCCATGCGAGTAATTACCAATTTCTGACCAAACATGAGAAAGGGAGTGGTAATAAAGTCAAATACCGTATCCGGTAAAGGAGCAGAAGCTAAGCGCCGCTAGCAGAAGGGGAGAAAGGCAGGGGGAAGGGGAATGCGACAGCAACTGGGATACAAAGGGATCAAGAAAGGAGATGAAACCCATTCTATCTACTAGACCAACAAACAATAAAGAGATAAAAACAAGGCCAAAGGGTAGGATATGAGTTTAGGTGTTCTCAGCCGGCCATAGGAACTAGTCTCTGGTTACGGAGCTCATGTTCAACTATAAAGCGAAGTCGTGCCAAAGACAAGGGAAAAAGAGTCTGGGGATTCAGGCCAGGGGGAGATTGGTCCCCAAAAAGCTCTTCCACCGTGATATACGGATCATGAATGGACTCGGAGGGCGGGGGGAAGATATTCTGCAGGATGCGGGGGTTAATTAGTAGGATGTAAGAGAGATAAAGATATGGGAGGGCAGGGAAGAGCATGCCAATGTATCCAAAACTATTGCGCCCTCCACAACCCGGCAGACGTTTAGAGTAGCCTTAACTTCGTTGAACATATTCGGCTCGAATAATTTGAACAACAGAACGACCTTCACAGCCCCAGCAGACCCTTCGAACCACAATTGGCAGTCACATTCTAACTGGGCCTGCGACTCGCTCCATCCCGCTTCCAGGACGACAGTTGGAAACTCGGTTTTGACTCCATTAACGCGGGGGCTATAACAAAGGTCCGGTGTCTTCTTCGAGTTTGCAAAGGTACCAACAAAGGTATCATATACTATTCAATTATTAGTATAGACTAGGAAGTTCTATATGGCAGAGCAAAGGAACATACTACTTAAGGTATCAGATATCAAGACAGAAGTGTTTGGCGTAAGGAGGCCGTAGCCAATCCACAAGCCAAACTCAATTCTCAACCAGTCGACCGCAGTTTCATGCAGGCGACTCGCCATGACAATCCGAAGGTACCCGTCGGGAGCAATAAAGTGAATTCTATTAATAGTTAAATATACTCTTCCTCGTACTGGGCATATACAAGGTATAGGGATAAAGTATCCGAACAGTTCATTTAGGTTAACCCGTAAAATAAACCCAGTTCTGTAGGAAAACTTTATCTCTGGCACTTGTACTCACCTCAAGCCAAGGGCAATGGGATCTTTCTCTGAGAGAAGGTTTTCGAGAATTTTGGCGGACACGGTTGGAGGAAGCCCCGGGAATGTAAGAAACTCGCAGGTGCGAGTTTCAAATGCCTTGTGGATTTGTGCGAGGATTTGTGCAGCCATGATGAGGGGGAGTCGCTATAGCCGTTGAAGTGATGGAAAGAAAGGTTGCCAGAGCTTACGTGGTTTATACAGATCTTGCTCCGGGACACGTTACCAGGTAGCGCCTGCTTCAGCTCTCCAATAACCCTAACCCCTACAGGTGGGATGCATGGGCGCAGCCGATAAGGATAACAGCCACCTCCCTTATCTAGATGATCGATTTCTGTGTTTCTTCTGTTTTGTTTTTTCTATTGAGATTCAGGATGCGTGATTATGCCTGTCTGGGCTAAGCATTTTTAGGGTGGGTATACGAGTAGTGGTTAAATATACTCATACGACAAATGCCAAGGTGCGCACCGCCATCCTACTACATTAAATACAACTACCACAACTGACTTCCCCTGTATTTGCTATCCCTAGAAAGGCGTCAGATTCGGCCAGCATTAACTTCCTATACGACCGCCTCCGCCTTGACCAACATCGCCACCGCGAACTATACCAACTCTCGGGTCAGAGTCTCCAGTGCCTCAGGACAAGAGTGTCCTAAATCAACATAAATTCAGGTGCAGTTTGGACTGTGACGTGGTGGTGGTCGCAGAGCCAAAGCATTTGAGGAACGAAAAAAAAATACTCGGGCTTCTGGGTGAATACAGCTGTTCTCGTGAAGGCCAGCTTTCTCTACACATCACTCCGGTGTTATGGAGTGTGGTAGTAATAGGGGGTGGTTGGTACAAGCATGGCGGCGAAGTGTCCAGTGAGTAGTGCGATAAAATACATGTTCGCACTGGTGAGTTTTTTCCGTCCTCTACTTCTACCCGTCCACCTACCACCCATCTTCACTCCTGCAAACTGTCATGAAAACTAATGATAAGCTTTACCTGTGGTAGTGTTAGTTTGCAGTTCCGGCGCTGGTATACATAACCCCAGTTTCAGAGGACAAAAATGTTTGTGCACCTGTACTGGGTCATTGGGATTAATATTTGTTTCCTCGTTTCTTATGCCTGAGGGGAAATTCATCGGAACTAGATTCTCAGGTTTGTGGCCTTCTGTCGCTGGCTATACTAACGGTGGGATCTCGGGTGGTAAGGGGGAGGAGAAGGACGAAAGGTGTGAGGTCAAGAGGGGGGGGATGTGCATTGAGCCGGTGGGAGACCCAAAGTATGTAAGATGGACCAAGCAGCCTTTGGACTTGGTGCAATTCTGTGGTATACACCGCCCTCTCCTGTCACCCTGCAGGCCATTCATTCCTCAGTTCCATTCTTTCCTCCTGCCACTGAACAACCATAGATCTCTGGTAATGTGGACCTACATGCTCCTCACTAGAACGCAGTCGTGGGTGATACTGTTGACCTAAAAGCTCAGTATCTGTTAGCCTACAATGACTGCCCCATCTGATGGCGGATAACCAATTTGCTCCTCCGTTTATGCATTAGTAGGATGTCCGGTAACAGATGATGAGCGATACAAAACAAAGAGCTGAGATCATCAAACGAAATTATAGTGCAGGTACAGGACACTTCGACTACTCCAAGTAAGGAACCAAAAGTAGAAAGCACCTGTAGTGGATTTAGTAGCCGTTGGACTCGGTGTGATTCTGCGGTATACACACCCCCGCTCTCTCACCCTATGCGCCATTCATTCCCCAGTTCCATTTTATCCTTATTATACTGAGACAGGCTTTTCTGGCCTGGAACTACTGTAATTGCGGGCTACCACATCCCCATTCAAAGTCCTAGCCTGGCAGTACATGATCTTGAGGAAACCACTAAGGATGCCTTTAGCTCTAATGATGAATATGTCCTCAAATAAAGACCGCGATAAGGACGACGGTGACAGCAGATTCTCCCATCACGGGTGTTGTAGAAGTGTGACCAGTTATGATAGAAGTAAGATTATCAATTCAACTAGGGTACAAATGGATCGAGAAAAGATATGAAACCCATGCTACCCACCAGACCAACAAGCAACGAACAGATAAAAACCAGACCAAAGGGTAGGAGATGAGTTTAGGTGTAGTCAGTTGCCCATCGGGATAAGTCTCTGTTTACGGATCTCGTGTCCAACTATAGAGCGAAGTCGTGTCAAAGGCAATGGAAAAAGAGTCTGGGGATTCAGGCCTGTCGGAGATTGGTTCCCAAAAAGCTCTGCTACCGTAATACACGGATCGTGAATAGGCTCGGAGGGGGGGGGGAAAGATATTCTGCAGGATGCGGGAGTTCATTAGTAGGATGTAAGACAGATAAAGATATGGGAGGGCAGGGAAGAGCATGCCAATGTATCCAAAACTATTGCGCCCTCAACAACCCGGCAGACGTTTAGAGTAGCCTTAATTTCGTTGAATATATTCGGCTCGAATAATTTAAACAGAACGACCTTCACAGCCCCAGCAGACCCTTCGAACCACAATTGGCAGTCACGTACTGACTAGGCCTGCGACTCGCTCCATCCCGCTTCCAGAACGATAGTAGGAAACTCGGTTTTAACTCCATTAATGTGGGGGCTATAGCAAAGGTCCGGTTTGTTTTTTGAGTTTGCAAAGGCACCAACGAAAGCATCATATACTATTCAATTATTAGTATAGACTAGGGAGTTCTATATGGCAGAGCCAAGGGACTCAGACATACTACTTAAAGTATCAGATATCAAGACAGAAGTGTTTGGCGTAAGGAGGCCATAGCCAATCCACAAGCCAAACTCAGTTCTCATCCAGTCAACCGCAGTTTCATGCAGGCGACTCGCCATGACAATACGAAGGAACCCGTCGGGGGCAATAAAGTGAATTCTATTAATAGTTAGTATATTCTTCCTCATACTAGGCATATACAAGGCATAGGGATAAAGTCTCCAAACAGTTAATTTAGGTTAACCCGTAAAATAAACCCAGTTCAGTAGGAAAACTTTATCTCTGGCACTTGTACTCACCTCAAGTCTAGCGCAATGGGATCTTTCTGACCGAGAAGGTTTTCGAGAATTTTGTCAGACACGGTTGGAGGAAGCCCCGGGAATGTAAGAAACTCGCAGCTACGAGTTTCAAACGCCTTGTGGATTTGTGCGAGGATTTGTGCAGCCATGATGAGATGGGGTCACTATTGCAGTTGAAGTGGTGGAAAAAAAGGTTGCCAAAGCTTATGTGGCTTATATAAATCTTGCTCCGGGATACATTACCAGGTAGCGACTGCTGCAGCTCTCCAATAACCCTAACCCCTACAGGCGGGATGCATGGGTGCGGCCGATAAGGATAACAGCCACCTCCCTTGTCTAGGTGATCCATTTCTCTCAGTTTCTTCTTTTTGTTTTTTCTATTGTGATTGAGAATGCATGATTATGGCTGTTCGGGCTTAGCATCTGTTGGGTGGGTATAGTGGTCTAATATACCCGCCAAGTTACTCTTCATCCACTCTGGGTTAGCGCACGGATTGGGTAAGCGCCACAACGACTTAGCATACTCGCCCAGTGGCCTATCATCCACCCTCGGTTAGTGCGCAGATTAAGCGCCATACCGATTTAACATTCCCGTACGTACAGTGGCCTATCCTCCGCTCTGGATCAGTTCAAGGGTAACGTTACCTAATATTGATTAATAAAATGAAGGGAATATACCAAAGACCAGATGTTACTTTGGAGTGACTCTGGGGTTTCATTTACGGTAGGTCAGGCCTTGGGTTATATAACTGGGACCTAGTCTTCCTTTAGGCCGGGATCTCCCTCTGGGTTTCAATGTGCCTTGAGAGCCAGGGTAAATGGGGTGGAGAGCTAAGGCTTGTACGTTGTACTCTTGGGATTATGGTGATTGAGGTCTACAGATGCATTGGCTCTGGCCTGATGTATTGCGGCTCCGGGGGGTAGATTCGTATTAAGCATGTCAATGAGCTGGGCAGGCAGGAATGGTTTGCGATCACGGCATATCACTCGGCGTCAAAAGAAAGAAATATGTTGTAATTCTTGATTGAAGTTGTATTTCTTGCTTGATTTCATGCTATGCTGAGGGGCTACAGGCTCCTATTCATGCTACAGGAAGGCGGAATAAGACTGTATATGACATATGCAATATGTAGGAAAAAAGGAAAAGTCAACGACAATACCATTGCATAATTCAGGAAAAAGCGAGCGAGGCACAATTAAACAAGTCTTGCGATAGAGCTTCCGAGGAAACTCTGTCGTTGTCAACCATGTAATGAGTTCATCTACCGATGAACTCATAACGGTAACTATGACAGAAATACTGTCGATATCAATGACACTACCGAAGCATATTCGGATGTCATATTACAACAAAATGAAGTGCAACTGCACACTGCGCAATTAACCCCCCACTGGGTGATGATAGTGCTTCCATGTCGCTCCGCCTTGTAGATTGTGTGAACACAACCCGGATCGAACCAGAACCTGGGGTATAGCCCGTTATGATAATGTAAATTCTTGTCAACGAAAATAAGTAGAAAGTGCGACCCCCCCAAACGCCGTCGCTATTCCCCAAACCCCACCTCGGGTATTTGTGACAACTCCTGTATTATTGCTACTCCCATGGTATGAAGTGCTCTATACCATATTGGCCTTTGCTGGGTGGAAGGGCTCCCACCCCCCACATCAAGCACATTATATACACCCGGCTCCCTCCGATCCCCGCTGAGCACACAAGGGCCGCCCAACCCCCTTCGCAGCTCCGTCCACGAACTCAAGCACTGAAAATACAGCCCCCATCACCGCGGTGAGAAACACGTCGGGTTCCATACCCGATAGGCGACTGTTAATCGGGTTCAAGGGGATAGTCAATTATTGCTTACCACGATTCCTCGCGTGGATGGGCGAGAATTGGAGATGTGGGCAGCAGCGAGTCCTATGCGCCAAGTCCACTAGATGCCTAGTGGCGGCATCCGTGATCACAGACTCTGTTTGGTCCCTTACCAATGGCGGAAGTCTGATGCGAGACGCCGCGAACTGACTGACGTGAGTGAGCCGATGCGTCCAAAAGAAACGCGGAGAATCATGGCCGCACAACACTAGTAGAGTTGACTTTCAAGGAAGGGTACCCATATTAATAGCGAACATTTGGATGGGGCATCGGCTCTTCAATTCGAAGATATTCATCGTGGAGAATAAAATCCACTGTCACCGCGGCTAATGACTTTGTGGTTTTGACTTTGAAATACCTTTTGGAGATTTTCTTCTGGGATATTGCGGTAAGCTGGAATGGGGAAACTGGTGCTCGAGCTGTAGCCTCACGGTATTCAGGATCTCTGTAAATGTCGGGTTGTGCTACCTCCACTTCAAACTTGGTTATTTGAATGGATGAACTCCGGCCCCACAATTCTTTATATAATTCCTCCATCCCCTTTAGTTACCGCAAGGGATAGGCGAATCGGAGAAAGCTTTTAATCTGGGCTGAAGCCAGGCTGTAGCAAAATCGGGGTGATAGGATGCCGCCGGTAAATCAGGAAAGAAACCAGGTATTCGGCCCCGAGAATAACAGATTAAGGCCAATAGTACAGGAGGAGGAAAATGTGTTTGCGCTGGGTGGGAGCAGATGTGAGGGGTGGCGTGTGTGTCAGATAAGAGGAATTCAGACGGTGGAGGACAATAGTCTTGTTTACACCTTCTCGCGGATCATATATTTCGTGGTCATGTAACTCCTGATGGAGTGATATTGCGTACATTGCTGACACCGGAGAATCACCACCAGGATTACTGGGTGACACTATGAGGCTCCAGGGAGGCTAGTGCTATGGTATTACCGGTACCGCTTATTCGAGAGGGCGTGATGCAAGTAAAGTGCGGGAGATTTCCAGCGATGAGTATGATACCCCCGCTAATGAATTTTCATTACAAAGTGTACCGGTATGCTACGAGTAGACTGGTGTTCGGCACACCTTTCGCCACCAACAAAGCACCAAAGATCGCAGTGAACTCACCGTGAATTGATGAAATAGCCGCTTTTCAGCTTCACTTGGTAACTGCCACTACTGAGGAGAATCTGCCCATCGTCTGCCTACACTTGAGCACTCCCTGTTGTACGAGGGTGTGGACAAAAGTGATCGGAAAACCGCTAATTTGACCAATCGTTGTCCTGGGCTGTTTGTGGGCGGCCAATTAGGTTACAGACCTGAAGTGAGGAAAAAAGTGATCGGAAGCTGATCACGTGCGTTCCGATCATTTACCCTTACACCCTCGTACAGCATTCAAGCACAGCCACCCGGCAACTCAAACTTTCTTATCGGAGGTGCCCTCCTTTTTTCTTCTTTTCTTTCGTGCCCAATGCTTGCCGATGTACCGTATACGAGTTAAGTTTCTTGGGTTGGGAACTACCGGTACCAGTGTGGTACAATACTGTATTTGTCTACCCACACCATCTCTTCCGCCCGTACGAGGTACGGTACATATCAGGCTCTAGAGTTCCACTGGTGGTCTGCAGAAGAAACTTTCTTGGCACCGTATCAGAGTGTGCAGTAAAATCTCAACCTCAAATGTGCGTCTCCCCGCTTGATTCCCCACTTCATCTGAGCTTCTGGGGCGTTTGCTATGCCGCCGGAATAAGTGCACATTGCTTTCCGGGGTTGTTGCCTTGTGGCAAGCACCCTAATAATAGTATCATCGCTAGAGACCCCATCCTCCACCCCCAACCAAACCAAAGTCCCTCACTATTGTCATTGCCCCCCACCCCGCCCCTCCTCCATCTTGTCGGCATAGCGAGCAACATGGATGTCGCTGAATCTCAGCAACCAAGCCCTTCACAAAACATCAACTGCGGCAACGTCAGCGGCTCCTGTAACAACACGTGGAACAACTGTGACTTTTCGGCAACTGGCGAGAGACGTCAGATTCTCGAATGGTTATCTCTGTTGGCTCCTCGCAAGAGGCATCGGGATGCCAGAAGATCCCAGGTGGAGGGGGTAGGCGATTGGTTTTTGAGGACAGACGAGTTTGTAAATTGGAATACCGGCAAGGGTGAAGTGGCTAGCCCTGTCGTGTTTTGCTACAGGGATCCCGGCGTTGGGAAAACACACCTCAGGTATGGGATAACACTCTCTTCTCCAGACCGGGGAGGCTAAGTGGTGGTGCCTCTGAGCAGCTCGTTAGTTATAGAAACCTTATGCCATCAAAGCAATGGACAGTAGGTCACTGCCACATGCCTGTATTGAGACTTCCACGCTCACAAGGGGGAATCCACCACCTCCATGTTAGGAGCCATACTCAAGCAAGTCATAAGCGGCCTAGAGCGTGTTCCGGAGGAAATCGAGTCGGCATTCGAGAGATCAAAAAAGCTGCTTGACGGTCGAGAGATTGAATCGGGTGAAATGCACGAGCTACTGATCTCATCTCTCCAGACGCTAAAAAGGAGCTACATTTGTATCGATGCGTTGGACGAGTTTCCCAGGGAGCATCGGCCGGAGCTTCTTAAATCATTAGCCCAGATCATCTGGGAATCACCCCGCACTCAGCTATTGCTCACCGGTCGGCCACCAATTCGGGATGAGATTGAGAGATATCTTACCAGAAGCGTGAAGATCCGAATCAAAGCAACACAGGAAGACATCAAGAAATATCTCACCATGAGGTTGAGCAATGATACACAGCCAGAGGTGATGGACCATGATTTAAGGGAGGAGATCCGTCGCACTATTCCCCAGGGGATTGCCGGAACGTACGTGAGAGATGTCATAACATTGAGCAGATTTATTTATTCGCAGGCCATCTACTGACATGCTTCCAGATTCCTCCTAGCCTCTTTGAGCGCAAACGAAATCCTAGCCCAGTCAACTATTGCCCGGAGAAGAAAGACACTTAGAAAGATGACCAATGGCCTAGAAATGGGTGGTGCCTATGCCGCAACCCTCGAGCGTATTAGGGAGCAGGACGGAGACAAGCCGAAGCTCGCGGTTGAGGTATTGATGTGGATCTCGCGGTCTGAGCGGCCATTGGCCGCGGGGGAGTTATGTCACGCTTTAGCAATTGAAAAGGATTCGACAAAGCCCGACTGTCAGAATGTGCCCGCAATTAGGACGTTGGTAAAGCTGTTGCCTAGGGCTAGTCACCATAGATGATGAGGAGTCAAGGGTTCGGTTGATACACCTGACCCTGCAAGAGTATGATAGCTTGCTGGACATGGCAAGCTTTTCGGCAGCGCTCACCCGAAAATGGCGGAGGTTTGTCTCACATACCCCAACCTTCAGAGCATTAAGGACCTGTCCCCTACTCTCCAAATTTCCCCGCTTCAGGAGTCCTTTCTCGAGTATGCCTCTTGTCACTGGGGTACCCATACTAGAAAAGAACCGAGCAAAAAAGCAAAATCACTCGCACTGCAACTTCTTGATCGGTATGACCGCCATGCATCTGGGGAGCTGCTTCTAGTGAACCAGAAGGCCTGGCCATTCCATAGCATTCACGAACACGAACGCTCCCTCAGCGGATTTACTGGATTGCACGCCATCGCCCACGTCGGGGTTGCCGAAATTGCTGTGGCTGTGGTTAAGTCGGGGGTTTTGGACGTGAACGGAATGGATTACTGGGGATCTACACCACTTCTATGGGCCGTTAGAAACAATAGAGAGGTGTGTAAGCTTCTTCTAGAATTAAGGGAGGTGAATCCCAACATCGCACACCATAAAGGCCGGACACCAATCTCTGAGGCAACTGCAGCAGGGAACGAGGGTATAGTGAAACTACTCCTCGAAGGCCAGGAGGTCAACCGGGGTTCGTCTTGTAGCGATGGCGAAACGCTGTTGTGGGCGGCAAGGAATGGGCACGAGAGTATTGTAAAGTTGCTCCTCGAACAAAAGGAAATCAATTCCAATTCACCAGAGATAAGTACGGAAAAACATCATTATCGTGGGCAGCTTGGGGTGGGCACGAGGGGATAGTGAAGCTACTCCTAGAGCATGGGGGGGTTAACCTAGACTCATTGGCTAATGCAGGCCGAACACCACTGTTGGGGGCGGCCGGGAATGGACACGAAGGCGCAGTGAAGCTACTCCTCGAGCGCAAGGGAGTCAGTCCCGATTCGGCAGATGCGGAGGGGGAAACACCTCTCTCGACGGCCGCTGGTAATGGGCACGAGGGCATAGTGAAGCTGCTCCTCGAT
>LN891056.1:182820-201378 GCA_900010015.1 Tuber aestivum
AGATAATTACGGAATGGCACCTCTATCGTGAGCCGCTGCGAGTGGACGCAAGGGTATAGTGAAGCTACTCCTCGAGCACAAGGAAGTCAATCCCGATACATCCCATGGGGGGGGGCCGAACACCACTCGCTTGGGCGACTCTGAATGGGCACCAGCGTATAGTGGAACTCCTCCTCCAATGCAAGAAAGTCAATACCAACTTATCAGATGAGCGCGGCTGGACGCCACTATTGTTGGCGGCTGGGAATGGCTGCGGTGGTATTGTGAAACTATTGCTCGAACAGAAGGAAGTCAATCCCAACTTATCAGACACGGACAACCGAACGCCACTCTCTTGGGCGGCCGACCACCCCGCAGGCCAATTCTCCCTATCACATGATGAATTCATTACCGGTGGGCCGGGCATTGTTAAGCTGTTCCTCCAACGCAAGGATGTCAAACTTGACTCCCCTGATAACCGAGGCCGAACCAGTCTCTGGCAGGCAGCCCAGCTGGGGCATGGCGGTATGGCGAAGCTCCTCCTAGAACGAAGCGATGTAAACCCCAATAGTCCAAACAACGACGGCGAAACGCCACTCCTGGTGGCGACTAAGAACGGGCACAGGGGCATAGTGAAGCTAATCCAGGAGCGGCTGAGTACCGGCCCCCAAATCCCAGTGTCCTCCAAACAAGAAACCCCCTCCCCAGCTGCCAACCCATCATGCAACACTCTTGCGCAAGGAATCACCCCCGACTCATGCAATCAGGCGAACTCGAAGCCACAATCAAATACCTTCCAACATGACTCCATAGATTCCTTCAAAAAATCCCCGAGAACCCACAATGCTGCCATGGACGCCGCCAACCTTTACCGCCATTACCACCCAGCCGTTCTTCCTCTCTTATTTCTTCTTTGTATCATCCCCCCATTCGCCCTCAGGGGCTGCTTGATTTTTACATTTCTTGTACTCGTTTGTTTCGGCTCACATTGACCCCCACCCCAGCTCTTTCCTTACATCATTTGTCGTCTCCCATCCGTCCCTTGATTACTGCATGTTTTTTTTCTTCTCTTGCTATTTTCCTTTCCCCCATGCGTTTTTTCCGAGTATTAGAGTTCATGATGGGATAGGATAGTGTAAATATGGTAATTTTTAGTAGCCAAAAAAAGAATTATGATAAGCAAGCCACTAAGTTTTGATTTTTTTTTTTTTCTTTGCTTCTTATTCCCACCCCACCAGTTTCTTTCCCCCTCCTCCGGCGCCGTGAATTGGATTCCCCTCTCCACCTAAAATGGAACGCTATCGGCGGAGCACCCCACGTGAAGTCCCCAGGAGCTCAAAATCTTCCCTCTGGTACCCGACGCTAAGTTGCGCCTAAGTTTCCGCATGGCATTCACCGAAATGCTGCTTCAACTCGATCAATTCATGTTCGGCTCAGGACGTCTGGGGGCAACAGGGCTCAGATCGCAATGCAGTACATAGTCACCTCATATAGGAGTAAGTAGAGTAGCCACCAACGCCTATAGCAATACTGTTGTGAGGTGGGATCGGTGGACAAACACACAGACGATCGTGGTGGAGGAGAAAGGAACTTCGTTACTGTTCTCAGGAGCAAGGCTCCCAGCTAACTACAAGACAGCGAACAACATGTGACTGCTCACTTCAACCTTGTGCCCCTCAGGCATCCGAACCCTCATCCCAATGGTGCACATCACACCAAGAATCATCTCTCCTCAACACTCAACATCTCTACTCAGGAAGATGCACATGATCACATCATCTCCTGGTGCCCATATACTCCCAACACTCCCCCTGTGGGCATCATCCATAATAAACATAATGAAACCCAAACAAAAATAACAACTTAAACCAACCCGCACCTTCGAACAAACTCCACATGTCTGCTAAGTACCAGAGGTTTAGTTAACCCATCTGCAACCATGTCATTTGTCTGACAGTATTTCATAACAACTTATTCTCCATCCTCAATAAACTACCTAACCTGATGTACACGAACACCAATATGCTTACTGTGCGGCTTATAGGTACTGTCCTTGAAGGTAAAAAGTGAGGCTTGATTGTCGTTAAATAAAGTCGAAACCGGGAGGTGGGTTCTTGTAGTCTCCATAATGCGTTTCCGAAACCAAACAAGGTCTTGGATCGCCGTAGCACTTGCAATGAACTGTGCATCGGCTGTACTACTGGCGGTTATTGACTGTCGCTTCGAGTGCCACTAAATAACTCCAGAGCCCAGAAAAAACACATATCCCGAGGTTGACTTAAGAGTGTTTGCATCGCCTGCGAAGTCTGCATCAACGAATCCTGAGATCACCATCTCATCATGTTGTTCTCCCCCCAGACTCAGACCAAGCCTTAGATGTAGACTTTTTGTTCCAGCAAGGTATCTGAGGATCCGCTTTGCACATGTCCAATGATGTTCAGTGGGATCTGCATTGAATCTCCCAAGATACGAGTCCGCAAATGCAATATCTGGCCTTGTCCCCATGGCGATCCAGCCCAAACTACTAATAAGTTGAAGGTAAAGAGTCTTATTGCATGACTTCTCCCCCTCAAGGCGGACACCTGGCTTCTCCTTTTCCATTGGAGTGCCAATTGATCTGCACTCTTCCATGCCAAACCGTTCCAATACTCTGGCAATATAGCCTTCCTGGCTCAATAGTGCGACTCTTTCCTTCTTATCTCTCGTCACAACCATTCCAAGAAAGTTGCTCACAGGTCCAAGATCTACCATCTCAAACCGAGCCTTCAACTTCTTGCTGACAGACATCACCAGTTCCTCCATACCTGCAATCAGCATATCATCCACATAAAGTGCCAAAATCATACCCTCTGCATGGGTATAAACACAGCAGTCAAATCGTCCCTGACGAAATCCCAACTCAGAAACCAGAACTCGGTCAATTGTTGTGTACCAACATCGAGGGGATTTCTTAAGCCCATAAAGGCTTCTATTCAAAAGAGCATGATATGTACTAAAGACACCTGTGGGAAGCGTAACATAAAATTCCTCGTCCAACTTGCTGCCCAGGAATGCGGTGACAACATCCATTTGACATACAGCATAACCTCTTGCTGCCGCAACTCAGAGAACAACCCGTACACTTGCCAGACTCACTACCGGTGCAAACGTATTTGTAAAATCTAGGCCCTCCACTTGTCTAAAGCCTTGTGCAACAAGTCGTGCCTTGTACCGAGTTGTCTCCCCTTCTGGATTCAACTTTCTTTGAAGGATGAGCGTTGTTGGTATCGCCTTCTTGCCTTCCGGGATCTCAGAAACAAAGGTCATCACCTCATTCTTTGATATTGAGGCGCATTCTGAATCTATTGCCTCCTGCCATAGTGACGCCTTATCTGATTCCATTGCTGACTTGTAGCTGGTCGGACCAGCTTCCACCATATAGACAGCAGACATCATAGCTTCCCCTGCTCCGACTGAAGTTTGCTTCCCTTGCTGTGATCGTAACCTCCGTCCACCCCCTGTAGCTGGTAGGTCTCCTTTTTGCACTTCCCAAAAAGAACTTTCTCCATCTGACTCGAGTTCTCGTAACATCCTCGACATTTTCTGTGTCTTCTTTGGCTCAACAACTGCGTCACCACTTTTGCAGTCGGAACCCTTACTCATATGTTCAATCTTCTTTTCTTCCATACAAACTTCCTTTTTGTACCCTTCCAACACATTCAAGGGCTCATCAAACTTATCCTCCCAAGCTAGCCATTCTTCCCATGGCGGGATTGGTGGAGCATAAAACCGTTTAGAGACAGTTTTACCCTTTATTTGGGTAGGACTATAGTATGAAGTCGACTCCTCAAACTGTACATTGCGAGAAATCAGGAACCTTTTCCCAATCGGATCATAGAGGCCATAGTGAGTTGCCATTTCACCGTAACCAATAAAGATATACTTTCTTGCCGTCTTATCCATCTTACGTCTCTTCTCTCTTGGGACTTGCGCATAGGCAGTACAGCCCCATACTCGGGGATGACTATAGCTTGGCCTTTGTAACGACCGTATGAAATAGAGCTATGGCAACCTATGTCTACGCGCATAGGAAAGACCAAGAGGTCGAATGGTAGACTAGGAGGACATTAACATGTCCAAGGGATATCCGATGGTCCTGGTATCCCACAGAACAGAAGGTACTCAAGGAATACCGTGCCTAGGTAGAGGGAATAAAGTGACTATGACCGCTCCGACCTAAGCATAGGACGGAAGGCCGGGTAAGTTTACCCTCTCTAGGAAAGTCACGTTACCCTACCATGGAGACCTGTTTCGTGTCACCATGGACATACTTACCCTACCTTTGGGACACTATTACCCTACCTTCCGTCGGAAACGTTCTCGGAAGAATTCCGGAAACTGTTGCGCTTGTTTGTCACACAAGGACAATTGACGAGCACTTGGTTGCACGTTGATTGGAAGGCTACGGGAGGAGTAATAGTGCTCCGAACATGCTCTAACTTGGCAGAAATATTCCTAAGAGGTACCTGCGGCCGCAGGGTTCGCCCCGGGCGTCATGGGCCAAAATGGGTGGAGTTGCCATATTACAAGTTAAATGGAACCAATGAAGACATGTCCATAACACTGTATACGTCGCTGCCGTCCCTCCGACCCGAAGCTGTTCGCAGGATAAATAAGAGGGCAGGGTGACAGGGTGAGGTACCTTCTCCAAAAGGAACGGAGTAAAACGGACCATAACTGACGGAGTTAGCATGAGCTATCCGGAAGGGTCCCCCGAGCAGTCCCGGGTAGTGCCGGAGACATCAAGGAAGGTTTTACGCCAATCATGCCTACACGTACCCCTTTGCCGTAGGCTCTTTATGGGTTGTTAGAAGACTCTAATAGCATGATACTTATCACGGTGAGTGGTTTGCCGGGGGTAAGGGACCATGGGTAGCCCCCTTGGGTCCCGCCGCCGTCACAGCTCTCCGCGGGAGCGTCGTAGACCCCGTAAGTTCGCAATCAAAATAGATAGAACTTAACCGGAAGACACATGATGTCTACGGGTGCTTGCATAGATCATTGCTCATGGGTAGAGAGTTATTTAGTTAGCTTTCCCAGGTGGCTCGACAGTTAGCCACTGGCGAGGCAACGATGTGCAGAAGTTTTCACTTCGGCAGGTGTATTGGTAAATACCTTCGCAGGACTGATGTGCATATGGGAGATTTCTACTAGAGTGCGCTGACACCTTAGGCCCTTCGGGGATACAGTAATGGTGCCGGAGCAACCCTTACGAAGAAGGGCATACTCATGTTGGTCGGAGTAACCTGATGGGGGAGTTTTTGGTATAAGTCTGACTACTTAAAGATTATACGAGAACTCTCCTACCCCGACACAATCAACATCCTCTTGAGCGACTTTAATTGAGATAAGCCTGAGCTTAACGATATTAAGTTTTACCATTACTTTCATTCTTTACAATTTTGCAAGAGCTTTTGTTCGAGAGATTTGAAGTTTGGTGCGGTCACATCCATGGGATCCATCTTCCTGAGGGAGCCCCCGTTACAGCCTTTTCCCTAACCATAGCTCGAAAGGAGTATACTCATCTGAGATTACACGAGTTGGAAGACGGTTTTGGATATAAATTGTAGTCATTACAGCTTCTGCCCAGTACTCCTTTGGTGCATTGACTGCATGGAGCAAAGCACGTGAGGTCCCAATTACTATCCGGTAGGCCCTGTCACTTACACCATTTGACTGTGGTGTATATGGAGTGGTATGCTGTATTTCGATTCCCTCCTGCTGAAGTAGATGGCAGAATTCATTTGACGTATATTCGCCTCCCCCGTTCGTACGTAGCTTCTTAATCATTCTCCCTTGCTCCTTTTCAACTGCAGCTTTGAACTCCTTGAAGCGGCCAAAGGCTTCTGACTTTCATTTCAGAAGGTATCCGATCTTGTATCTTGTAAGGTTATCGGTAAATCGCAGAAGATAAGAAGATCTCCCAAGAGACTTTGGATCCACAGGGCCAACGATATCGCTATGGACAATTCCGAGCAGTTGAGTTGCTCGGGAGGCGGCAGAAACACTAGAAAACGGCTTTCTTGCCATTTTTCCATAGATACAGCTGGCACAAACACAACGCAGCACACACGTAAGTCGAGGAATATCGCTTTCCTTCTTTGATAAACTTCTCACTGCATCTGCCCCTAAGTGGGCTAATCTAAAATGCCCTAGAGCAGCCTCCCTCACAGTCTTCTCATCAACTGTGGGACCCACTACATCTCGGACAAGCATATCATCAGCATGGTCTGACAGAGTCCTAAGAGCATACAGCCCGCCAACTTCAGGGACCTCTATGCACATCCCATCTTCTCTTCTCAAAGATGCACCACCACCTTGGTGAAATTCAGCAAAGACCCCTGATTGTCGTAGTTGGGAGACCGAAAGTAAGCTGTTTCTTCCGCAAGCTGGGACATGTAAAACACCAGAAAGGACTAGTGGTACACAAGCCATCTTACCACTGTCCCAAACCATAAGCATAACATCTCCTCTGCCAAGCGCATCAACCTCAATGTTGTTTGCAACCCGTACCTTGTGTTCACCCGCCGCAATTGGTTTGTAGGAATTAAATGACTTCCGCTCACCCGTCACGTGGGTACTGCAGCCGGAGTCTAGGAGCCATTGATGTGGGCCAACCGAATATTGCAGTGAACTGAATGCGGTAAAGAGGGAGTTATTGGGCTCCTTTGTAGTCGCCTGGGCTGCTGTTGAAACCTTATCAGCATGTGTTCCCTCTACCGTATCGGACCGAAGTTTTCGACAATCGCTACGTCTATGGCCCTTCTTTTGGCAATAGTAGCAGGTAATCACCCGCTCACCCGATTGGCCACTCGCGCTTTGACCAGACAGGATTCTGCGATTTCTATTTCCTTCTCCTTTTGCTGACAGAACAATATCACTGGGAGAAGTCCCCACCTTATAGCGAATCATCGATGACTCTCTTGCCTTAATTGCTGCAATCAAGTCCTCCGGTTGATCATACTTGATGATAGTTGCCTGCAAGTCCCTCCACTCACGCCACGAGTGAGGCAACCCATTCAGCAAATAAAAGGTCTTTTCGGGAGGCTTGATCTCCTCTTCTGCCTCACGCAAACACTCAATGATATGCTCAATCTCATGGATACCCTTTGCAGCTAAATTGTACTTTTCCAAACCGCAATCGAACAGGGATCTCTGAAAATAATAAAGCTCCAATCCTAGGGCTTTGCGGTAGCCTTCTGCCAGCCTGTCCCAAAGGGCCTTGGGATCTTCATCATAGGAATGCGCTGTATACTGAGCGCAAATTTGAGGTTCCATAGCGGTTCGAATTTTTGCGGTAATACATTAACATTTGCAGAGGTATTTATTGTAGGCAGTAACAACTGCTGGATCTGTGCTTCCATTGTCAGGAGCAATCTCACGGCCTGAGACAATCCACCAAAGGTCTAACTCCTTTAACTGATCAGACATCCTCTGGCGCCATGGTCTCAAGTTTGACTCTCCCAGAAGCGCAAAGGATGGACGGCTAGAAGGAGCCAAATCAACAAATTCTGACATTATCGAAGGATAACAGGATTGGAGGTACTGCGAAACAAGATTTCAAAATGAGGTAGAAATCCGGTATCCGAAGGTGGCCAAGAAACCATTCGAAAAAGGCTGACGGTGTTGCTAACCGTCTATCGAATGGGCGATTTCTTAGTGGCCGCGTGGAACACGCAAGAGGCTCATAACCTGTTGTGAGGTGGGATCGGTGGACAAACACACAGACGATCGTGGTGGAGGAGAAAGGAACTTCATTACTGTTCTCAGGAGCAAGGCTCCCAGCTAACTACAAGACACCGAACAACATGTGACTGCTCACTTCAACCTTGTACCCCTCAGGCATCCAAACCCTCATCCCAATGGTGCACATCACACCAAGAATCATCTCTCCTCAACACTCAACATCTCTACTCAGGAAGATGCACATGATCACATCATCTCCTAGTGCCCATATACTCCCAACAAATACGACATAAGAAAATGATACCCTCCATAACAGACCTATACCTCACTATATCCTTCCATACTCCCCCTCCTTTGGCTTATTCCCTGGTCTTCTACTCTGCGGGCTCCATTTCCGACAATGTGGGGTCCTTGTTGGCACACACCGAATAATAACAATAATCCCACAAATTATCTATCTCACTCATATGGCACCGTACGATACTAGACAATGGCATCTTAAGGCAACAAGCTTCGATCCCCGGTAATGGCGTACTTTTCTACTCAATTTTGCGTGGCTGGAGGAGCCCATAGATCAGACTTCCTTATCACAATCTCGCCCCAGACCGGAAAAACCGGCAAGGCTTAGAGGATGGCTAAACGAAAGGGACTGAAAGGTGAAGCGTTAATATCTAGCATGAGAGTGCAAATATGATGTGTGCAGGAGGGCACTGCAGTGGGAGAGAAACCAAGCCGGGTCCACGATATTCCCATTAGCGTGACCAGGGGTAAATTGGCTATCTGATGACCTAGAACTAGTTTCCTTTCAAGGTCTACTGGTCGTGTGCAATCCGGGTCCACCGATTTTGGACGGTGCCCTCATTGGGATCGAGCGCCTCTCCATGCTAACCCAGCTAGCGGCCGCGCAAGATTTACGGCAAGCTACTGTATAGGATGGCGTCTTATCTTGTCGCACACTGTATTAACTCCTTCTCGAGCTCTAAATACAGACCGAGTGACACTCCGTGATCAGAGATTTTACCCTCCCATGTCTATAATACTGTATGCAGCAAGTGTGAGAAAACCGAAGCTAGGATTCCTCTTCCGGTAGCGAGTGAGGGAAAAAAAAAGGAAAGCTGAAGAAGACCAACAGACAGCCCGATTAATTCATGGTAGCGGAACGGTCTTTCCAGCGGAGAAATTTGGGCTAACAGTGATAGACCGAACATCCTGATTTCTGGTCCGAAAGGCTGGCTACCCAAATTTACCAAGCCGAGCGGAGCGGGTGCTGCGTTGGGGTATCACATCCCAGCATAATAATTCCTCGCAGAACATTTCATCATTTCCAATCTCTCATCGAGTGAGATCTCATGTATCTTTGTGACCAGTCGGTCTGTGCACAGTAAATTGGTCTCTTTTTTTTCTTTTGCCAAAATTAGAGTATGACACACATTCCTTCTTGTCTTACCTCAATTGGGGCCTGGCTCAATTGGGGCCTGGGTTTGAGCTGTTTTCCTTCCGCTAGCGGAGAAGCGGGTTTCTAACCCCTACAGAGCACATTTACCTTATCTCCTGCTTCATTTTATAGGGTAGCCTACTATATGGTCAACGGAAACAACTTTCCGACCTATCATACTTCCGCCACACGCGAATTCTCGGGTATGGTGCTGTTACCAGTAGTGCCCATTCGAGTGGGTATCATCCGATACTGTTCGATTTAAGTTGTCTCATCGGAATCGAAGGTGAAGTTATTTTATTCAAGGAAAAGAGTCAAGAGAAAGAAGTAAGTTAGAGTCAGACAGAATAAGTAGAAAAGCATACAACAGCCATGAGTCCTCCTACAAGCGCCACCGGTATATACTGGAATGTTATACGTATACCCTACCATCGACCTCCATCCACAGATTTCTGTCAACCCTCTCGTATAGAGGCTCGGGTATAGAGTCCTGCATGTCCTCTTCTAATCCCATACTCCCAATTTTGTACTTCATTCTCTTTCGACATTTCCTAGTAACAGATACGAGTAAAGCATGGCACGCTTCCAGCGATGGGTATGATACCCGTGCTGACCAATTTTTGTTACAAGGTGTATGCCAGAGTGGCGGCACGCCTTTCGCCATCAATAAAGCAGCAAAGATCGCGGTGAATACATCGGGAATTGGCGAAATAGCCGCTCTTCAGGTTCACCTGATAACTGCCACGGTTAACCGAGAACTTTAGGTGGGTGTGCCGACTCTTGCGAGGAGAATGACCCCTCACTTACGGTAGGTGTATACTACGGGCGTGATGCGTCCGCTGTCTGGGAAGGTATGATACACTATGGAGTTACTTGCAGTCACGTATCTCTTCACCCGGGAGCATCGGTGCTCCAGCCCTGGCCTAATCAAAAGACTTCAAGAGGAGCAGGGGGGGAAGGATTTTCCAGAATACCCATACTCGGGTGAGCGTTGGATCACCTATAATAGGGCGTGGGGCTAGGAGATATGCGGTTATAGGGCCCGCAGCTCCTAGGTGCGCCATGATCAGGCTTGCGGCTGTGCCATTGCCATGGGGCATCATGTATCGGGTAGTTGGTTTAGTGTGGGGGAATTTTTTGCAGATTGTCATATTATTGGTCTTTCAGTTCAGTGTTCATCCCTGTCGGCTTTGCACAGGGGGAATCAGTTTTCACGCCTTGCATTCTTCTGGATAGTCTAGGGTCACGGAGATATGTACGTGGTGGATGAGGGTGCTTTTCAGGAGAGTGTGCTACTATCATATTTTTTTAGTGCTTTTCAGGTTTTATTCGGTTTCCGGAGTCGTTGTTAGCTGTATGGAGACATTATAAGTATCTACCGCCCTGTCCTTAGCTAGCATTTCCGTCGATCGTCTACCGTAGCCTACCATCCTTTCCGCCCCCCACTGAGCTGAGAGCCAACCAGTATGATACTGTGATTGCGCATTTACCGCTTCATCCTCTACTGCTCTCATTTGCGTTCCACCAGTACGCAACCGAAAGATTCCTGAACCTCCGAATTCACACTGTAATTAGGTGGCCTGGATAGTTCACGGTTCAGTGAGGGGTGCGGTTCCGGGGGAGTAGAGGACAGCTGGATGCGACTGTAGAGGATTTGATTGGTGAGGCTGGTAGTATGGACATCCCCATCGTCTGCCTACACTTGAGCACTGCTCGTAACACAGCATTCAAGCAGCCACCGGGCAACTGGGACTCTCTCTCTCTTTGCCGTTTTTGGAGGCTGCCCCCCTTTTTTCATTTTTCAAACGTGCCAAATGCTTGTCGACGTGTGAAATTCCCGGTCTGGGAACTATAATAGCGGTACCGCATTTGTCTACCTACGCATCTCTTGTATATATCAGACTCAAGGGTTCTGCAGGTAGCCTGCAGAAGAAACTTTCTTGGCACATTATTAGAGAGCGTAATAAAATATCAGCCTCAAATCTCTGTCCTTGACTCATTCCCCGCTCCGTCTGAGCCTCAGTCGGGTTTGCTATAGGCATGCCACCGGAATGAGTGCACATTGCCTTCCGGTGTTGCTACCTTGTAAATTACTGTACTGTACGCGCACTTGTACTAGCACAAGTATCATTGCTTAAGACCCGATCCTCCCCCTCCCCAACCAAGCAAAACAGAGTCTCTCACTATTGTCATTGCCCCCACCCCGCCCTTCCTCTCTCTTGTCAACATAGCGAACATGGATATCCTTGAATCCCAGAAACCAAACTCTCCACAAAACATCAACTGCGGCAATGTGAGCGGCAGCTATAACAACACCTGGAACAACTGCGACTTTTCAGCGACTGACGAGAGACATCAGATTCTCGAATGGTTATCTCCGTTGGTGCTGGGAAAGAGGCATCGGGATGTCAGAAGAAGATCTCATGTGGAGGGGTAGGTAATTAGTTTTTAGAAACAGACGAGTTTGTAAGTTGGAATACTGGTGAGGATGCGGTGGCTAGCCCTGTTATGTTTTGGTACGGGGATCCCGGCGTTGGGAAAACACACCTCACGTATGAGACAACACCCTCTTCCGCAGATTGGGGAGGCTAACTGGTAGTACCTCTGCGCAGCTCGTTAGTTCTAGAAACCTTATTCGGTCAAAGAAATGGACAACAGGTCACCATTGCATGCCTGTACTGCGACTTCCACATCCAGAAGGGAGAGTCCACCACCTCCATTTCAGGAGCCATACTCAAGCAAGTCACAAGTGGCCTAGAGCGTGTTCCGGAGGAAAGCGAGTTGGCATTTCAGAGATCAAAAAAACTACTGGACGGTCGAGAGATCGAATCGGGAGAAATGCTCAAGCTGCTGATCTCATCACTCCAGACACTGAAAAGGAGCCACAGTTGCATCGACACGTTGGATGAGCTTCACAGAGAGCATCGACCGGAGCTTCTTAAATCATTAGCCCAGATAATTCAGGAGTCACCCCATACCCGGCTATTCCTCACCGGTCGGCTACCAATTCGGGATGAGATAGAGAGAAATCTTATCGGAAGCGTCAAGATCCGAATCAAAGCAACAGAGGAAGATGTCAAGAAATATCTCACCATGAGATTGAGCAATGATACACAGCCTGGGGAGATGGACCAGGATTTAAGGGAGGAAATCCTTTGCACCATTCCCCGGGAGATTTCTAGAATGTATGTGAGAGATGTCATGACATTGAGGAGATTTATTTGCAGGTTATTTGCTAACATGATTGCAGATTTCTCCTTGCCTCCTTGAGCGTGAACGAAATCCTAGCCCAGTCAACCATTTCCCGGAGAAGAAAAACACCTAAAAAGATGACCAATGGCCTAGAAATGGGTGGTGCCTATGCCGCAACCCTGGAGCGTATGAGGGAACAGGATGGAGACAAGCTGAAGCTCGCGGTTGAGCTGCTAATGTGGATCTCGCGGTCCGAGCGGCCATTGGCTGCGGGGGAGTTATGTCATGCTTTAGCAATTGAAAAGGGTTCGATAAAGCTTGGCTCAGAGAATGTGCCTGCAATAGGGACGCTGTTAACCTGTTGCCTCAGATTAGTCACTATGGATGATGAGGGGTCAAGGGTTTGGTTGATACCGTTCCCGGCAAGAAGAACCTGAACACAGGGATTAAGGATTTGTATGGCAAATTGTCTGTGCGTATCCGAGCGCTCATACAAGGACTAAATTCAGACACAAATGTTCAGGTTCTACTTGCCAGTAACTTGTGCGCAGTGGGCAGGCGGCGCAAGAAAAACAAAGCCTGATCGCCCACCCAAGCCGCTGTAAGCATCGGTATGACAACCTCCAAATGAGGGGTACCAAGACGAAGGATGAGAAGCAAGGAGAGAGGGGTATACCATCTTTAAATAATTCATGGTCAGGAGGTTGTAAGGTTGGCGAGGGTGCGGTAGTGAAAGTCACCCGTTGTGTAACTGGGAAACGGTGGTAAAGAGCAAAGGAGATCCCGCAGATCAGCACTGAGTGCACCATAGTGCATCAGCAGAGGAGCATGGAAGAGGGAAGGATGTTCAGAAAAACGAGAATCCGTCATAGCCACGACCAGTACCCGGCTATGGCATGGCGGCTCATCTGTTCCTCCCCCTTCTCCTTCCCATCTTACCCACCGTCAATATCTCCCTTATGCTCCAACATTGTCCAGAAAAGTAGCCTCCCAACAGCCCCCTCCACCATCTCCCGAACGGCCGATACAAATGCTGAGCTTGAACCATCAGGTACAATACCGGAAAACGCTAACCCGCGCTATCAATTCCGGTCTTGGTAGTGATCTCATTGGCCATGAGTAACGTATTTTACGTGGAAGCGGCTCTTCACCGGGATGCGGCTCACTCATGGCAACCAGTAGAAAATGAAATACTTTTTCAATTATATCTACGAATAATCATGTGACCACCTTGAAATCTTATCAGTAAGTGCTTTGAAATATGGAGAATCAGACTATGTAAATTATGTTTCATAATTGTCAATTATTCTTCTTGTACAATGTTTTTAAAATTGTTTCTTCCAAATAAATTTACTATGACTCCCTTTGCAAATAAAAATAAAAAAATAACTTAGAAGTACCTTTGTAGGTAATTCAAGAGATTGAATAAGTCATATAGACTCATAGTCAATAGTTATTACTCTTGCTTATTATCTATTTTCAATGTTATAATACCTAGTAGATTCTACTAAAAAGTAAGCAAATTATATATAAATTTAGAGTATTTGATACTAGTATAACTTACTCCTATGATAACCTATAACTTTGGCCTTTTGAAATCTACTTTACAATGTTCATTAAGACAAGCAAACCAGTTTCAAAAATGCAGGAATACATTTTCCATATTATATACACTTAATATAATTGGTAGTAGAATGCTAGATCAAAAACATGAAATCTTTATTGTCAATCTAAATACTTAGTACCAGTTAGCGAGGCAGCTTGAGCTTTTGCTATTATGTACACTCTAATTAGGAGATTAAGATATAAGTCTAAAACTTTGATTAAATACTAGTCTTCTATTGGATTACAGTATAATTAAAATACTATAATTATAACTAATAACTCCAATAATAATTGATATAATTAGATTATTCCAATCAAATATTGATATAAATTAGCTAACATACTCACTAAATATATAGGTGATAATTAGTAGTAAGTGTTTAGATAGTATAGTGATTTTATTTTTGTAATCTTGTTATTGTATAATAATTTACTGATAGTTTAAAGTTTATTTTGATAATGGAGATACAGAATATAGAAAACATACCTGTCAAACTTCAAATTGAGCATACTTACCCAGATGGCATCTATAAAGTTGAATACAAAAGATCTAAGTTATAGGTTATTACGGTAACTGGTTATGCTGTTATCAAATGTACGAAATTTGTATGTAATTTACTCATTTTCTACCAGTTTCTACTGTGCACTACAATATTACAAATTGCCAATAAATATCCTAGAGAACTATTAGCTACAAGCTTATAAGACTTATTCAGTCTCTTGATTGTCTCATAAAGCTGTTTCTTCTATGTTTTTCAATTTTTATCCATCAAAAAACACTAACAGTTTTGTTTCAGAGACATAATCTTAAAATCCTTGCCCAGGAGGAACAACTTATAATTATGAATTTCTTTTTGCATATTTGAGTTCTCCATATTCCAAAGCACCCACTGATGATTTCTTGAGATGATCTCACAAGTATTCATACAGATAATTCCAGATGTATTTGGTTTTCTACTCGTTGCAATGGTTGAGCCGCATCCCGGTGAAGAGCCGCATCCCGGTAAAGTACGTTACCCGGGTGGCATGCACACTCTGGTATGGGGAAGGTTTGTTGTGCCCATATCGTTGTCTGAGTCCCAGATCAAGAGGCAACATTATTAATTACTACTAGGTCGCATATTCGTAGATATACAAATCCTAGCGGCCCCTGTTAATCGCCTCCCTCGTCCTCTTCCGCCGCCTCCTCATCACCATTAGTATCTACATTATTGGCATGTGTATCGGCACCCGAATAGCCGCAATTAGCAGGCTCCGTGGGAACTCCAGCGAGGATGGAGAATTGCCCACCGGCAGCGGCAAAGGTCATTCTGACACCTCTGGTGGCCGTGTTTTCAATCCTTGTAGGGGTCATGATCTCGTCATCAGCGTCGGGGCTGAGGCTGGTTTGATAACTGCTACTGAAGCTCTAAGAGGATGCTTGTCCCTCCATCGAGATGGCAATATTGTGGTCCGTGCCACAGCCAATGGTGGAGAACCTGATGCCAGGGACAGCATGTGGGGTCCTGAGGTAGCGGGGGTTGCCCCTCGCGTCACAGACGCAACCATCCACTGAAAGCGCTGCAGGGTCTATACCGAGCTGTCCACTGTCAAGACGGCCCCAGACCAGGAGCTCACCGTTCCCGGTCAGGGCGGTTGAGTGATGTTCTCCGGCAGATATCTGAACGATTATGTACCCTGCAAGAGACTTGACGACGGTAGGAACAGGAATCACAGTACTATCTTCCTCGGTGCACTGAGGCTCGCATATCCCACATTGCCCATATTGATTGAGTCCCCATGCCCAGACCCTGCCATCCCAGGTAATTGCGAAAGAACGATAGGAGCCGGTCGCGACGTACTTGACCTGGCGCCGGGAAGGGACACCTGGCGAGGGTTCAGCCTGGTGAGGCGATGTCTCTCAGAAATGCGCCTCCCGAGCTGGTATTGCTGACCGTCGCCCCACCTGTACACATCTCCTTCCTTCGTAAGGCCAAGGACATGATCAGTGCCGATACTGACCCGAACGATGTCCCTGGGCGTAGGTAGCAGGACTGGAACATCCTGTACACTAGTCCTCTCATTGAATCCGAGAATGCCGTCGGCGCACTAAACAATAAATTAACCCTACTAATCCTGAATGGAGAATTAATTACATACCCTAAATGTTCCCCATCCGTAAACCCTGCCGGTGTCGGTAACAGCGATCGAGATACTGTCACTGGCAGCAATGCTCGTAATCACAGTCCCCTCCGGAAACCCTGTAATCAGCATTGGTGTGCTCTCCAATGGATTCAAAGGCACTTCTTCATCACTGTCGCTGTCGCCATCATCACCGGAATAGACCACCCTGGTCAGAGGTGTATGCGTAGTCGCTCTCCCAAGAGCGTACTGATCATCATTGACACCCCACGAGTATACCCTCCCCTCGTATGATGGGGCTAAGCCATGCATACCACCAACTGCAATGGCGACTATTCCCACCTTATTGGGGAGGAGATGAGCATGCAATCTAGGACGCTTGACAGCCTTTGCGTTAACCTCTGGCCCAAGACCCAGCTCAGCATTGTCACCAGTACCAAATGCATATATGTTCAATTTCTAGGTCGGGAGAGGGTTGATTATGGCCGAGAAGGGTTCGATGGTACCGGCCCTGCGGGCCCTCACCAATCTACCCCGAACGGCGTGTGGTGTTCGGTTGAGAATATCTGCAAGGGTGCTTGTGTCTGTCCCTCGCGCGTATTCCTCACACAGTCGCGCATCCTCAGCAACTGTCCACCTACGCCGCCTTGCCACGATGGGTGTAATGGCCCCTGCCCTTCGTAACTTTGCCAATCTGATCTGAATAGCACGTGGTGTCCAGTTGAGGGTAGCCGCGATCTGGGGGATGCCTGCTCGCAGTGCAAGCCCCTCACGCAGTCACCGGTCATCACTGTCTGCCCATCTACGCCGCGGTAGTACCCCCATGCCATGCCCACCCCCCTCCCCCCTGTTCGACCACAAGGTGCGCGAATCGGACCCGCTTGGCACCCGGGCACGATACAGAGGGAGCCGGCAAGCATTTAGCCACTGCGGGACGATGTCTGTTGTTTTGCGGTTTGAGGGATGTGGGTAAGGGTGGAGATTCTATCTCGGTATCTATCTCGGTATCTATTTCGGTATCTATTTCGGTATCTGTTGTAGGGGTGCCAGGGACGTCCATCATCTCCGCCTCCACTCCGGGGTCTTGCACAGGTCTGTTGTTTTGCGGTTTGAGGGATGTGCATAAGGGTGGAGATTCTATCTCGGTATCTATCTCGGTATCTATCTCGGTATCTATTTCGGTATCTATTTTGGTATCTATTTCGGTGTCTGTTGGAAGGGCGCCAGGGACGTCCATCATCTCCGCCTCCAAATCGCGGCCGTCTGATGACGGGACATCACGGCCAGTTAATGATATTGTTTTGGATTCCTGTGACAGCACAATGCCACCGCTCCTGTGTTCTATGTGCTCGCGGGCACGATCCGGACTCACACGCTATCGCTTGTTGGAAGTATCCGTTGGAGGATATGGAGGTGGTAGGGATTGGGCAACAGTGCGCCCCGCCGGCATGTGTCCCTTATCAGTGGTACCGTTCATCTCCACCCCAAGATATCTAATCTAAGATTAAGGGTGGAGACCTAATGCGAAGGTTCGGTGGATGGGCTTTAACTTCGAGACTTGGAGTGGAGATTATGGACTTTTGTGAGTATCCTCAAGCAGCAAGCGGAGATTAGCGCGGAAGGGGGATCACGAGTATATAACCCTTTGGGGGTCCTGCCCCGCTCTGCGACACTGGCTTAGAAAACCCCCCAACGCTCAACCCTCCGCATCACACCACATCCGAAGGGAAAGGGTTGAGGTGAGCTGTCATGATGGGAGGCAACTCGGTGGAGGACGTTTGTAAACACGACTGGTGTATTATTCCGCGAATAGCGGGGGCCCAGGGTCGAGCCCTGGTCCACTGCTGTTGTGCGCCTCTTGGTGGTTGGGGATAAGAACATCAGGCTCAAATGCTAACAAATACCCAAGATGCAATAAACTCTCGGTAAATTCACTACCATATCGGTGATCGGGGGCTTGGTAGGCTAGCCGGGGGTGTGCGCGATGAAAGTTACAACAACTAAGCCACAAGAGGCTTAGTTGAATACCTGTTAATGAGATCTACTCGCCCAAGCTACGCCCTGTCTGGAAAGAACTACCTGTATCCGACAAATGCTAAGCCCGGTCAGGCATAATCACGCATTCCGAATCACAATAGAAAGAACAAAAAGAAGAAACAGAGAGAATTCGATCGCCAAGATAAGGCAGGTGGCTGTTATCCTTATCGGCTGCGCCCATGCATCCCGCCTGTAGGGGTTAGGGTTATTAGAGAGCTGCAACAGTCGCTACCTGGTAACGTGTCTCAGAGCAAGATCTATATAAACCACGCAAGCTCTGGCAACCTTTCTTTCCATCACTTCAACCGCCGGAGCGACCCCACCTCACCATGGCTGCCCAAATCCTTGCACAAATCCACAAGGCGTTTGAAACTCGCACCCGTGAGTTTCTTACGTTCTCGGGGCTTCCTCCAACTGTGTCCGCCAAAATTCTAGAAAACCTTCTCTCAGAGAAAGATCCCTTT
>LN891056.1:202487-219328 GCA_900010015.1 Tuber aestivum
TATCTTCCCCCCGCCCTCCGAGTCCATTCATGATCCGTATATCGCGGTAGAAGAGCTTTTTGGGGACCAATCTCCCCCTGGCCTGAATCCCCAGACTCTTTTTCCCTTGTCTTTGACACGACTTCGCTCTATAGTTGGACATGAGCTCCGTAACCAGAGACTTGTTCCTATGGCCGGCTGAGCACACCTAAACTCATATCCTACCCTTTGGCCTTGTTTTTATCTCTTTGTTGCTTGTTGGTCTGGTAGATAGAATGGGTTTCATCTCTTTTCTTGATCCCTTTGTATCCCAGTTGAATTGATAATCTTACTCTTATCGTAACTGGTCACACTTTTACAACACCCGTGTTGGGAGAATATGCTGTCACCGTCATCCTTATTGTGGTCTTTATCAATGAGGGCATATTCGTCATTAAAGCTAAAGGCATCCTTGGTGGTTTCCTCAATGTCATGTCCTGCCTGACTAGGTCTTCAAATGGGGACACGGTAGCCCGTGATCACAGTAGTTCCAGGCCAGAAAAGCCTGTCTCAGGTTAATAAGGAAAAAATGGAACTGCGGAATGAATGGCATGTAGGGTGAGAGAGGGGGGGGGGTGTGTATCCCGCAGAATCACCCCGAGTCCAACGGCTACTAAATCCACTACAGGTGCTTTCCATTTTTGGTCACTTACTCGTAGTGGTCGAAGTGTCCTGTACCTGTACTGTAATTTAGTTTGATGATCTCAGCTCTTTGATTTGTAGCGCTCATCATCCGTTACCGGACATCTCACTGATCCATAAACGGAGGAGTAAATTGGTCATCCGCCATCAGATGGGGCAGTCATCGTAGGCTAACAGATACTCAGCTTTTACGTCACCAGTATCACCCACGACCGTGTTCTGGTGAGGAGCATGTAGGTCCAAATTACCCGAGATCCAAGGTCGTTCCGTGGCATGAGGAAAGAATGGAACTGGGGAATGAATGGCGTGCAGAGTGACCGGGGAGCGGGGTGTCAAAAGAACAGGCAGAGGAAAGGTAGAGAAAAACAAACTGTCTTACCGATGTCAGTGGTTGTGGTCCGAACTGTAGTCTGCGAGTTTTTGGCGGTGGATGGTGTGGTTGTGGGAGTTGGGTGGACGAGGAAGGTTTAAGTAGACTGAGTGAGTCCTCCACGAGGTGAGGCATGGCTTGGCTACCTACTCCCGTTGACCACGGGGATGCTTTGCTGCTAAATATCGCCGCGCCTTGCTGAGGGTGTCGCCTCGCTGAGGGCTCACTCAGTCTACTTAAACCTTCCTCGTCCACCCAACTCCCACAACCACACCATCCACCACCAAAAAGTCGGAGACAACCGAGCAGTACACCTAGACCAGCCCCTGTCCTCTACAATTTTCCTCATCGGCGTGCTATCGAGACTTCAAGTTCGCCTTATCGCCAGATGGAAAACCGTATTACCGACGACGCTTCCGGTCCTGTTGAGCTGACCCCATCTACCGCCGATCCTGAATCGGTATCCCTTGAGGAATGTGTACGGAAATTTCAAAACTGGTGGTTAGGTGGTGAGAGTTTTGGCTGTCCCGGAGGTGAGGAGGGATTGGAGCTAAGAATGCAAATGCCTAAATCTGATTTTATCAGATTCAGCGAGATCTTAGATGTAGGCGATGATGAAAAGTAGGACTCCCTCTTGACTCCACTTTAAAGTCAATTACTAAGTAGTGTCAGGTTTCCGAAAATTTCGTTTAATGCGTTAACCTCCACACTCATCATTCAACATATGCCAACCCCGATTCATGAAAAGGTTATCAGCACAGTCTCGGAAGGGTTCAATCTAGCAAGAAGTAGCCTCCCTACACCGCTTCGTGAGAGAATCGCCATCGTCTACAATGAAAATTTCCGCTCTTTTAAACGTGGTTACAGAGGGTCCCGAAAAGTACCCGATACCATGGTTCAAGTGGAAAATGCAGCAGGGACTCTGGAGGTAAAGTTCATATTGGAAGTGGGTTATGCTGAGACGTATGACGATCTGGTTCGGGATGCCAGAATGTGGTTAGAGAGAACAGACACCGTGTCCACAGTGATGCTAGTAAAAATGAATGAGGATCCCGCTTACCAAAATCCAACCTCACGACTTACCGATAAAGAGTTTGACACCCCAGAATTTCCTCCATCTGGAGAAGTTTCCCAAGAACATTTCTCCCTTGATGAGGCCCATGGACCTGCTTGTTATAAAGGTCTACGTTGGGTCGGAAAAATTACCGGTTCAATTGAAATCTGGAAACGTCATCCCACGTCTCACTTGGCAATTCGCACGTTCGGCCCCCATGTAATTGACTCCTCAAGACGGGGAAAGATGATGTTTCTGATATAGCTAACTTGCATAGAACCACTTAAACGCAGAAAATACGACCTATACATACTTTCACCTCTCCGATTTCTTGGACGTCTCCTTTGAAGAAGACCATCATGTTGGCTTTGACTGGGGTCTCTTCCACAGAGAACTAGGAACTTATATCAGTGAGTTGGCGGTGGAACGGGCTGGTGAGGCACTCGAAGCTCTTGAAGGAAGAGCGAATATGCTGGACCATGCTTTTCAACCCTCCCCTGCCGCTGGTTCCACGTAGTGGACAATGTCTGTAATATAGATAAACAGTGGTGGTCACGCCTTTTTCTCCGCTCCTTTTTTTTCATTTTTTCATTACATGATTTGATTTTTTTCCCCAGCCATAGACTCTTGCCCCCCATGTATTTTTTCTTCCCCCTTGTACAATAGATAAACACTCAGGGCCTTTTGTTCCCCAAACAGAAAGAAAGCGGTGCATGATAGTACAAGGATCTTTAAGACTACTGTGAACAACTATGTAGAGACTTAATGACATGGGTGCATGAATAGTGCAATATCATACTTAGGAGACACCAATTACCCATCACCCCTTGTTAGCACACCTCGCAAGACCAGTCAGAACGAAGATCAGGTCGTCTGGCTAAAAGGTCCACTCAACAATGATGATATACCAGTATCTTGGGAGTCTTCCAACTCCTATACTCAGCTGCCGAGAAAAGAAGCAAGCAAAGAGCCTGAGCGTGGTGACGATTTTCCATCCAACCGTGAATCGGAGGAAAACAGGCTTGCCTGTCCATTTCTCGCACCTGGCAAAATATTCGGAATAGCAAATGTGAAGTGAACAGAGAGACAGTTCCTCCCCGGAAGCTACCGCGTTCACACAGTGATGGCTAGGGATTCGGATGCACGAACCATTCGCCCCCCCTCTTGGGTTGATAAACTACAATATATTCTTATTCAGCTAGACCACAAAACACCAAAGGTAAGATAGACAAATACCTTGCTTTTTCTTTTTTTTCAAGCCCCCTTACTTCCTGCGAAGGATAGTTGTCTACTGCACCGGCTCGGTCGAGTGTTGGTGGAATGTAGGAAGGTACATATGGAAACCTGACAAATAATATTACGATAGATAGAGAAAGCCACGCAGACACCCCCCACTTCCTAGCAAAAGAAAAATGCCAAAGATACTCATCTCCAGCCAGTCCCCACCCTCGCTAGCACTTCCCCGCGCACGAGTGTACCAAACACACAGATACATACGTCCTCCCCAGTCATCACAACTGCTGGACGGGTAGTGGAAGAGATTGTGGTGGTGGTACCTTTTTATCAACGATCACTCAACCTTTTCAAACGACACCCCACAGACCCATGAACCGCCATCATTGGCTACTATGGATAATAACTTTTTCGGAGCCAGATAAATAATTTACAAAAATTGGAAAGCTTCATATATAGATACACCCTACCCACCGGTGGTCTACGTTCAGGATATGAAAATATTATTACATTACGAGTGCAAAACTACGATTACACCCCCCCCCCCTTCGTCGCCTCCTACTCTGTTTTCGCCATTTTGAATTTCCCGCTGTTCCCTTCCCTTCACCTCTCTATGCATCTGAACCGTCTTGGCGTGCATCTCCCTGGCCTCCTTCTTCGCTATTGCCTTCTCCTGTAGCTTCCTTTCCTTCTCCTCCTTGTACGGGCTATGAATTTCGGCTTGCCTCTCTCTAACCTCCAGCTTCTTCTGAAGCCTTGCGACTTTCTTCACCTCCATCGCCTCCTTCGCCTCCTTGTGCTAGCTAACCACCTGGGCATGCCCCTGACTAACCTCCGACTCCCTCTGAGGCCTTGGGACCTTCTCCGCCTCCTTCGCCTCCTTGTGCTAACTAACCATTTCGTCATGCCTCTCCCCACCCTCTTGCTTCCTCTGAAGCCTTGCAACCTTCTTCGCCTCCCTCATCTGCTTCTTCCATGCCTTCAGGAAGGAGGGGATCTTATCCTTGACAATAGCTCTCACCCCATCGCCATAAGGGCCCATGATAGCAACCAACTTTGACTTAAGTTTCTTGTTGCCATCGTCAATCTTTATGTTCCGCTTTGTGAGATTTTGCTCCAGGCGCTCCGAGATCACTCCATCCGCTCTTCGTCGCGTCTCTATACTCCAGTTTTCCAAGGTTCTTAGGGACAGTCCAGCGTTCGATAGCACATGTCGAGCGCAACATACCCGTGGCATTTGATGGGTGGGAGGATGATGGGTGGGAGCGTTAGACTGTATTTGCGGAGCTGAGACGCCCAACATGGGCTTTGAACTGGCGCGTTGGCAGGGGTTACACCAAAGCCGTCCATTGTTGGTCTGATTTTATTCTTTGTGTTGGTGCGGTGGTCGACGCCATGACGGGAGGCATCGGCGTGCCCCTTTCGATCATCAAAAGAACGCCGCCGTTAGGGTTCAGGTACGACCAGAGTTGTTTAATGACTTGGCGGTGGAAACATGACTTCACTATCAGGAGGTGTCCGTTTGTAGCGATGACCAGGTTGTAGAGTCTTCTCGGCCGAGCCCTATTCTTCTCCGCCGGGGCGTCCGGCATGTGGTATAGGTTTTTGAAGTAGATATCCGGCACTCGGGGAATAAACAGAGCATTGCCCAAGAGCCTCAAACTCTTCTCCCTGATAGCCATGGGCCCGGTGACAACAACAGTCCCCATTCCACTCTGCCCCCTCGCCACCGGCAGAGCCTTCCCATCTGGGCCTGGTGGCGGCTTCCTGGTTCTCTTCGAAAGCTCATCCTTCCTCACCACATCTTCAGCTTCGACAACACTCTGCCAAGCAAGCACCCCAGCGCCCCCACTCCCCACATCGAGCACATTCTTAGCACCCGGCTCCCCCGGATCCCCACGGAGCACCCAATCGCCGCCCAACCGTTTCTGCAGCTCGGTCAACGAACTTAAGCACTGCATATACAGCACCGGCATCACGGCAGCGAGAAACACATTGGCATCCATATCCGACATGTGATTGTTAACCGGGTTCAAGGGGATAGTCAACTGGTGATTGCTCCGCCTCCTCCTGTAGATGGGCGATAATTCGAGTTGTGGACTGCTAAGAGTCTTGTGCACGGATTCCGCCAGATGCGAAGTGACAACATCCTCGATCACAGACCCTGTCCAGTCCCTTACTCATGGCGGAAGCCCGACCTGAGGCGATGGGAAACGGCTGACGGAAGTGAGTCCGTGTGTCCTAAAGACAAGAGGAGAACCACCGGCACCGAGGTCCGCACCTCCCTCCCTCCCACCCCCTCCGCCCCTACCCCCTCCGCCCCTACCCCTTCAAGGTGCACGATTCGCTTGGCAGCCTGTGCATATAGGGCCCCCGCCGCAGGTGTCTTTGGGGGTGGGAAATGGTGGAGCGTCTCGTCCGGCTGCACCAGCCAGGCGGGGTGGCCATAGTACCTCTCGTAGATTCTGTACTCGCCCTCCTCCAGCAGACCGGCGGGGAGGTAGTCACCATTCTGCTTGCGTATGTGCCGAACATATTCCCCCACGGGCTGTTTTATTGTTATCACGCAGGGGGCCAACAACAACAAGGGAGGAGAAGGGGCTGCCGAGTCCCCTAGAGCGGTTTGGAAGTGTGGTGTGAAGGTAGCGGAATTGAGAGGGTTCGAAAGCGAGAGCCATTTCGACAGCCGTAAATAGGGTGGTGAACTATGAGTGGCAAGCATCGGAGTCGTTGGGAGGGAGTAAAGATGCATCAATAAAGGGTTCTTTTCTCTTCTTTCTTTCTTTGTATCCGGAAATGGGGTGATAAACCGGTGGAGGGCTCAGCGAGGCGGCACCCTCAGCGAGGCTTGGCGATATTTGGCAGCAAAGATTGCCTACGGTCAACGACAGTAGGGAGCCAAGCCGTGCCGCGCCTCGCTGAGCCCTCCACCGGTTTAGATATTATTTTACTTTGTGAACGCCCCATGTTGTAATTGCAACCAACCCATAAACCACCTTATGATATAATAACCCGCCTTCATCGCGAACCCACAACTCCTCACTCGTGCTTTGCCACCCTGCACTCCTGCGCCAAACATGGGGCTCAAATCAAGTGGCACCGACTCCCTACAAAGTTTTCCTTAACTGAACACTTCCCCCCACTACAATCCTCTACTCGAGTATCAGCAAGGCTATAATTGTCATCTCACCCCCAACAAGTGTAGCAAAGAGGGGCAAAAAATCGCGCTCGAAAGCTAGGGCCTCAAAATCCACCTCCCTAGTCCACGCGGAGCCAGCACCTTCAGAAAGAACGAAGAATGGAGTACCGGTTCAAAAGAAGGATGAACAAGAGGAGGTCCTCAAAAAATTAATCTTTGGCGATGCGGAAGGTTTCGAGGATGGGTTGAATGAAGTTGATGGTAGAGATTCTAACGATAGCGACAAAGGAGGGATTGCACCTATCGGAGATGGAGATGGAAATGGAGATGCGAGAATAGACTTACAAGCACTTCTAGACGATGAATTATTCTTTGTCGATAAGGGGCAGTCCGACAACGCTATAATCCCCTCCGAGAGTATTTGGGACGCCAGCCATGACTCTTCAGAAGAGGAAGGAGAGGAAGATCTTCCAGCATGGCAAGACTCCGATGACGAAACGCTCGCCATCTCACTTGCTGATCGGGGCTTTCTATGCAAGCTGCGGAACACCGGGACTGAAGGCCTTATCAGTAGGAAGGAATATTTTGCCCAGCTGCGCAGGCAGTTTTGAGAGGATCTATTCCCTACCTGAGTAGGCCGTCAGTGATTCGGTTAGGAAGAAGGCAAGGTTGTATGGTGCAGGTTCGGGGAGGAGCGATGAAGATATGGACGGGGTAGGGGTAGAGGAGGATGCTGGGGAGCAGGAAGCATTGAGATCTGCGCCTAGTCTTGAGGAGATTCTAAGGAGTACTACAAACTGAACATGTGCGGTTCTACGGAGGTTGCAGCCGGGGAAGTTGACGATGGTGGGTCTGGCAGATGGGATTAGTATTGGTGGTAGTTAGGTAGACCTCCCATTCACCTTCTCTAGGCATCAAGCAATTACCAAGTTGCCAGTCAATGATATCAACCCCCCGCTCCCACCCCCACCACCCTCTTCTCTCCTCAGGCCCTGACTTCACCCTCCGCTTACACCACATAAACGGGGCCACAACCCCCCCGCTCCATCCTTGTACCTGCGCAACATTCCCATCTCAACAGCCCACTTCCACCCATCCAGTACAAGCATAACCGGTGCTGGCAGGCGAAGATACTTCCACATCTAGAACCTCTCGACAGGCACTATCCAAAAGGCAACCCGGATATATGGCCACGCGGAGATGCAGAGGTCAATGGAGACCTTTCGTATCTTCCCAGACGGACAATTCATGGCTCTCGACGCCAGCCGCGGATTTGTCAATATCCTAACCACGACGACATACCAGTGGGTCTGGGCCACAACGATCGAAGGTCGGGTTGCGAACATATCCTAGTGTGGTGACGTCGCGATCTAACAATAGGGAATAAAGCGGGCGGGATATGGGAATTCGACGTGCTCTTGGAAAAAGCAGTGACGCCCTGGAAAGACGAGGGAGGACAGGCAAGCACGGTTCTCAAGAGCGCTGGGACCAGGTGGATCGCCATAGGTAGCCAGAGCCGGATCGTAAATGTATATGATCGCACTAGGAGCTAGCCACACAAACCAGAGAAAACATGAGAGTAGTCCCCCGGTCCCCATTGCCTTCTCTCTGCGATCATTTCCACACCACGTGTTGCCCCACTTCGCACACCCCATCGGTTGGGAATGTACAGTGCATACATTCCATGACAACCTAGGATTATCCACAGGTATACCAGGGTCTGTAGCGGGAGTGATGGGGGGCTGGGGGGTTTATTCATGAAGTCTGGACCTCAGTGGGAGGCCTGGGATTCGTGATATCTTCGTGAAGTTATTTTTGTCCTGTTATTCCACCTCTCTATCCATCAAAGTCTCGGAATGTAGTTGACGCCATGGGAATTGGTAAAAGAGCTGGGGATGAGATAAAGCTAAGAGAGGTGGATCTGTAGCGAGTAAAAGAGGCTATTACTCGGACCGGAAAGAGGGGGGAAAGTATTGAGAAATGTTTCCATTGAATAGATATATGTATAGCTAACTAACCCCTTTACAAGGGGGCTAGATATAGGCAGAGGCGAGGAAGCTCTACAAAAAGCATGATCTGGGCGGGCGGGATTACACATACAATAGGATTTCTCAGGAAATCAAGTGACCTGTGGAAGAGGAATTCCTCACTTGGATTGAAAGGTGATATCTACGGTTCGCATCCTGAAAGTATGTGAGTTGGAGAATGGTGCTAGCCTGGAAATCATTAGCGTACGAAGAAAAGGTCACAGGAAAAACAGAGGTTTGCCCCTTTCGTGGATGGATCCATTGTCTACCCTGGCTAAGTGTAACCATGCCGAGGTCCCCACCCTTCGAAGCACGCTAAGCGACCTCCGAAGTAGGTGGCACTCCCCCGGAGTGCCGCACAGCTCAACGATACTCACACCTCAACGATAGATTTATTGTATGCGACGTGAAGAGCTCACAACAAAACGGCCATTTTGACAACAAAAGAGACTTGGAAGCTTTAGCCACTTTGACCGATCCTTTACCACCTTCCTCATCTCTTTGGAAATTTCTTTCTGCTGCTTTTTCACCTTAGTATCAGCTGCTTTTTGTGCATTATCTGAAAGATGGTGTGCGCTTTGAAGCTCCTTTTCCACACTATCCTGCTCCTTCTGACGCATCATAGCTCGTGCTTTATGAGCATACAGGATACCGCCCTTCTGGATGGATCTTTGTGAGCGCTTTTGTCATAACCCTCATGCAACTTCGGCGGCTTTCATGTTTTGAAGGTCCTCTAAGGCAAGTGCACCACTGTATGCCTGGGGGAGACTACTTTGTAGATATCTCTAAACACTAACTGTCATCGTAGGAGAAAGTTCTCGGATTTGGGTTTCCAAGGAGTTGGCATGGCATTTCAATGAATGGATAGTCTGTGGTGTGGATTGGATGGTACTGGCAGGCTGCAGTGTGGGCATTCGAGTTGCTTGTGGGGGGGGTAGTAACTATTCGCTAGTTTGTCCACAACAACTTCCAGATCAAATGGGATGAGACAAGTCTTCTTGATGCTGAACAAATAGTTGTAGGCTTAAACGTAGGTATGCGAATAGCCTGAATTTCTGTAAAGAACGTGATCTTGTTGAACTCCGAGCATCCTGTCCTCATTGCTGAATCTAAAGCTTCCGGATGATAGTGCTTGTAGGATTCAAAGTCCACCACATCCAACGGCTGTAGAAGATGAGTACAGTGCGGTGGGAGACAAAACAGTACAACCTTTTTTTCATCGCGAAATGAAATAAGCTCGTGGGTGCAGTGGGATATATGTCTGTCCAACAGAAGCTGTCTGCAAGCACCATCTTGACGTACAGCAGAAAACTGATCGAAATGCTGAATCCAGTCAAATGCAAACTTATCATTACAGTATCCGGTATCAGAAACTCCAACAGAAAAGGTATCTGGAATATCTGTCTTGGTATACCAGTCCGCCATGTGGAGTACTCCGGGAACTATAAGCATGGAAGGTAAGACCTCTCCATCTCCACTAATACACTCTCTCACAGTCACTAACTCACGATTGCTAGAGCTAGCTAGAGATAGAGAACCAGGAGGCTTCCAGGTTACAACCCATTGGTCTCTTCCTATTCCAATGCCGAAGCCTGTCTCATCAAAATTATACATATCATGATCCAAGATCCCTTTCTCCTCCTTGATTCTTTTAAACCTTTCTAACCAATCGCGGACATGATCTGGATTATGAGACTGTTTCCGTTTGATATTGAGGGTCTTTTGCTGTCGGATATAGTACTGGGGATATCGTTGAAGGAAGCAGTGTGTCCACATACGGCTTACAGTTGGTGGAGGGTATGTGGTATCCACTCGAGTATATGGGATGAGAAAAGGATGGAGTTTGCACAACAACTGATATTTGGATATCGTGATGGGATACCTATCTCATCCAGTCAATCAAGGCATTGGCACAGCCCAAGTTCATGATCGGGTGAGAGTTTCCGATTTGGTGCAATTCTGTCCTGACGTGACTGGCGTCCTTTCCAACCCTGTCGAAGTTGTTGCTCAGGTAAGCCAAATTGCCGTGCAAGGGCAGCGATGTTGGGCTTATTCTCATTTGTGACTTTCTTAAGTGCTTGCTGTATCTGCTCCTCTTCATCGAAATAACTTGGGTTTTGCAGAACTGTTCTGATGGGATTGAACTGGGATTGAAAGACCGCAATTAATGAAGCTTCCTAGTAGTTCTATCGTTGAGGTGTGACTATCGCTGAGCTGTGCGGCACTCCAGGGGAGTGCAACCTACCTTGGAGGTCGCTTAGCGTCCTTCGAAGGGTGGGGACCTCGGCACGGCTAGCCCCTCTTAGGACAAACCAACGGCAATCAGCCATCAGGGGAGTCACATGCGGCAGGTCGGCAAGGTGACTCCCCCTCAAACAGCCAAGCTTCCGTTACATTTTTCCAGAAACACCACCAGGATCTTTGGCAAAACCTAAAGGTATGCTTTCATCCGATCGGAGCCCTCCCCCCGACAGAGGCTAATACACGGGGAGTTGTGTTTAGGGAATGGCAAAGGTGTTTTGAGCTGGCAGGTGGGGGCGCGAGCTACCACCGGGGGTTGTACTCTTCACTTTGCATCTTTGTTCCCGAGGATTAAGATTCGCATAGTGGGCTATACCGTAGGTTCTGGTTTCGACCCGGCTTGTCTTTGCGTAATATACAAAGCAGAGCGATACGGAAATACCAGCCACACCTGGTGACATTATTTTGCATCATGTAGTAGCACTGGATTTCTTTCTTTTGATGCCGAGTGATACCCCACTCACATGATCGCTTCCAATTCCCACCCAATGGGCGGATATAATGCGAATCTACCCCCAGAGCCTGTGATACATCGGTCGACAGCCAATACGCCCATAGAGCCCATTTATCATAACCCCCAGAGTACGAAGTAATGGCCTTAGCTCTCCACACTGCTTATCCTGGCTCTCCGTGCACATTAGAAACCCAGATGAACATCCTGGCAGAATGGAAGAACAGGTTTCCAGGTAGAACCCGAAGCCTAGACCACTGCACAACTCGATCATACCGAATTGATGCTGGTCCTTCGGTATTCCCCCTTTATTTTATCAATGAATCGATCATGCCATAACCTTAAACAAATCCGGGGCAGAAAATAGGCTGCCAGGTGAGTATGTTAAATAGCCTTAGCGCTTACCTAATCTGAGCACTCATTGAGGGTGGATGACAGATTGCTTGGTGAGTATGGTATTTCTAGTAATCGTGACATGCTCAAATAGGGGCTAACCTATAGTGGATTAAAAAACAACTGGGTGAGTGTATTAGACCACCATACTTACCCAATAAATACTAAGCACCGATTGTCATCCACCTGCCTTCTATATATGGCTTCATCCAACCAATACAACTTCTCAACCCTCACCCAGCCTGCCTTTTCCCTGTTCGGCAGAACTCACACTTCCCAACATGCCTCTCCCGCTGGCCTGAGCCGATGCCTGCACTCCCTCCCGCAACTCCCCAATTGCCAAAAGCATTCTAATCAACCCTACGAGCAACGTTTCTGTCGATATATTCTTCGAGAAGTCAGTCCCCAATCCCACAGCTCATATGCAGGGGCCACATCGTACCTTACTCCTCCCTCTTCCCGGTTTCCCCCCCCCCTCGCAATCCTGCTCCCCTCATTGCCCTTAATTTATACAGTCCTTACCGCACTTAATAATGCAATCAACCCTCTCTGCGCCATCTTTCTAATCCTCTTGTCAATTTCTAATGCCTTCCTCGCCGCTTCCTCACCATTCCTGGGCAAAACCTCCCTTACCCACCACTTTAACTTCTTCCTCATCTCCTCACCTGGTAGTCTGCTAGCCTTCACCTCGATCCTGCTCTCGTCGATCCCCACCACTGATGGTTCGCACCGATGAGCCTGGAGTCCTTGAGTATACCCATGGCCAAGTGCAAGGCAAGGACTTTCGGTACTGTAGGTGAGAAGACATCGGGATCACTGCGCTTGCACCTTTTGGTAGGGTGCGGAGTGCAGAGGAGGATATCCGAGATGCTGCCCTGAGAGCCAGAGTCACCTGCAGAATTTTTGGCACTAGTGGAAGAGGATTAGCCATGCTGATAGACTCCCGGGCCCGATGCTTGTGAGGCTTTTTTTGCATCCACTCCACCAGCACTACCAGTGGAGGCAGAGTTGCAGGTCATAATATAGGGAAACATGAGCGATACAATGGTGCAGAATTGGCAGGCTGTGGTCTCTGTGATTTGGTTCCCTAAGTGTTAATTCCAGAGGGGAGGCTTGTTTGGCCGGCGGGGCGAGCTGCCGGAGTTCGCGGCTTATGCGAAGGTGTGAGGCTCGCTGCTTGATTGAGAATGATAAATTATCATACTTGCGTAGAAGGAAAAGGAAAAGGCAAAAATGGCTGCATTTCTAATCTACCGATACAGGGTCGAGTTTGATTGAGTAGGGCAGGAATAGCGGGGGAGCTCACATGATTCCTATGGGCATATTGAATATATGATCGAGGAGGATGAAATTTTAGGGTTGAGTTGAGGCTGGCCCTGAATTTCCAGTTGCCGTAACTTTACATGAGCACAGTATCTGTGGGAGTAGTTCCGGACTCAACAAAATGGCGCTAAAATTCTGGAGCCTCGACCTTCCAGAACGGTTTATGATGGTATTAGAATCCGCATAGTAGACTGTTGTCATGGTTGAGAGGACAGATGTGGCAGAGCATGGGAGCACAAGTATATGCAGAGACATGTATGGGAAATGTATCAGTAGAGGTATACATATATGTGGTGCTTGTAGGCACAGATGAGTATGAGGGTTTACCCTCTTGTTGTAACGTGTTCACGCCGGGGCGTTAATCACGCTGTCGGTACAATAGGAGAGAAGTGGCGCCTACCGGAGGCAATCAACTTCTAGGCTCGCTAAGGGAGGCTTCGGTGGTGTAATAGGAGAATAAAGATAACCGTTCAACCGAGTATATTAAAATACTGTCTGTCGAAGTCTGCCGTTTCCAGAGTGGAAGACGGCGGTCCTTTCAAGTACATGTGTTTGAGTACGATCATGAATTCTCACTCATGTTCTTACTCAATCAAAGCATAAAAATAACCAAGTATCAACCGATACTTAAAACAAAACATAAAACAAACTAAGTATCAACCGATACTTAAAACAAAACGTAAAACAAACTAACCGAGTACCAGCTCCGGTTACATTTCCCAAAACAAAACAATTTCCCCAAACAATAACAAAACTAACCAAACAAAGAAAGAAACGTCCCCCGAGCCTCGCTAAGCTCCTCGTCATCTTGGAAGGCCGAATGGCACTGGCAGTTGTAGAAACATGCCGGGCCCCCAATACACGCGTCATTCCAGTCCGGCCCGGCGCAGGTTCTGCAGGTATAGCTGGTCAAAAACGCCGGCGCACATTTTCGTCGATAGGCTTTTTTGAACGGGTTCCATACCGCGCTTGAGAATTTGCAGTCCATTTGGTTGCATCCCAGGCAACAAAATATGTAGATCGCTTGCCGTCTTTGGAGGGAGGGTATGTCGCCCATGCGTTTAAAGTTTAGTCGCCATAGGTAGGAGTCTTTCTTGCTGAGTCTCGTGAAGTCCGAGTTATGCATGGTGGGGTAGGTATGGTAGGGTGAGGTATAGTAGGGTATGTATGTAGGGGGGGGGAATTGGATTGCGGTGCGGTGGGATGGCTGGTGTCTGCCTGGTATACGGGTGCGAAGTGCACCTTTTATGTGCTTCTGGGCGGGTGTGCAGGTGCGTGGTTTCTGTGCGTAGTGCGTGTGCGTGTGTGTTTTTCTTCTAGGTTTCCGAAGGCGTGGGTGCGTGGGTTTCGTGCAGGATGTGTGTGGGTCTCGCTTAGATTTCTGAAGGTGTGGGTGCGTGGGTTTCGTGTAGGATGTGTGTGGGTCTCGCTTAGATTTCTGAAGGTGTGGGTGATTCCGAGTCTTCCTCTGTTGCATTTCCAGGAGAGAATTCCTCGTCACTGTATGGTGCCCAGAATCCCTTGGGTGTCCATGGCGTATATTCCCATCTGTTTGCTTCTGGAATCGTTGGTGCCCAACACATGGTTACTTGGAGAATCGTTGGGGGGTCTTCTTCTTTATTGTTGCTCCACCATTCGTGGATTAATTCTGTGGCGTTTCCGAGTCCCTCCACTGGTGCCCAACTATTTTCGCTTGGTGGGTATTCTTTCCATTTAATCAAGAATTCGTCCTTATTATATCGTTGCCGGTGGTCCAGTACTTCTTCCACTTCCCATTCAGGGTTTTCGTTTACCAGTATTGGAGCTGGTTTAGTGTGGGTGCGTCCTGGGAACTTGGTGTCGTCGTTTGCTAGGTACCGTTTTATTGAGCTTGCGTGGAAGGTGCCTTCCGGGCGCCGGTACATTTTCGCGTCCATTTTTACCGTGTAGTTTTCTGTGTACTCATCGAATCCGATTACCGTAAAGGGACCTCTCCACATGGGTTCTAGCTTCTTGCTCCTTCCCGATTGGGTCGCAAATTGGCTTCCATAAACTAATATTTGTTCCCCGTTTGGAATCCGTTTGTGTACCCTGCGTCGTTTAGCTGCTTTCCGAGTTGTTCGGAATCGTGCTAATTGGAGGTTTTGGAATACTAGGTTTCTCATTTCTTGGTGTCTGTTCAGGAATTCGTCAGTAGCTGGTACCGATGATTTTCCAAATCGGAGTGTTTTTATCATTGGGTATTCTTTTCCATATACTATGGCATAGGGCGAGGAGCCGTAGGTTTCCGTGTATGATCCATTTATATGTGCCGCTGCTTCGGCCAGTGTTGGTTTCCAATTGTTCTGTCTTTTGTTCGTGATATTTCGCATTGCCGTTTTCAATTCTCTGATTCGTCGCTCTACCTGTCCGTTGGTCTCATGGTGTCCTGGCTGAGCACAGAGGTGTTCGATACCTAGTGACTTGCACCATTGTTGCCAAAATTTAGAAGTGAATCGTGGGTCTGCATCTGTAACTATAGAGCATGGGTACCCATGCGGGGTGCATACATGCTCAGTTAATTCCGCAATGGTTTGCTCCGCCGTATTGGTTGCCTTGGTGGGTATGAACCATGTCCAGGCACTGAGTCTATCCATTACTACCATTATTGTGTCGTATCCGTCTGATTTGTTGAAGGGCCCAGCAAAGTCGATGGCAAGTGATTCGAAAACTTCTGATGGTATTGGCAGTGTTTTCGCAGTGTCTTCAGGCAGTTGCGTGCGTGGTTTGTTGATTTGGCAAGTGTCGCACTGTGCGACATACTGGCGGAAGTCGTTGCTCATTTGCGGCCAAAAGAAATAGCTGGTGGCATAGTGGAGGTTTCTTTTCGCGCTATGGTGTCCGTTGCTATGGATCTCTCTCATGATGTATTCCCGTAACGTTTCTTTATTCCCAGCATAGCCGTAAGGGATGTACAGGCACCAAGCCCCATATCGGGTTGGCGAGTACACTAGCCCATCGTCGACTTCGTAGAGGTCGAGGTCCGTTGAGCCGCCGCTCAGTAGTTTGTCGTACAATGGATCGCTTCGGTAGCCTTTGATTAATTGTTGTCTTAGGTTATTTTCCATCTTTTTGCATACCAAGAAAGTCGGTTGTTCTTCTTCCATCTCGGTACTTCTGGCTGTTAGCCGCCCGTGACTACTGTCATCCGTAATAGGTTGGTATAATTGTCTCCGGTAATCGTCCATTGCTGGGGGCATAACCGATTCGATAGTTTCGTTACCGTATATTTCTGATTCTTCGCTTACCCTGGATATGTATGGTTCTTGATTCGTGTCGCTTGTCAGGAGAAATGGAGGTGGGCTGCTGGGTGGTCCTTCAGTCGGTATTTCCCACCTGGATGGGTCAACCCATGTCCCTGGCCGGGGGTGGTAGATGGGGTTCTGTTGGGTTTGCTGGGGTGTGTCAGCTTCTGACGTGAGTTGTTGCATTTCCGCCATTGTCTCTTCATCAGGGGTATCATAGGATGTCCCTGATTTGTTTGACCTTGGTCTGGGTGAATACCCAGATCCTAGTTTGTCGCTTGCATGGTAGTTGCATTCGTCAATGTCGCATGCAGTGAAGTGGAGGCATGCATGATCTCTATCTTCGGGGGGTGTACCAGTATGGGTAACCCGGTCTCCCCAGTCATTACCATCACGAATGGTATGGTCTGCAGCCCAACTCTCGGGTTCCTGGAGTACAGGAGGGGGTGAATTTGGAGCGCTCGTGACTGAGGGTGGCTGGTAGTTGGACATTCTAGCTTGATTGCTTGATGGGTTTCGTTCGAATTCCGTGGTGTCTGATAGGTCGTCTTCGTGGATTGTAGTATCTTGAGCATAGAGATGGTCTTCTTTTTGTTCAGTGTCTTCGTAAATCCGGGAGAGCGCGTC
>LN891056.1:223481-236289 GCA_900010015.1 Tuber aestivum
AAACTAACCGAGTACCAGCTCCGGTTACAGTGGCGGTACTGGCAGATAATGGCTCGCCATCATGGCTTCAGATATATATAGTCGCTGGATGGTCTGGGTTGAGCTTCGGATTGATGCGACTCGGTGGCTGGATCGATGTTGCGGTGCGGCACCTGGGTGTGCCTGGTCTGGCGGACCTGATCTGCACCTGATGCATGAGATGACTTGAAGGTGTGCCTGAGGCAATGCGCTCGAAGCCATGTTGGGCTAGGCAGGAGAAATAATACTGGGGACATGGTGCCACCTTTCGGGGTGATTGAGTGGTTACTGTTACCCCCCGGGGCCTGGATGGAGTCTGGATGGTTGTTGATTGTTGTTAGGGGGTGGTGATGGTTTTATCCTTGTTACTATTACTATAACGTGTTCACGCCGGGGCGCTAATCACGTTGTCGGGTATAATCGGAGAGAGGTGACGTCTACCGCAGACTGTCAACTCTAGGCTCGCTAAGGGAGGCTTCGGTGGCGTAATAGGAGAATAAGGATAACTGTTCAACCGAGTATATTCAATTGCTGTCTGTCGAAGTCTGCCGTTTCCAGAGTGGAAGACGGCGGTCTTTTTAAGTACATGTGTTTGAGTACCATCATGAATTCTCACTCATGTTCTTACTCAATCAAGGCGTAAAATTAACCAAGTATCAACCGATGCTTAAAACAAAAGATAAAACAAACTAAGTATCAACCGATACTTAAAACAAAACATAAAACAAACTAACCAAGTACCAGCTCCGGTTACAATTAGGCTTGGTTCTGTGGGCATGTCAAGACTACGGAGAGGGTTTCATGGGGCGATACTGTATTTACCAAGAGAGGAACTTGAAATGACCCCATATGCTGCCCTCATAACTAACCGACTGAGACACTACCCGCTTTGAATGTAGGCCCGCTGATGTCTGGGCAAGCAGGTCAGTTCGTGTGTCATGCCAGCGCTCGGATTGGTCACCTCTCGGCTCTGCGTGGGCCTCACGGCTCTGGAGTTTGGTTAGTCATTCAACAGTCTGATTGGTGAAAGCGGCAAGGCACAGTCGGCTACGGGTAATGTGGTGCAGCCCAAACTCTACGGCATAGTGAAGGAGGGTCATTCCTCTGAGGCTGGGTCATTGACACATTGCACTAGGGCTTTGGTTCTATGTGTGTCTTTGGGCATGACAGGACGGATGCACGTGCCGGTCCCACTATGACATGCCATACACAGGTGAGAATTGCTTTCGCATAGCCAGCTCTGGATTCCACCTGGGGAGTGGGACTACGTTTACTCTGGTCTTGCTACCTTAGTGGGTGAGGGTGTTGAGTTTGTGAAATGCGTTATGTGGTTCACCCAGAACGGGGCTCAAGGAGCAAAGACAATGATGGTTATAGACACTCGCTGTTGCCCCATGGGAAGTACACCCCCCCCTTGGTGGCATTGACCGTTACCGTGTCTAGGAAAGATCCTTAGTCTAGGTCTGTGGAGGGCTAGCCACTTGTGGTTTAAAATCAATCCCGAATCACAGTCGTCCTTTGTTGCTGGGGGGAAGGAGCTATCCAGCAAGGCATCAGTGTGGTTCACGAGAGGGGATACCCCTTATTGGGTGACATGTTATCCTACAGCTCTGTCCTTGACCAAGAGGGAGGTTATAAGGTGAGTCCTTTCGAGCTGTATCATGTGCTGAAAGACCGAGAACGACTAGGCTGGGTCAGTGGCTAGGGGCGATGATCCTGCCCAGGTGGCCAGGAGGTACTGTGTCTGGTATGGCTGTTTGACCTCTGCGGGGGGCCCGAAAGGACCTGGAGCTGCCTGAGCTCATGATTTGGAAGAAAGAGATTGATTACCGGTGCATTTGGGAGATCCCCTCAATTGTGCGAAATGTCGCGTGGGGTTCATACTGGGCTAGAGGGTTGGGGATGTCGCTGCGTTGGTTTTCTTTGGGTTTTTGTATTGTTTCGTTCGGTTTGGCTGCTGGGTCGGGATGTGGGTGGCTGGTTGAGGGTAGGATACCACGGGTGGGAGATAGGCCCCGCTAGCCTTCACAGTCTGTCATCGCCCGCTTTATATTTACTTTGTGTTTTGTTGGGACCCTGGTTTGTGAGGTCCTAAGAATCTTGACGGGGTGACAGTTGTGGCCGACCCTAGGAGCCTTCCAGGTTGGTTAATATGGTGCAAGGGGTGTGACGGCCATGCCGCCCCGACTTGGCTTTGAGGAGACTGGCTTTGTACTGCCTCTGTAGGTCAGACAGTGCTGAAACGCCTTCTTGGTCGCTGGGCGGGGTTGGGGTGGGGGGGATTTCTTTCGTTATGTTATTATGAGGAATTTTGGTATGAGGGGGGAGCTCTGCTGCCCGTGGTAGTGGATTTTTGATTAGAGCTGAGATTCCCGTGGCCTGGCTAGGTGGGGCAGGTAGGTGCCGGACTGTTGATGGACTTGTACTTTGGCTTTGGTGTTGGTGCTCGCTCACTGGAGTGGTTAATGGTACGGGGATGGAGGTTTGGTATCTTGTATTGACTTGACATCCGGCTCGTGCTAACTCCTGGTCAGAGAGGGGACTCGGTCATGAGACATGATTTGGCGCGACGAGTATAAATAAAATTAGATACAATTTAGACACCTTTACTTTCATTCCCGTATGGCGACGATGAAGCCTTTCTTCTGATACTGGTAGGGGAGTCATCTGGGTTCGCCTAGTAGTCCGGCCGGTCGAAGTTGATGTTGGTGGAGTTGTTGGTTGGTATTCGTTCGTTTCCAGTACTTGTCTCGCCTCCCCTCGGCTCTGCTCTATCGTGAGGCTATATGGGTTGGCGGGCCTTCTTTTCTGCTTGACAAGTCTTCTCTTCAGTAAAAATGTTTTGGCTTTCCTGTATTCGCTTACTCGCAGGATTTCACATTTGTTGAGTTGGTTGGGAGTGGTTGTTGTGTGGGGATCACCCTGTTGCTAACAGGCTCGGGCACCTCCATTCTACGTGTTAGAGTTGTAAGGGCCACCCTTTGGTTGTTTCACGCATTGTTTGCAGTGACACGAATGCCTACAGGGTCGATTGACGACCGCCCTGTACCTTTAACTCGTCGTACCGATCGCATCATAGTTTTACGGTCGGGTTCCCTGCTTGTGTGGGGATTACCTGGCTGTCGGCTACATTCTTCGGTCAGAATCCTACGATATCATCTGCTCCTGTTCCCACAATATTTTCCGTTCGTGTGGCTGCTATGGGTGGTTGTCGAGTCTACTTCCTTGTCCAATGTGGGTGGGGATGCCTTTGACCCTGAACGATTAGCCCCCTCTCTTAACTTCCACGGTTGGGATTGTGGTGGTGGTGGGTGATTTGCTACTGGGTTCCCTCGCGTGGGGGCCTTGGAAATAGCCGTATTGGGTGTTGGCAGGCCTTGGCGATCACACACATTGCAAGTGTAGTATTCCTGAGTTCACTTAGCCTGGCTGGTGCTTACTCTCTACGGTCGCAACTGTTCTGAGGCTGGTCATCATGATTGTTCTGTTCAGGGCTGGCTTCATTTGGTGTGGATATTCTATGCCTGCCTTCCTGGGCTTACGCTGCTCGGGTGGGTGGATGAGTGGGCTGTTGGCTGCCGCAGTGTGGGTGGCCTTGGTCTCTGGAAGTGGCCCTGCCTTGGCCTTCGGGCGGCTTGGTTCGGGTCCCACCTGACTACGCACTGCCGGGTGTTCCTGCGGCTGTCCTCCTGATGTGGGAGCTTGACGCCCATATACATTACCTGCACCCCATGTTTCCGCGGCAAAATGGCCGGCTTTATGGCCTTCGCTCGTCATTCGGGAGGTGGGCTCCATGGGGCCATGGCTGATTTGTGTGGCTGCGATTGGGCTGTGGTGGTGCTGGCAGACAATGGCTGGCCGTCATGGCATCGGATATATATAGTCACCAGGTAGTCTGGGTTGAGCTTCGGCTTGATGCAACTCACTGGTTGGATCGATGTTGCGCTGTGGCACCTTGGGGCGCCTGGTCTGGCGGACCTGATCTGCACCTGATGCATTCGATGACACGGAAGATGTGCCTGAGGCATTGCACTCGGAGCCATGTTGGGCTAGGCAGGAGAAATAATACTGGGAGCCAGCCCTCGACTGATTGGTCAGTGTGAGGTACAATGTAACCCCTGGGGGCCGGGATGGTGGTTGGATGGTTCTCAGTTGTGTTGGGATGTGGTGATAGTTTTGCTCTCGTTATTTGAGTCCAGGTCCTTGACGGTGGTAAAGAGTGGGAGTCCTGTCTTGGGGAGGGCAAGGGAGTTGGGGGTGTTGCCGGGTTGGGTTTCTTGGGGTTTTGTGTTGTTTGGTTTGGTTTGGCTACTGGGTTGGGATGTGGGTGGCTGGTTGGGGGTAGGATACCATGGGTAGGAGATAGGCCCCACTGACCTTCACGGTCTGTCGTCATCCCCTGTACATTTACTTTATGTTTTGTCGTGACCCTGATTTGTAGGGTCCCAAGATTGTTAATGTGGTGATGGTTGTGGCTGAGCCTAGGGGCCTTCCGCCTTGGTTAATACGGTGCAAGGGGTGTGGCTACCATGCCTGCCTGGACTCATTGCGTAGGGGACACTGGCTTCGTACTGCCCCTCTGTCATGGCCCTTCATTAGGACAGTACTGGAATGCCTTCTTGGTTGCTGGGTGGGGTTGAAGTGGGGGGGATTTCCTATGTTATGTTGTTATGAGGAAATTTGGTGTGAGATGGGAGCTGGCTGCCCATGGTAGTGATTTTTTTTATTTGTGCTGGGATTCCTGTGGCCTGGCTAGGTGGGACAGGTGGGTGCCGGACTGTTGATGGACTTGTACTTTAGCTTTGGTGTTGGTGCTCGCTCACCGGAGTCGTTAACGGTACAGGAACGGAGGACTGGTATCTTGTATTTAGTTGATATCCTGCTCGCACTAACTCCTGGGCGGAGGGGGACTCGGTCACAAGCCGTGATTTGGCGCGACGAGTATAAATAAAATTAGATATCATTTGGACACCCATACCTCGGAATTACACTCTCTTCTACTTCGCATCCTCCGGAACCCCTGAACCCTGACCCTGAATCCCTGACCCCCTGAACCTCGTACAACTTGCCTCGGTTGTACACCTGCTCCTAGACCTCGCTTCTGAACTCTCTCCTGTCCCTGTTGTGGTGTGCCTTGGGCTACCCGACTCTCAGACCCTATCCGTTACCGAACTGCAGAGAGCTCCTCCAGGTACAAAACACGTGACTAGAGTAAAGAAAATTTGGTAGCCGTAACAGAATGTTGCGCAGGTGCAAGGACGCAGCGGGGGGGTTGTGGTCCCGTTTATGTGGTGTAGGCGGCGGGTCAAGTCAGGGCCTGAGGAGAGAAGGGGGTGGTGGGGGTGGTGGGGGTGGAAGTAGGCGGATGATATCATTAACTGGCAACTTGGTAATTGCTTGATGCCTAGAGAAAGTGAACGGGAGGTCTACCTAACTACCACCAATACTATTCCCATCTGCCAAACCCACCATCGTCAACTTCCCCAGCTGCAACCTCCCTAGAACCGCACGTGTTTAGTTTGTAGTACTCCTTCGAATCTCCTCAAGACTAGGCGCAGATCTCAATGCTTCCTGCTCCCCAGCATCCTCCTCTACCCCTACCCCGTCCATCTCTTCATCGCTCCTCCCCGAACCTACCCCATACAACCCTGCCTTCTTCGTAACCAAATCACTAACAACCTACTCAGGTACGGAATAGATCCTCTCCAAACTGCCTGCGCAGCTGGGGAAAATATTCCTTCCCACTGATGAGGCCTTCAGCCTCGGTGTCCTGCAGCTTGCGTAGAAAGCCCCGATTAGCAAGTGAGATGGCGAGCGTTTCGTCATCGGAGTCTTGCCATGCTGGAAGATCTTCCTCTCCTTCCTCTTCTGAAGAGTCATGGCTGGCGTCCCGAATACTCTTGGAGGGGATTATAGCGTTGTTGGACTGCCCCTTATCGACAAAGAATAATTCATCGTCTAGAAGTGCTTGTAAGTCTATTCTCGCATCTTCATTTCCATCTCCATCTCCGACAGGTGCAATCCCTCCTTTGTCGCTTTCGTTAGAATCTCTACCATCAACTTCATTCAACCCATCCTCGAAACCTTCCCCGTCGCCAAAGATTAATTTTTCGAGGAACTCCTCTTCGACATCCTTCTTTTGAACCGGTACTCCATTATTCGTGCTTTCCGAAGGTGCAGGCTCCACGTGGACTAGGGAGGTGGATTTTGAGGGCCTAGCTTTCGAGCGCGATTTTTTGCCCCTCTTTGCTGCACTTGTTGGGGGTGAGATGGTAATTATGGACTTGCTGGTACTCGAGTAGAGGGTTGTAGTGGGGGGGGGTGTTCGGTTGGGGAGGGCTTTGTAGGGAGTCGGTGCCACTTGATTTGAGCCCCATGTTTGGCCCCGGAGTCTAGGGTGGCAAAGGACAAGTGAGGAGTTGTGGATTCGAGATCAAGGCGGGTTATTATATCGTAATGTGGTTTACGGGTTGGTTGCAATTACAACATGGGGCGTTCACAAAGTAAAATAATATCTATCGCCCCATTTCCGGATACAAAGAAAGAAAGAAGAGAAAAGAACCCTTTATTGCTGCATCTTTACTTCCTCCCGACGAGTCCGATGCTTGCCACTCATCGTGCACCACGCTACTTACGGCTGTCGAAACGGCTCTCGCTTTCGAACCCTCTCAATTCCGCTACCTTCACACCACACTTCCAAACCGCTCTAGGGGACTCGGCAGCCCCTTCTCCTCCCATGTTGTTGTTGGCCCCCCCCGTGACAACAATAAAACAGCCCGTGGGGGAATATGTTCTGCAGATACGCAAGCAGAATGGTGACTACCTCCCCGCGGGTCTGCTGGAGGAGGGCGAGTACAGAATCTACGAGAGGTACTATGGCCACCCCGCCTGGCTGGTGCATCCGGACGAGACGCTCCACCATTTCCCACCCCCAAAGACACCTGTGGAGGGGGCCCTATATGCACAGGCTGCCAAGCGAATCGTGCACCTTGAAGGGGTAGGGGCGGAGGGGGTAGGGGCGGAGGGGGTGGGAGGGGGGAAGGTGCGGACCTCGGTGCCGATGGTTCTCCTCTTGTCTTTCGGACACACCCACTCACTTCCGTCAGCCATTTCCCATCGCCTCAGGTCGGACTTCCGCCATAAGTAAGGGACTGGACAGGGTCTGTGATCGTGGATGTTGTCACTTCGCATCTGGCGGAATCCGTGCACAAGACTCTCAGCAGTCCACAACTCGAATGATCGCCCATCTACAGGAGGAAGCGGAGTAATCACCAGTTGACTATCTCCTGGAACCCAGTTAACAAGCACATGTCGGATATGGATGCCAATGTGTTTCTCGCTGCCGTGATGCCGGTGCTGTATGCGCAGTGCTTAAGTCCATTGACCGAGCTGCAGAAACGGTTGGGCGGTGATTGGGTGCTCGGTGGGGATCCGGGGGAGCCGGGTGTTAAGAATGTGCTCGATGTGGGGAGTGGGGGCGCTGGGGCGCTTGCTCGGCAGAGGGTTGTCGAAGCTGAAGATGTGGTGAGGAAGGATGAGCTTTCGGAGAGAACCGGGAAGCCGCCACCTGGCCCGGATGGGAAGGCTCTGCCGGTGGCGAGGGGGCAGAGTGGAATGCGGACTGTTGTTGTCACCGGGCCCATGGCTATCAGGGAGAAGAGTTTGAGGCTCTTGGGCAATGCTCTGCTTATTTCCCGAGTGCCAGATATCTACTTCAAAAACCTACACCACACGCCGGACACCCCGGCAGTGAAGAATAGGGCTCAGCCGAGAAGAGTCTACGACCTGGTCATCGCTACAAATGGACTCCTCCCGATAGTGAAGTCATCTTTCAATCGCCTAGTCATTGAACAACTCTGGTCGCACCTGATCCCGAACGGCGGCGTTCTTTTGATGATCGAAAGGGGCACGCCGATGCCTCCCGTGATGGCGTATACCACCGCCCCAACACAAAGAACAAAATCAGACCAACAATGGACGGCTTTGGTGTAACCCCCGCCAACGCGCCAGTTCGAACCCCATGTTGGGCGTCTCAGCTCCGCAAATACAGTCTAACCCTCCTACCCATCATTCTCCCACCCATCAAATGCCACGGGTATGTTGCGCTCGACATGTGCTATCGAACGCTGGACTGTCCCTAAGAACCTCGGAAAACTGGAGTATAGAGACGCGAGGAAGAGCGGATGGAGTGATCTCGGAGTACCTGGAGCAAAATCTCACAAAGCGGAACATAAAGATTGACGATGGCAACAAGAAACTTAAGTCAAAGTTGGTTCCTATCATGGGCCCTTATGGCGATGGGGTGAGAGCTATTGTCAAGGATAAGATCCCCTCCTTCCGGAAGGCATGGAAGAAGCAGATGAGGGAGGCGAAGAAGGTCGCAAGGCTTCAGAGGAAGTAAGAGGGTCGGGAGAGGCAAGACGAAATGGTTAGTTAGCACAAGGAGGCGAAGGAGGCGGAGAAGATCCCAAGACCTCCGAGGGAGTTGGAGGTTAGTCAGGGGTATGCCGAGGTGGTTAGCCAGCACAAGGAGGCGATGGAGGCGATGGAGGCGAAGAAAGTCACAAGGCTTCAGAAGAAGCTGGAGGTTAGAGAGAGGCATGCCGAAATTCTTAGCCGGTACAAGGAGGAGAATGAAAGCAAGGTGCAGGAGAAGGCAATGGTGAAGAAGGAGGCCAGGGAGATGCACGCCAAGACGGTTCAGATGCATAAAGAAGTGAAGAGAAGAAAACATCAAGAAATTCAAATGGCGAAAACAGAGTAGGAGGCGACGAAGGGGGGGGGGGTAATCGTAGTTTTGCGCTCGTAATGTAATAATATTTTCATATCCTGAATGTAGACCACCAGTGGGTGGGGTGTATTTATATATGAGGCTTTCCAATTTTTGTAAATTATTTATCTGGCTCCGAAATAGGTATTATCCAGAGTAGCCAATGATGGCGGTTCATGGGTCAGTGGGGCGTCGTTCGAAAAGGTTGAGTGATCGTTAATGAAAAGGTACCACCACCACAATCTCTTCCACCACCCGTCCAGCAGTTGTGTTGACTAGGGAGGACGTATGTATCCCCGTGTTTGTTACACTCGTGTGCGGGAAAGTGCTAGCGAGGGTGGTGACTGGCTGGAGATGAGTCTCATTGGCATTTTTCTTTTGCTAGGAGATGGGGGGTCTCAGCGTGGCTTTCTCTATCTATCGTAACATTATTTGTCAGGTTTCCATATGTACCTTCCTACGTTCCACCAAAACTCGACCGAAGCGGTGCAGTAGACCACTATCCTTCGCAGGAAGCGGGGTGGCTTGAAAAAAAAAAGAAAGCAAGGTATTTGTCTATCGAGTGATGTTTCGTGGTCAAGCCGAATAATGATATATTGTAGTTTATCAACCAAAGAGGGGGGGCGAATGGTTCGTACATGGCGTTCGAATCCTTATCCATCACTGTGTGAATGTGGTAGCTTCCGGGGAGGAACTGTCTGTCTGTTCGCTTCACATTTACTATTCCGAATATGTTACCGGGTGCAAGAAATGGGCAGGCAAGCCTGTTTTCCTCCGCTTCACGGTCGGATGGAAAATCATCACCACGCTCAGGCTCATTGCTTACTTCTTTTCTCGGCAGCTGAGTATAGGAGTTGGAAGACTCCCTAGATACTGGCATATCATCATTGTTGAGTGCAGCTTTTGGCCTGATGAGCTAAGGTTCTCTCCGACTGGTCTTGAGAGGTGTGGTAACAAGGGGTGATGGTTAATTGGTGTCTCCTAAGTATGATATTGCACTATTCATGCAGCCATGTTATTAAGTCTGTACGTAGTTGTTCACAGTAGTCTTAAGGATCCTTGTGCCCATAATGCACCGCTTTCTGTCTGTTTGGGGAAAAAAAGGCACTGAATGTTTATCTATTGTACAAGGGAGAAGAAAAAAGAAATAGGAGCGGAGAAAAAGGTGTGACCACCACTATTTATCTATATTATAGGCATTGTCTACTATGTGAAGCTAGCGGCAAGGGAGGGTTGGAAATCACGGTCCAGCACATTAGCTCTTCCTTCACGAGCTTCGAGCGCCGCACCATACCGTTCTACCGCCAACTCTCTGATATAAGTCCCTAGTTTTCTGTGGAAGAGACCCCATTTAAAGCCAACATGATGGTCCTCTTCAAAGGAGACGTCTAAGAAATCGGAGAGGTGAAAGTATATATAGGTCCTATTATCTGCGTTTAAGTGGTTCTATGCAAGTTAGCGATATCAGAAACATCACCTTGACCTGTCTTGAGGAGTCGCTTACATGGGGGCCGAACGTGCCAATTGCCAAGTGAGACGTGGGATGACGTTTCCAGATTTCAATCGAACCGGTAATTTTGCCGACCCAGCATAGACCTTTATAACAAGCAGGTCCATGGGCCTCATCCAGGGAGAAAAGTTCTTGGGAAACTTCTTCAGATGGAGGAAATTCTAGGTTGTCAAACTCCTCATCGGTAAGTCGTGAGGTTGGGTTTTGTTAAGCGGGATCCTCATTCATTTTTACTAGCATCACTGTGGACACGGTGTCTGTTCCCTCTAACCACATTCTGGCATCCCGAACCAGATCGTCATACGTCTCAGCATAACCAACTTCCAATATGAACTTTACCTCCAGAGTCCCTGCTGCATTTTCCACCTGAACCATGGTATCGGGTACTTTTCGGGACCCTTTGTAACCACGTTTAAAGGAGCGGAATTTTTGATTGTAGACGATGTCGATTCTCTGAAAAAGTTGTATGGGGAGGCTACTTCTTGTCAGATTGAACCCTTCCGAGATTGTGCTGATAACCTTTTCATGAATCGGGGTTGGGATATGTTGGATGATGAGCCTCGAGGTTAACGTATTAAACGCAATTTTTGGAAACCTGACACTACTTAGTAATTCACTTTAAAGTGGAGTCGAGACGGAGTTCTACTTTTCGTCATCGCCTACACCTAAGATCTCGCTGAATCCGATAAAATCAGATTCAGGCATTTGCATTCTTAGCTCCAATCCCTCCTCACCCGCAGGAGAGCCAAAACTCTCAGCACCTAACCGCCAGTTTTGAAATTTCCGTACATATTCACCAACGGATACGGATTCAGGATCTCCGGTAGATGGGGTCGGCTCAACAGGACCGGAAGCGGCGTCAGTAATACGGTTTTCCATGTGGCGATAAGGCGAACTTGAAGTCTCGATGGCACGGCGGTGCGGAAAATTGTGGTGGACGGGGGCTGGTCTGGGTGTGCCGCTCGGCCGTCCGAAACAAACATTCGGCGGTGTGGGGGGGTATCCAGGTGCACTGTAGCTCCCAAGCCCATCATAGCTCCTTGTTTCGTCCCATTGGTATGTCATTTTACCGGAAATTACCTGAAAGAATCAAGTTAGTTGACAAATCATGAATGCAATGTAACGCATTTTTTAATTGAACTGGAGATGGAGCTAAATAAAGTGTGGCTCAATAGGCAACTGAGTGTAAACCTCGATAGGAAATTTTTTCTTTTCTAAGAGTAAAAGCTTCGGTAGAAATACCACCATAATGAGAATAATACGAGTGCGGCCGATAGATATATGTGTTATGTGGATATTTTCGGTGAGGCTTCCTCACCACAACCACCTTATCAGGCCCACGTGACGGATATATCTATGAGCCGCACTCATAGTTGGAGTAAAAAGAATAGGGAGAGGAAAGGTAGGGAAAAACAAACTGTCTTACCGATGTCAATGGTTGTGGTCCGAACTGTAGTCTGCGAGTTTTTGGCAGTGGATGGTGTGGTTGTGGGAGTTGGGTGGACGAGGAAGGTTTAAGTAGACGGCGTGAGCCCTCACCGAGGCGCGGCATGGCTTAGCTATCATACCTACTCTGGTTGACCGCGGGGATCCTTTGCTGATAAATATCGCTGCGCCTCGCTGAGGGCACCCCCAGTCTATCTGGCCTCATGCTATAACCATCGCACCTGGTCCGCAGACCTTTAAAGGGTCTGTAACAAGAACGATTGGTACTCGTACCATCAAGGAAGGATTACTTTCTTCCATATCTACCGCCGATCTCCAAGAAAATGCAGGCCATGCCCTCCCAGCAAGCCGACGTCTATCTGTTACACATATGAACACACAGACCTTCCCCGCGCACAGACCTCCTGAAAACCGCGAAAAATCCATGGCCAACACCCCCCTCCGGCCCCGCCGTTCGCCCTGCGAGCAGTAGTAGAGTCGCCGGAATTTGGTGTCCCGACAGTATAAACCGGTTGAAACGAAGCATGCCTCATAACACCGTATACGTCGTCGCCGTCCGTCCGACCGAAAGCTGTTCGCAGGATATATAAGAGGGGACCTTAGGCCATGTCTGAAAAGTGGAACGGGGTCAATCGGACGGGTAACCACGGAGCTACGAGCTAAGCGAGATTGACCATCGCAGACATGGACAGAAAGTGTTGGGACGAAATCACCAACAGTCCAATGAGTTATCGGGACGTGCCCGTAAGGACGAGGCACGGGGCCCAGTCTAACGCTCACATAGTATAGCGCCAACCGGAGGCCTATCTATGGTTGAGGGACTTTCCCACGACGTTGACTAGTCCGATCGTGGCGGAAAGTCCTCAATGTTGATGCAGTCAAGTTGCGAAGTCAACAGTGCATTGATAAGTCTCTCGACGGAGCTGATCACTCCAGTCAGAGTTAGGAGGACAGCGAGTTGGCTCGAAGCGAGACCACTCGTTTGTACTTAAACCTCCGAGACGACGGAATCATGCGTTTTCGCCGGAGAGGTTTCAAAACGCCCTCACGGAAACACGACAACA
>LN891056.1:236808-269973 GCA_900010015.1 Tuber aestivum
GCCTAACACTATCCCACACCCCCCGACTGCTGCCAACCCATTGACCCTGAGAGACCACTCGACATGCATTACTATCTTACAGAAGGGCTAGAGGGTGTAGAACATTACGAATATCGTGATGTTCGCTCATTCAAAGCGGCAGTTGATTCACGAGCTGATGCATTGCGATTGGGTAAAGCTGACCAATACCTTCCCCCGTACCTAATTCTTTCCCCAGTCACTCCATGCCAACTTGCAGATATCAATCGTGCTCGCGAAAGCCGCTACACGGGAACCCGCTTCCTCTACCTCAACGAATCGAAGATATTGATTGTTAAATACATGCTGGGCCCAGTGCACGAAATGGTTAATGAAAAGGTACCACCACCACAATCTGTTCCACCACCCGTCCAACAGGTGTGTTGACTGAGGAGGATGTATGTATCCGTGTATGTGGTACAATCGTGGGCGGGAAAGTGCTAGCGAGGGTGGTGGCTCGCTGGAGATGAGGATCATTGGCATTTTTCTTTTGCTAGGAAGTGGGAGGTGTCAGCGTAGCTTTCTCTATCTATTGTAACATTATTTGTCAGGTTTCCATCTGTACCTTCCTACGTTCTACCAACACTCGACCGAGCTGGTGCAGTAGACCACTATCCTTCACAGGAAGTAGGGCGGCTTGAACAAAAAAGAAAGCAAGGTATTTGTCGATCGAGTGATGTTTTGTGGTCAAGCCGAATAATGATATATTGTAGTTTATCAACCCAAGTGGGGGGGCGAATGGTTCATACAGGGCGTCCGAATCCGTATCCATCACTGTGTGAACGTGGTAGCTTCCACAGAGGAACTGTCTCTCTGTTCGCCTCACATTTGCTATTCTGAATATGTTGCCGGGTGTGAGGAATGGGCAGGCAAGCCTGTTTTCCTCTGATTCACGGTTGGATGGAAAATTGTCACCATGCTCAGGCTCTTTCCTTACTTCCTTTCTGGGCAGCTGAGTATAGGAGTTGGAAGACTCCCTAGATACTGGCATATCATCATTGTTGAGTGGACCTTCGAGCCTGACGAGCTGATGTTCTCTCCGACTGGTCTTGCGAGGTGTGCTAACAAGGGGTGATGGTCAATTGGTGTTTTCTAAGTATGATATTGCACTATTCATACAGCCATGTCATTAAGTCTCTACGTAGTTGCTCACAGTAGTCTTCAGGATCCTTGTGCTATCATACACCGCTTTCTTTCCGTTTGGGGAAAAAAAGGCAGTGAATGTTTATCTATTGTACAAGGGAGAAGAAAAAAGAAAAAGGAGCAGAGAAAAAGGCGTGACCACCACTATTTATCTATATTACAGGCATTGTCCGCTATGTGAAGCCAGCAGCAGGGGAGGGTTGGAAATCGCGGTCCAGCACATTCGCTCTTCCTTCACGAGCTTCGAGCGCCGCACCACACTGTTCCACCGCCAACTCTCTGATATAGGCTCCTAGTTTTCTGTGGAAGAGCCCTAAGTCAAAACGAACATGATGGTTCTCTTCAAAGGAGACATCCATAACATCGGAGAGGTGAAAGAGAATATAGGTCGTATTGTCTGCGTTTAAGTGGTTCTATGCAAGTTAGCTATATCAGAAACATCACGTTTACCAGTCTTGAGGAGTCACTTACCTTGCGGCCGAACGTGCAAATTGCCAAGTGAGAGGTGGGATCACGTTTCCAGATTTCGGTCGAACCGGTAATTTTACCTACCCAACGTAGACCTTTATAACAAGTAGGTCCATGGACCTCATCAAGGGAGAAATGTTCCTGGGAAACTTCTTCAGATGGAGGAAATTCTTGGTTGTCAAACTCATCATCGGTAAGTCGTGGGGTTGGATTTTGGTAAGCAGGATCCTCATTCATTTTTACTAGCATCACCACGGACACAGTGTCTGTTCCCTCCAACCACATTCTGGCATCCCAAACCAGATCGTCATACGTCTCAGCATAACCAACTTCCCATAGGAACTTTATCTCCAGAGTCCCTGTTGCATTATCCACCTGAACCATGGTATCGGGTACTTTTCGGGACCCGTTGTAACCATGTTTAAAGGAGAGGAATTTTTGATTGTAGACGATGGCGATGCTCTGATGAAGTGGTATGGGCAGGCTACTTCTTGCTAGATTGAACCCTTCCAAGACTGTGCTGATAACCTTTTCATGAATCGGGATTGGCATATGTTGGATGATGAGTAGGGAGGTTAACGCATTAAACAAAACTTTCAGAAACCTGACACTACTTAGTAATTGACTTTAAAGTGGAGTTAAGAGGGAGTCCTACTTTTCGTCATCGCCTACATCTAAAATCTCGCTGAATCCGATAAAATCAGATTTAGGCATTTGCATTCTTAGCTCCAATCCCTCCTCACCCCCGGGAGAGCCAAAACTCTCGCCACCTAACCGCCAGTTTTGAAATTTCCGTACATATTCATCAACGGATACCAATTCAGGATCTCTGGTAGATGGGGTCGGCTCAACAGGATGGGAAGCATCGTGGGTAATACCGTTTTCCATCCGGCGATAAGGCGAACTTGAAGTCTCAATGGCATGCCGATGCGGAAAATTGTGGTGGACAGGGGCTGGTCTAGGTGTACCGCTCGGCTGTACGAAATAAACATTCGGCGGTGTTGGGGGGTATCCAGGTGCACTGTAGCTCCCAAGCCCATCATCTCTTTGTTCGTTCCCGAGTTTCACGACCTTTTAGCACGTAACTTGTCCTCTGATCTTCAAAAACTAGGCTCATAAAAGGATGGCCGTGGTTGCTCAATGGTGACCTGGCCAATGCAATTTGTGACTCCCAGGGAGTCAATTAATCTTTCCCTCAAGTAGCGAGACTATGGCCCTATTCGTCTTAGGTGCGAGGTCCTGAATGCAGATGAAGGGATAGCTCCCATGTTCGTCCAGTCGGTACGTCATTTTACCCGAAATTACCTGTATCAATCACGTTAGTTTAAAAATCATGAATGCAATGTAACGCATTATTCAATTGAACTGGAGATAGAGCTAAATAAAATGTGGCTCAATAGGCAACTGAGAGTAAAGCTCGATAGGAAATTCCTTCCCTTCCAAGAGTAAAGGTTTTGGTAGAAACACCACCATAATGAGAATAATACGAGTGCGGCCGATAGATATATCCATTACATGGATATTTTCAGCGAGGCTTCCTCACCACAACTGCCTTATCAGGCCCACGTGACAGATATATCTATGGGCCGTACCCGCAGCTGGAGTCAAAACAATAGGGAGAGGAAAGATTGTGAAAAACAAACTCGTAGTTGGAGTCGAAAGAATAGGGAGAGGAAACGTGGGGAAAAACAAACTCTCTTCCCGATGTCAATTGTTGGGGTCCGAACTGTAGTCTCCGAGCTTTTGGTGGTGGATGGTGTGGTTGTGGGAGTTGGGTGGACGAGGAAGGTTTAAGTAGACTGAGTGAGCCCTCGGCGAGGCGACATTATTAGCAAGGCGCGGCCATATTTATCAGCAAAGCATCCGCGGGGTCAACGAGAGTAGGTAGCCAAGCCATGCCGCACCTCGCTGAGGGTGTCGCCTCGCTCAGGGCACCCCCAGTCTAGTGCAGCTTGTTTTCTCACTTGCCAAAATTACGTAACTAAGCATAAACCTGATTTAGCACAGATTGGCTAAACCCACATGATCTGTAATCATATTTTCTGCCAAACTAACTCTCAGATTTAGCACGGAACTGTGATAACACGGCCGGCTAAACCCCCCTAATGTGGGATCTATGGCAGGTATGGGGAGTTGTGTTTAGGAAATAGTGAAGGGGTTTTGAACTAAGAAGCGGGAGGGTTAGCCACGGCGGGGGGTCGTACATTCTACCTTTTATGCCGTTCAGAAGACCTAGCATGCTCCTAATGGGCTATACCGTAGGTTCTAGTTTCGGCCCCGGTTGGCCCGCACGGTATATGATGCAGACTGATATGGAAGTACTATCCTCACCCAGTGAGGTTGTTGCGCATCATGTAGTATGTAGCCACAGTCACTGGGAAGAGTAAAGAAATCATTATTTTCTGCCCAGACAGAGGCTGGAACTCCTCTTTATACCTCAGCTCTAGCGTGCAGAGTTTTCCTAAACACCAATATGTTCTTTACATATACCGGATACTATTCGGTCACCATTACAACATAGTAGCGTTCTTTGACACCGAGTGATACCCCGTGATTGCTCAAAATTCCAGCCCGACCGGCTGACACTAATACGAATCCACCTCCAAAGCCAGAGCCAATGCCAATAGAGCCCATTCACCATAATCCCGAGGGTCCAAGTACTTCGTACAGGCCTCAGCTCTCTGCATCGCTTCTAACCGAGGGTGGGTGACCGAAGGGTGAGCACTGACACGATATTACGAGAAATTGTGGTGGTGCTTACCTAATTCCCACGCTAACACGAAACGGATGTAGGACCGTCGGGTGAGTATAGTGACCACTATACTCACCTGACAAACGCTAAGACGTCAACCGACACCCGGTTTCTTATTCAACCGTCTATCCTGCCTCCCTCTCAATCTCTTCTCACTCCTCCGAACACGTTAAACACATCCTACACGTTAAACACAACCACCACGACCGATGCTATCCCTTAACGGCCCATACATACATACATCCGCCCGCTCAAATACCAGCGATGCCGTCAGCAGGGGCGACAGATCAACACACGGCACAGTGCCATGATGCAGGCCCGGTTTGGATTGTGACGTGGTGGTGGGCTGTAGCTATCGGCTTCCTAATCGTGGCTTTGTGCGGCTATTCCATAACACTGGCTTTGTGCAGACGTGCCATTTCACGACGGGCCACTGATGCCCACACCAACATCCATGCCTACCCCAAATACCCTGGTACCCCGACAGATGCGGATCCTGCTCTGGCCGATGCTGATGACGTGATCCCCACCATTGTTATTGTGCATCTCGTAGTCCTCGCGACAGCTGAGTACGCTCTCATCCTCATCGTTCGGATTGAGACGTGGTGGTGAGAGTAGGTGGCGGTTATAGGGAGGGTACGGAAAGGTGGGTTGTGCTTTTCTAATTGAAAGGTGACATTTTAAACCTTTGGGCGTATATCCGTAAGATGTACCACTATAAGGATTCATGGCAGGTGATATGTTGGCCTTTCAAATGATTACCTGTATGTACATATATTACCGAGCTTGCTGATTGGATAGCAGGCACTCTACTCGAGTAGTGCGTTCATTCGTGGCAGTGCCAATTATATGTATATAGAATCATTGCCTAGGGGCCCGCTTACATCTGTCCCCCCGAACCTCTTTCATTCGATAAGCGCTCCACGTTCGGTGATCTACGCTACGCATCCAACATCTGGATTGTTGGTCTGGTAGAGGTGGAAGGCTCTGATATCAACTGTGGGGATAGTTTACCTATGCAACTGCCCCTCCCATACACGCTGCTTGAACGGGCCTCCTCGCGCTGCCATGCGAGGACAATGGCGCTGTTAGAGTCCACTGGCTGTTGATTCCGAGTGAGCGCCTGTGACGCATTTGGCTTTTCCGACGGTTAATTTGATGATCACTCATTTCTTGGGCCAAGAGAACACTCAAATGCTGGTATAACACCTATCACCTGTCCGCATAGAAAGTTGATATTGATTCAAGCCCCAACTGCGTAGTAAATGGGAATGTACCAAGAGCCCACTCAGGACCGACCATCCCGGGATTCTATAGGCCTATTACGGGATGGAAGACTCCTTTTCAGAGAACAGCAGGGTTATAGCAACAAGATAAGGCACGATCACATAATGGGATTTGGGTAAGGGGTTTTGCGCTTCTAGCGAATGAACGGAAAGGACAGGAGATATATAAAGCCGAAAACGAGAACATTTTCCAATCCTTCTAATGGTCACCACACATAGATGGAAATGCAACAGCCACGCCGTGCGTCCCCGATATATCTGAGCTGGAGATTGGTGCGCGCCCATAAATCGTTGTCACGAAGGAGACATCGCGGGGTAATAAGAGGTATGCCCCTTTCGTGAATGCGTCCATCATCTACTCATATTAGAGGGTAGCTTCCTCAGGACAGAGCATCAGTCGTCAGCCACTTAAGGGAGGAGGGGAGTCATGTGGGGCCAAGCCTTGCAATGGGTCGGGCCTTCGTTGGGCTAGCCCGGGCTATTCGTTGGGCTGGGTCGGGCTCATTGGGCTGGGCTCACTCATGGGCTTCCTTGGGCTGGGCCGGGCTGAGGGGGGGACAAGCCCGGGCCCGGCCAAGGATTAGCCTTATTTTTAAGGTTTGTATGGTGTCTTGCAATCCGTATCACCGGGGTAACGATTGTCCGAGCACATGGCTTTCTGGAAGCGCGTTACTACAAACGGTAAGATCCAACCCAACCATCTCTATATCTAGAATGTTTAGTGCAGAACTAATCCATATTGGATTCATGTGCTCTCAGATTGTCGCGCAGTTTGGAGGTTTGAAAGTTCAGATCTCGTCTTGCCACCCAATGAAATATCAGATCTTTTCGGTATCTCCCTCCTGCTTCCTATTTCCTTCCAGTTGGTGGCAGGAGAATCGTCAACAAAGCGAATACCCAACACTTGCGGCATGGGCAATTACCTTCCTATCAATTCCTGCCATGTCTTCCGAACCTGAACGCGTATTCTCAGGAGGCACGAGGACTATTTCTGACTCCCGTCACTCTCTCAATGCTGAAACAATTGAGTCAACCGAGTGCCTCCGAAGTTGGCAGTCCATATAAAATTCACTCTTTCTATTGAAAATAATCACTACTATTTCTCACTGTGTTGTGTTCATCTCTTTTATGGCTGTTCCCCTGTGCGGGGGCCCGATGGGCTCGTTGGGTTAGCCCGGGCTATACTTCCTTGGGCCGGGGTGGGTCGGGCTCAAGGTTCCTTGGGCTTGGGCTGGGCCGGGTTGGCCCTTTTTTCGACCCGGGCTAGCCCATTGCAAGGCTTGTGTGGGGCAGGTAGCAAAGGCCATATCCATCAAGCAAACGAACCCTCCATTACTCAAAACAACGGCGATCAACCTCTCAGGGAGGGGGGGTTTCATATGCGGCAGATCACAAAGGTGATACCCCCCAGGGCAACCAAGCCCCCATTACTCCTGGGCCGCCTGAAGGTACGTTTTTGTCCAGCAGAAGCTCTTCCACCTGACATGAGCTCATAAGGTATAGTGCATTTCAGACCATGGGAGTAGCAATGAGATGGGTGTTATTAGGAATTCAGGGGGGGGGGGTTAACTAGGGAGGGGGCCGCACGTTTCTATTTCGTTCACAAGAATCTACATTACCACAGCGGGCGACACCGCTGATTCTGGCTTCGCTCCAAGTTGGGCTCGCACGGTCTACATTGCAGAGCGACACGGAAGCATTATGCCTGCCGGGTGAGGTTATTGCTCATCCTGCAGAAGCACTTCCTTTCGCCTTTTATTTTTATTTAATGCTAAGTAATATGCTGTGATCGCCATCATGCAGAGATAAGCGCCTCCTTTCCCTTTTTATTATTAAGAATGTTTCTAGCTCTACTGCGGTTTCATTATTGCATTGAACACAACGGCCCCACCTCGAACTCTTACACGATTGGATATACCTCCATGCATCTCTTTCAATTGTTCCTACTATCATTCGCTCCTCTATGTCTCGCTCCAATCAGTAGATAGTTCGGGCATCTTGCCCTTTTCTTTGAGAAAGTCAAGAGCTCCTCGATTTCCCAACTCATTGTTCAAGCTCACTGTCAAATATGTATCAGTATTATTACTACATTTATGAAATGCCAAGTGATATGCCGTGAATGGCCACCATTCCCACCAGCCAGCCATGCGTCATACGAATCCGCCCTCCAGAGCCTACAGTACATTAGGCCAGAACTAATACGCCCATAGAGGATACACCTGAATGGTTGCTCATTCATCAGTGAGCGATAACCATGATATATTATACCGGTGTCTCGCTTACCTAATCCGGGCACTAACCCATAGCCGATGCAGGACCACTGGGTGAGTACCGGTATATTAACTATACTATACCGATCTGCTTATAAGATTACACACAAATGATTACGTGAAACCCCGACCTGGGCGTGGCCTAGGCTGGACCCATCTTTGATTTTGAAAAGCTGCTTTCCCGCGGTCCGGCCCTGCCATCCCTGAACGGTCCAGGGTCTGGCAGGCTGTACAGGCTCAAAGCTGGACAGACTGGCTACTTTAGTTCACTGGTTTATGTTTATGGGGCACTTCTTGCTACAAGTTTCCTCATTCACCTCAAGAGCCCACATAGTACCTGGGATAACAAGCATGTGTTTTTTATTAATTGGAGTAATGGATATCAGCTAGTCATAGAATTCTGTACCCCTCACTATCGACAAAAAGCCCTAAGAACCTCTCTATCACAGAAGCCAGAATACCGTAACATCAGACACCACTTTCCCACACCTAATGCCTCACTTCCTGGCCTCCGGAAACGTAACAGCAGTGGTTTTGTCGCTAGAATTCTTGACTAGCGCACGGACTGCGATTTTGATCGGCTTTGTATCAAAGAATACCCACTGGGCCCTAGGCACAGTAGTGAATATATTCTTTGACAGCAATTCGTCTCCCAGGCTCTTGCTCCCAGAAATCCGGTAACAGTCATGACGACTGATGCGCTCATGTTCGAGGATGTGGTTTGCAATCTGGATGCCAGCCACTCTGAACTGCGTCTCCTGGGCCATCCCCACATTTTGCAGCACTCGCCATGCATCACTCAGACACGATTCATAAACTCCTACCACAATCAGTTAGTTAGAGATTACTTGAGTTTGTTTCAAATATCAGGTAGGGGAAAGACCAGGAAAGTCCAGTCCAGAATTGAGTTCGTTAGCGGCGCACGCCAAAAGCGCAACACGACCCCCAACAAGACCATAGACGTCCCGAGTGGCTGGTTCGGTGATGTCTCTCTTCTTGCAAAGATACTTAATGGCCTCATCATGGTTTAGATCTCCAATCTCCACCACCTTCCCCAGACGGGAGCTAGGAGAACGACCTATAGCATTCCAAAGTATATAATTAGCATCTTTATCACGAAAAACAGAAGCTTGAAAGTCTAATGGAAACTTGCCTAGCATTTGGATCAGTGCCTGCCCTTCGCTAGTGATGAAGACAGTAATACAAACTCTATCATCGGCGGCATCTTTCGCGATATCCTGCAAAATATCAAGGAGCTTCGGGTTACGCTGAGCAAGATGGTTGACGTTGTTGAGGACAAGCACGGGGGGGTGGCTCTTGTCCTTTTCGAAGACCTTAGCCTGGTGACAGAATTCCTTAAATACCTTGACCAGAAGTGCCCTATCGTCTATTACATATTAGCTGTTGGAAAATAAGACTTCATATTAGTCACTCCGAAACCCTCAAATTGTTTCCCAGGTACACTAAATCATCTCTTTGATGCTGAGTCAATTGAACATTGAAAAGCCCATATTGATGTCCAGAAATAGCTAGCTGCAGCGTTCCGAACTGTCTAAGGGCGGCAAGGACTGCAGGGGCGGGATAGAGATGGCAGGTATTTGGAATAACGGCCGGGCAGATGTTGGAAAAATGAGGGAGGCTGCCGGGGACAGCTAGGAATAGCTGATAATGGCAGGGGTTGAATCAGGCCCACCAGGAGTGGTGTAACGTATTCACGCCGGGGCGCTAAACACACAGTCGGGTACAATAGGAGAGAGGTGAAGTCTACCGGAGACTGTCAACTCTAGGCTCGCTAAGGGAGGCTTCGGTGGCGTAATAGGAGAATAAAGATAACCGTTCAACCGGGTATATTAAAATACTGTCTGTCGAAGTCTGCCGTTTCCAGAGTGGAAGAGGGCGGTGTTTTTAAGTACATGTGTTTCAGTACGATCATGCATTCTCACTCATGTTCTTACTCAATCAAGGCATAAAAATAACTAAGTATCAACCGATACTTAAAACAAAACATAAAACAAACTAAGTATCAACCAATACTTAAAACAAAACATAAAACAAACTAAGTATCAATTGATACTTAAAACAAAACATAAAACAAACTAACCGAGTACCAGCTCCGGTTACAAGTAGGTGAGGACTAAAAATTGAAAAGAGAAGAGATCGAACCGGAAAGCTCTACAGGGTCCCGTAGGCCCTGTAGGACACCTGGTCCCACCTCCATCCACCGTAGTCCATCAATGAACTTGAAAAAAGACGAACTACCATCCCCGGCCCATATGGTTCTACCTCCAAGACGAACGGACTGGACAGTTCAAAACACTGGCTAGCTGCTACTTCATGGTGAAGAAGTGTGCAAGTCCACAAACCCTATTGTTTCAGAGCGACCAAGAGATAGTAAAGTAAGAGACTTACCAGCTGCCTCTCTAGCACTTATACCCCAGTAAGACAACAACATATTGACCAAACTAGTAGCCAGGGTCCAGTGGAAGGCTTTTGCAAATTCCTCGGCAAATGTCTTATCGCTAACACCGTTGGGACTAATGTCCACATAAAGGACACCGTCCAATTAGTGTGCAACACAACGGACCAAGGTAGTTTTGCTGGTTCCATGGTTGCTGACAATCATGTCATAGGAAGTATAGTTTCTTTGAGGTTTCAGGTTATACTCAATGGCCCGGGTAGTACCTGGGCGCTCAACAAGCTCCTCTGTACCCTTAATATCTTGGACCGCCCCCATAGCTAGTACACTATGAAGACATTTCTCTCTCACCAGATTACTGTACTGCGAGTAAATAACATTACCCACAGAACCAGCAAAAATAGTAGCAAGACCGAGCCCCACGTTTGTCTGTAGGAGGGCCTTTTATTGTCAGCCTGATAGAAGTATCATTGGATTGATGGTGGGAACACTTTAATCTTTCCTGAGAACCATCTGTGTGACTCCTGAAATTTCACAAAAAATCTCTGGATATGCTGCGAGGAGCAGAATCACCTCCGAGACGACAATGTAGAAAGTCCTGAGCGAGTTCCCTGCACTTCAGTCCCCGGGGCAGAAGACTGAAACTGGGAGAACCCGAGATGAGATGCTGGAAACTGGTTGACATGGAGCCTGGAAGGAAAAGAGGTACCGGGAGAGTAAAGGCGAGGAGAGGGATAAGATGGGATTCGAACAGCCCTAGCAGCCATCATAGCGACCGATGGTATTGTTGTTTGATAGAGTTTCTTGGGTGATCCTAATAGTGGGGAAATTAAAAGGGGAGAAGTAGGTGGAAGCTGGCAAGTTGGGGGAAGAGGAGAGGACAGTTGTCAAACAAATACAAGTGCGGGCGACTAATATATTTATCACGTGAGTCTGATAAGAGGGATTTGGTTCACGATCTTTCTTATCAAACTCATGTGACGAATATATTAGTCGGCCGTACTCATAGCAAACACACTAAGCCCTAACCATGAACCCTATCTTAGATAAGCATGGTGCAAGGAGTGGCCCATGAACCCTCACATGAAGCTGGTACCCAAGAAACTAGTGGCTGCGAGTTGAAGGGGGGTGGGTTATCCCTCTAAGCCTAATCACATAACCAATCATCCAAACAAAATAATAAAAAAAGCTATGTGCGGGGGCGAAAAACTTGGAGTCCTTGTTGTTTCTATATTACCGGAGGTGCCCTATATATTATACAAACTTTTCCTTTCACAACTCTTCACCTTACCTTCAACACACATGTTGCTATGGCGGGGGGGTCACACGTCTACTTTTATATTTGTTCGCAGGGATTTACATTCTCATAACGGACCAAGGCTCTGGTTTCGCTCCAGATTGTGTTCGCACGGTATACAAGGTAGGATGGCATGGAAGCACTATCCTCCCTGGATGAGGTTATTGCACATCGCCTAGTAACACTTGATTTCTTTAACGCTGAGTGATAGCCCGTGATTGCCCAATCTTGCCTGGCCAGCTTACTAACAAACCCTAATAATATAAATCCACTCCCCTGGAGCCGCAATAAATCAGTCCAGAGCCAACACGCCTGTAAAGCCTATTCATCGTAATCCCAAGAGTACAAGGTACTTGCCTTAGCTCTCCACGCAAACTAAAATCCACATGAGGATCCCGGCACAATAGAAGACCAGGTTCTCATGTACTCGTAGGACCCGAAGCCTGACCTATGGCACACCGCGATCGCAGAATCCAAATTGACATTTTATCAATCAATCCATCAGGCAATGTTGAACTAGGCGGAAGATAGGTCGCAGGGTGCAGTGTTCTCAACCATCCAGCCTAGAGCTCGGACCTCCGGTACAAGCCCTAATAGAAATCATATACTGCCGAACGAATAATTATAATATCATGAAACATTACTCGCGCTGTCCAATGTAGTCCCGCGGACAGCTGCGAACACTGGCTGGGCGAGTATGTTAAATCACTGTGCCGCTTACCCAATCTGAGCACTAACCCTGGGTGGATGAGGTCAGCCAATCATGGGGGCACTTACCAAATCCGGGCGCTAACCGATAGTGGATGAGACACTGCTGGGTCAGTACGAAGGTACAGCACATAAGTCTTGACTATTCCACTAGCAGGGGGTGTTCCACTAGCAGGGGTTAGGGTAGCAGATGGGGAAAGGTCACTTAGGGCTAGTGCGCAATACATGACAGATTTTCATAGTAGTCACACTACGGCTCAAAATATATGAGTGGAGTTTTTACAACTGGGTGCATTTCAGCGAAAATGGTAAAACTTTCAGATAACAACAAAACAGGTTCAATGGTCCTGAGCCTTGAGCACTATATAGAGTACCTTCTGAGCATCTTGAAATATATTTAATGTAAAGATTTGACTAATATTTGACCTCTAATGGTTATTTTGAAAATCTGCCTTAAATTTCTTTTTTGCATACAATGATAGCCCACCTCAAAATCTATCAGTCATTTAATTTTCAAATATTTTCAATCATAGAATCTGGAGTTATTGTATAGTTTATTCAATGTATCTCTGGCTCCATGATTTAACAGACATTATAAACCTGTATGAAGAATCATAAATGCAACATAAGCAAAGATAAGGGTATAGGAAGAAAGGTTGTAAGAAGATATTTGGTGATATCTGGTGATTTTGAGAGAGTTGTATAATTATTATAGTGGAATAAGGGCTTAAAAAAGTAAACTAAGTCTTGTAGATAAACCTAGTAATAAAGGATTCTTGAATAATATTGTCTGTAATCTTAAGTTGGAAATTATTCTTTTATCACAATCTCAACTTTTTCAAATATCTGTTCAATATTATTACTTTAGTAAAAACTATGGCGACTAATTCAGGAAATTTCTTGTCAGATACTGATAGTTACACTCTAGGCTCAGCCTCTGATTCTGATGATAGTATGTTAGATGAAAGAAGTTTATTTGGTACTGGTAAGTTTAAATTTCAATTATAGATTATTTTAAACAATAGGATACTAAAATAAAGATCAAAAGCAGATAGTGAGAATGAGGAGCAAGCTAACCAAGGTGCTAAGCGCTTAAAAAAGCTTCTCTGTGCTTGCACTTGTATACACAAATGTGTTGAAAGAGTAGATCCAGAAAAATGGATGAAATGGCTGTCATATCATGACAAGCTGTCAAGAAAAGAGAAGAAGATAAGGATTACATACCTGCTAAGCCCCCAGCTCGCAAATGATGAAGCACAGTATAAGCAGTAGAAGAAACAGCAAGGTAATTATCATCTGGGTAAGTGCCAATACAGACAGATTAAGTATCTTCTTCCCCTTGTAGATTCCGTATGTCAAAAGGTTTTTACTACCTTTTGGAATATATCATTGCAGGGACTTTACAATTTAATTCACCACTTACATGAAACCCAAATGCCAATTTCAAAGCCTCATGGGAATCATAATCGCATACCTTCTAACAAAATACCTCAGACAGCTATAGCAAAGGTAGAAGGTTTCCTCTTAAGAATGAAAGAGGAGGAAGGTAAAACTATTGTAACAAGAACCTATAAGCGAAAGCTTACTGATGGAAAGCTTGTTCGCTATATGGAAGTTAAGCAAATAGTCTATCTACCTTCCCATCTCTCCTATAACCAAATTTACAAGATATATCTTAAGTCTATAAGGTGTGAGGAAGATAATACTACTGTATCATTTACTAAGTTTTTTAGGATATGGAAAAGCTCAGAGACTTTACGCTTGATGAAAATTCGAAAACCCTCCAAAAATGTCTGCGATGAGTGTACCATTTTGCGAAATCTGTCTAAGAGTAGGCAGAGTCAGCCAGTTGAAAGGGCTGGTAATGTAGATGAATCAGAGCTAAGGGAGATAGAAGCATTAGAGCTGAGCGAGCAAGAACAGCAGCTGCAACTTCATCAACTGGAGTATCGAGCATGTCGTACTGCTTATGAGCTAGACATTCAGACAGCAAACAGTATTGAGTCTGAAACAAGTACCTTTTCCTTTGATTTTCAACAAGTTGTGGAAATACCCAGAGTACCACAACAGCCATCTCAATGGTACTATTGGTCTCCCTTTAAGCTCTATGTATTTGGTATTGTTGATGATGCAATTGATCAGTATTATCATGCAATGTTTACAGAGGCACAATCAGGTAAGGGGCCTAACCAAGTTGTCTCAATTTTACATTGTTTCTTGACTACGCTTCCAAAACATACAGCAAATATATGCCTTTGGGCAGATAACTGTGGAGGACAAAATAAGAATAAAACAATACTATGATATCTCTGTTGGTTTGTACTCACTCAAAACATGCAGGAAATTATATTGGGATTCCAGATAAAAGGTCATACAAGAAACAGTGTTGATCATGGCTTTGGAACTGTGAAACAAAAAGCCAACAAAAATGAGGTTTGGACTCCAGAAATGTATGCAGCACTCATTGATTCTACTGATAAAGCAGGAAAGATCAAAGCGGTAAGGTTTTTCAATGATCCTCCTGAAACCCTATTTCGTGATTGGGATTCAGCTCTTAAGCCATACCTTAAAGCCTTGAAGGAAATTCAAAACTATCACTTTTTCCGCTTTACCTCCTTAAATGCTGGTGTAGTAGAGGCAAAACGGCTACCCCATGATGAGTGGACAAAACATGATTTATGAAACAAAAACTTCCTTTTAGCTAATTTCTTAGCTATTGAACCCAATGGTCTTCTAGATACAGGTTTGAATCCAGAAAAACGCCATGATCTTTGGAATAAATATTCTATCTATGTGCCAGCCGAGTACAAAGATCAATGGTGCTACTTAAAACCTCAGGATGAGCTAATTTCTACAGTGTGTGAAAAGAAGAATTCAAGGGCATTAAATGCCAGAAAGGCCAAAAGGGAACGGGCTCAAGAGGCAGATAAAAGTGAGAGTTCTACTAATAGATTACCAGATTCCGTAACTTCAATTCCTGCAAAGCGAAGACCTGGTCGTTCTCCCGGCTCAAAAAATAAGCACCAAGCATTAGATTAATCTTATAACCTCTCTTAATTCTTATTACTTGGCTCTTATAACTTCTGTTAATGTTTATTATTACTTTATAATCTCTATCTGTTCTATTAAGCTTGACTAAACTACAAAATATTTACATAGAATTAAACAGAAAGCTAAAGAGATTATTATACTTTAGTCTCAGACTATATATGTTCCATAGATGGTTGTGCTATTTCAATTCCAGTATCAAAAATACGTTTTTCCCTTTTTCTCAAAAGTCTCCTGGTTGCTAGGCAAACTAAAACTGCCTCTAGCTCAACACAACTAAAATGCAAGTTTCCTTGTTTTCCCTGCAATGCACCCAACTTAAGTAATCTTTTGCTCGTAATCTCTATAGCAATTTCAACAATGAACACCTCCGGTAATATCAACAATGGTATCCTCAGAAGAGTGCTGGACTGTAGTCCTTCCTCTGATTGAATAGTATTAGTCTGTAGACTTTTCTATCTCATCTGCCAACCTTTCCATCAACACCTGCCTCCTCCATCCTCCTCCTCCTATCCAACCGCCTGCTGAACCATTCCTCCATGAAAGAGAGACAGAAAGAAACAATTAACAAAAGAAAGACAAAAATAGAACTCTCACTCCACCCCAGCTCTGAGGAGTATTCAAAACGGATATCATCGTCCAGTCCTTATACACCTACTATCTGTACCTGTATAATTCTACCACAATAGCTCACTATGCTCAACACTTCAGAACCCTCTCCACCACTTTTCCATTTCTCTAGCATAATCTTAACACCGCTATTACAAACCCCACAGTCTCCTCTCATTCCTTTTCCAACTTCCTCAATGACCTAATACCTTCTGGAACCGACTTTCAATCCTTCCAGCTGTGATGAACAGAGATCGAGGGCTGAAGAAAAGAGTGCTAAGAGAGGGACGGGATGCAAAGAATGGGTATGACAAGCTAGTAGTAGAGCATCTGGTGATAACAGAGAGGATGCAAGTCGCCGGAGGGTGAGGGAGCGGTAGTTAATACTTGGTGAAAAGGCCATTCGCATCAATAACTGCCTGGCAGCGGGCTTGTATGCTTTCAATAAGCTCTTGGAACTCATGCTCTCCCACATTATCCCAAGCGGTCTTTACTGCCAGTCTCAACCTATCATTGGTCATATTCTCAGGATAATTATCCTGACGATAATTCTTCATAATATACCATACCTTTTCGATAGGATTTAAGTCTGGTGAGTAGGGAGGCCAGTAAATTACCTCAATTCCCCTTTCTCTAATATCTAGGGAGGTATTGCCTGCTGCATGACCAGGTGCTCCATCCTGCATAAGCATCAGAGGGATTCTATCTCGATGACATAGTTCCATATACCCATGTATAATAGGAACTATATGTGCACAATAACTTTTCGAATTGACCGACCCCCAATCCTTTTCCCAAAATATCCCTGGGCCCTGGATATTACCATGAAAACAGCCCCAAAACATCCATTCCTTCTTTCTCTGGTGCTTTTCTACTATGCAAGCAGGATCCCACTCCTCTCCAGCTCTGCATGTCACCCATGTGCGCGTATGCCTACCACCGGTAATTCATGTTTTATCAGTCCACAGTATTGAATTCCATTGTGGCTGGGTCTAATTGACATGCTCCTGAGCCCATTGGAGTCTTATTACTCGGTTTCTTTCAGAGATTGGTGGTTTTCTCATAGCTAGATGCCAGTGAAATCCTTCCTTCACTAAAGCTGCTCTGATTGCCATTCTTCCCACCCCTAAATCTAACTCATCTGCCACTGGCAGTTGTTGAAAGGAAAGACGTCTATTACAGGCAGACATACACATATAGCCAATAAGGTCTTCAATTTGTGCTTGAGTAAGGGTAGGAGGATAGCTGGATCGCTTGGTTGGAGTTGCCGGTGATGTGCATGCATACTGAATCTGGTGTTGGGAAAATCCCAATTTTTCCTGAATCTGCTTATACTTCGAGCCTAGAGAGCGTAGAAGCTGGCAGTTGCGTCGTTGGTCTCGGGTTAACTGTAGTATTCGAGGTATACTGGTTGATAATTGAGAAGTATGAGAGGATAGGTTAATATTGTAGAAAAAACTTCACTCGCACTCCGCCCCTATTGCCTTCAGCCCATTGTGACACTAGTACTTAGTTTACTTAGTTTCCTACTATGATCCCTGCTAGTGGAACACCCCCTGCTAGTAGAATATTCAAGACTTATGTACTGTACCTTCGTATATTAGACTACTATACTAGCCTGACAAGCTCCAAGCCCAGAGTAGTCATCCCATCTGCCCCCCCCCCCCCTGCCCAGTACCGTATTTACAGGTATGATACTACAGACTGTGATGATAGTAGGTTGAATTTTGCAGTGAACAAACGATATCCTTATAGGTGAAGTTTATGCTATGCTGTTTACAAGAAAAAATATACCCTCTCGCAGTGATTGTCTCCTCAAGGATAAAGAAGCGAAAAGGAACAAGGAGCAATTGCAATAGAGGGTTCCACAAAATATGAATTCATCACCAACCCCAAACAGAAGCCACCCCAACCAACCAGAGACTAAGCCTATTTCCATCTGTACAAAAAATCCACAACACTAACTAGCATCCACAGCATCCAGGACACTATATATCACACCTCATTGTGTGCCACCCATCGTCATATCCCCTGTCGCCGTCCCTACTGCCACCTTTGTCCTGATCTCCACCCCCATCCAGTGCCTTGAAAGACCCATCAAGGGCCATTGATTCCATTATCTTCCTCTTGAGAACAAGTCGGAACTGGTTGATCTTCAGGTTCCTTGCCTTTGGTCTAACATCTCTAGCTTCTGGTACACTCTGAGCTCTCGAGTATTCACACCTGAACCCAGTTGACCAGGTATTTTGAAATTGAGATTAAAGTCTTCCGCTGGTATCCCAGTCTCAGAGTCGATATCTGACGATTTGTCTGACTCGATCTGCAATATATTGCGTTCGATTGTCTCAAACTCTTCACGTACCAGAAGTTGGTTCCACTTACAAGAAAGCTCCGACCGAACCTTGAGCACCTTGAACACTTTCTCCTCCTTTCCTTTTGCAAATTCCGGATCTGGAAAGGCCTTGTCTCCTACCTCCTTAAGGTCGGCCTTATATCCTAGACGGAAGCCAACTCCTGGGTAGGGAATGGAGAATGTACGATCTTCGATGACTTGTAGCTGTTTTCTCCACAATTCATCATAGAGGTCCCACATGGTGTCAAAGGTATGAATGCTGTTGAACCTGGGACAATGGTAGAAGTTTGGTTTGTGATGGTGGTGAAAGGAATCACTCAGTTGTGTTGCCAGCTGGAGGTGTATATGGCTGTATTTGTCCATGGACAGGTGCTTGTAGAGTGCTAGTAAGAAAACTGCTTCAAGAGGGTAACCCCATTATCCAGCCCGCCACACGTCACGATGTGCGTAGGTGAGAAACCTTTTTTAATACCATGGGCTTGGCAGTAAACCCTTCCAGATACTATCCCCTAGGAAATACAGGAGATGTAGAGCGTAACGGGGCCGTCATCTGATTGTTCCAACCATCTATCACTACACATATCCATTCCTCATCAGGTGTCACAAACTGTTACTAAGCAAGGCAGATTTCACATAACTCAGAATTCCGAGTTATAGGTATGTTGGGATTTCACATGACATATACTAGTGTGCCATAGGTTATTATATTTACCTGTTAGTAACTCACAATTGTGAATCACATGATGTTATGATTTTCGCACATGACTCAGATTATGAGTCATGGGTTTTACTCAGGTGATGCGAGTTGCTCGCCTGATTTGGTTATTATGTTTTGATTGGTTTTAGGCAGGTTGCGCAGCGACTCATAGGAGTTGTCTGATGGATTTCACATGACTCATAGTTATGAGTCACAGGATTCGCGTGGTGCATGCTATGAGTCACGCGAGATAAAGAGCAAGTATATAAAGGGGTCACTAGGACTCCGAGTATGAGCTCCGAGTCTTCACATATTCTTCTCGTTTATTTCCTATCTTTATGTTTTATGAAGAATAAAACCTATCTTTACGCTATTTAACCTTTATATGAGGCTGTATAAGTTAAAACCTGATTATGGGGCTTTTTTGAAAAGTGTAGGAAAATGTGTTATATGTTTATAAAATTGTCAGTTTTTTTGGACAGAAAACATGCTACAGAGGTCATCTGAAGTTCTAAATATTTTCTGAGCTACTATATACCTACTTTACATAACTAGCTAAGTAGATAGTAAGCAAAAATAAATGTTTTGTAGTTGAGGCCCGATAATCAGGTTTTAACTTATACAGGCTCATATTACCTTAAGAGAGAAAACTATCTCTCATCCCATAATATGAAGATAAGTCCTAGGCGAGGACTTGATAAGTCTATAGGAATAAGCACGATTAGATAGAAGTCAAAGGACTTGACTATTGGTATTGCGTAGGTAACAGCCTAAGAACTATTCCTGTGTACACGATAAGTATCGTTACCTGTCGCACACCTCCTACCCGGACCGGTAGGATTCTTAACATCAGGTGTCTCCTTCCGCTTTTGTATTCCGATGCTAATGATGGAGGAAAGAGCGTAGCCGCTCGGTATGCTTGCTATTGCTGTCGTTCTCCGCCGGCGCTCTCCGTCGTCCTTACCTGTAGCCGTTGGCAGGTTATCACCTACAGCTGTCGGAAGAAGGTTATCATCGTTGGAAAGCACGAGCATCCGGTAGATGGTACGAGCATGGGAAAGAGGTCATCGTTATCCGGCATCATTGTTTGTCACTAGAAAGCATGGAAGCCATCGGAAGGAAACAAGCTGGAAGTAGCAGATGCATGAAGGCTAGGAAGCAGTGAGAATTCTCTGAGGGGTCTTGCCATTGTTAGCTTGGGAGTACAGAAGGGAGAGGGAGACATGTGTGAAGGAGGATGGATATGTGTGGTGACTGGTGGAAGGACCGGAGTGATATTTGGTTTCTTATATACTCCTGTCCTTTAGCCAAGTGCGAAACACATATCTTCTTCACCTAACGGTTGTTGTGCGATCGCCGTATCATATGTCCAACCGCTACCATTCTATCGTCGCCCGTATCTGCGCCCTATTTCGTTGCTCAAGCCGTTGAACGTGTCCCGTAGCTCCGTAACGCCTTCGGAAAGATCCGCAATATCTGTTATTTAGTCTCATATCTTGCTTCACCGTGCTCTGGCTCTCCCTGCCTTTTAATCTCCCGGGAGCGCAATACTGAACGGCAGGCTCTGCGGTATAAGGTTTCACCTCCATGGTAGCCTCATCGCCACCTCATGTCTGGTATCAACAGTGGAAAGAGAGGTGCACAGTTTTGCTACATTCATATCCCGATAATTAGGGTTCATAGTGTTGAAACCTGTCGGTGCAGCCGCTGATTCTGTTACTGTTTTACTTGTCCATCCTGCATTAGTTTTGTTTCCGTTTTGTTTCATCAACAACATCTGGGACACTCTTGTTACCAACTATCAGTAGCCTGTATCATGTGGAGGAAAAGATTTTCTAGTCGTCTTTTATGCTTTATTATTTTCCTAGGATAAAAGCACAATGTTTTTCCTTCTTGCTTTATGCGAATAACAAAAACAAATGAGTCTTTCATTCAATCACTATCGTTGCTCTCTTATTTTGTCTTTATAGTCAATTTACAATCGCTCCTTTGTCATACCTAAACAAAAGGTTATGAGCCCGGGTTCAGCGCTCTGAACCATCCGAATCACTTCCTAAGTGATATATGCCTTTCGAGTTCCTTTCCCTCATCACTTTATTCTATACCAACAATGGCCAATGTTTCCAAATCCCTAAACATTCCCCAGATCGAGAAACTGCGCGGTGCTGCTAATTACCACACATGGCAGTCAATAGCAACCACCTTCCTCGATATTATGGGTGTTTGGGATGTCGTAACGGGAAAGACTCCAAAGCCAGACAGCACAGATGCCACCGCCAAACCATCCTGGGTCCGACTATCCCAGTGTGCAAAAGGGTTCATCCTCCTCAATATCGACAGAGGATTGATGCCCTTAATCTCTACCACCCCAGATGCACCGGTCGCCTGGGCGAAGCTGGAAGAGAAGTTCAATCGCAAAACACCCACAAGTCTTCACACACTTCTAAAGACTATTGTTACACTCCGATGCACTAACAAATGCGAGATTGGTGCCCATATTGAAAAATATGATGAGTTATGGCAACGTCTGATTGAACGATATAACGGGAGCTCCCTCAGGAGGATGGATCCCAAGGATGCGACCACACCAAACTTCAAGTCTCTCGAACACAGCTCTTGCAAAAGTGTAAAGAATAAAAGAAAGCGGTAAAACTTAATATCGTTAAGCTCAGGCTTATCTCAATTAAAGTCTGTCGAGAGGATGTTGATTGTGTCGGGGTAGGAGAGTTCTCGTATAATCTTGAGGTAGTCAAACTTATACCAAAAGCTCTCCCATCAGGTGACCCCGACCAACATGAGTATGCCCTTCTTTATCAAGGTTACTCCAGCACCATTACCGTATCTCCGAAGGGCCTACGGTGTTAGCGCACTCTAGTAGAAATCTCCCATATGCACATCAGTCCTGCAAGGAGTTTACCAATAAACCTGCTGCAGTGAAAACCTCTGCGCGGCGGTGTCTCGTCAGTGGTTAACTGTCGAGTCACCCAGGAAAGCTAACTAAATGACTCTCTACCCATGAGCAATGATCTATACAAGTACTCGTAGACATCGTGTATCCTCAGGTTAAGTTCTATCTTTCTTGATTGCCAACTTAGAGGGTCTACGACGCTTCCGCGGAGAGCTGTGAAGGCGGCGGGACCCATGGGCGCTACCCACGGTCCCTTACCTCCGACACACCACTCACCGTGATAAGTATCATGCTATAGAGTCTTCCAACAACCCATAAAGAGCCTACGGCAAAGGGGCACGTGTAAGCTTTATTGGCATAAAACCTTCCTCGCTGTCTCCGGCACTACCCGGGACTACTCGGGGGACCCTTCCGGATAGCTTACGCTAACTCCGTCAGTTATGGTCTGTTTTACTCCGTTCTTTTTGGAGAAGGTACCTGACCTTCTCACCTTGCCCCGTGATAGATTCTACGAACAGCTTCCGGTCGGTGGGACGGCAGCGATGTATACAGTGTTATGGACATGTCTTCATTGATTCCATTTAACTAGTAAGATGGCAACTCCACCCACTTTGGCCCATGATGCCTGGGGCGAACCCTGGGGCCGCAGGTACCTCTTAGGAACATTCCTGCCAAGTTAGAGCATGTTCGGAGCACTATTACTCCGCCCGTAGCCTTCTGATCAACGTGCAACGAAGTGCTCGTCAATCGTCCTTCAGTGACAAATAATGCTAACAATTCCCGAAATTCCTCTGAGAACGTTTCCGACTGAAGGTAGGGTAATAGTGTCCCAAAGGTAGGGTAAGTATATCCATGGTGACACTAAGCTGGTCTCCATAGTAGGGTAACGTGACTTTCCTAGAGCGGATAAACTTACCCGGCCTTCTGACCTATTCTTAGATCGGAGCAAACATAGTCACTTTATTCCCTCTACCTAGGTACACTTATTCCTTAAGTACCTTCTGTGCTATGGGATACCCGGACCATCGGATATCCCTTGGATATGCTTTAAGATGTCCGCCTAGTCTACCATTTGACCTCTTGGTCTTATGTATGGGCATAGACATAGGTTGCCATAGCTCTATTTCGTAGGGTCGTTACAAACGAACATCAGAAGCCACCAGTAGGTCTAGATTAGTATAGACTCCCTCTAATGATGCTCTTGCATCTGTCCTCCTCCTATTAGCAAATACTGCAATTGCGAAAGGAGCCTTCTTTCTTACCACGCTGCCAACCTCACTCAATAATGTGGTCAACAACCTTACCACTGGCACCAAGGAGTCAGCAACATACAACGACGTATGTACGAAGCTTCTAGACCTGTATCACCATGAAAACCCAACCGAAACAAATACAGCATTTACTATGACTAGTATGAGCCGTGTTGAAAAGGAAAGAAAAAAAGAAGAAAGAGTTATCACTTACTGCAAGTCCAAGGGGTTTCGGGGTATGGGACACATGGTAGGAGATTGTCGTACTCTAAAAAGAGATAGCGGAGGAAAGACCTCCGCAGCTACCACGATAGAAGACTCCAGTACAGGTTATGCTTTTCCTGTAGCTGAGACTGAGTTTCCTACCAATTTGTGGATCCTGGACAGTGGTGCCAGCAGTCATATGACACGAGATCTGTCTTGCATAACTGAATCACGGCCGACTGACATTACGGTAACCATTGGCAATGGCGACCAACTGCAGGCAACGGTGATAGGAACCGCAGTATTCACCGCACTCTTGGGCAATGGAACTACCCACAAGATCCACTTACACAACACCCTTGTTGTACCAGCCCTCCAGTGCTCCCTAATCTCCTGACGTCGTATGGCAGAAGCCAGTGCCTTGAAGAAACGACATCCACGACGAACAACAATCCTTGTAAATCGAAATCCTGTTCTTGAAGCAGTACCTCATGCTGGCCTGGAAATTATTCGAATGCCACCTGTCATTGGTAATGTCAGTGTTATGCAACTTCATCAGAAGCTTGCCCACCTACCACCGTCTGCTTTCACAACACTTCGTACACATACAAAAGGACTTCCTCCAATCCCAGCCTTGGGGGGTACCTTTGACTGCGATGCGTGTAGTAAGGCGAAGTTTGCTTGGACTACTCCTTACACACGAATGACCAGAGCCCCATCTCCATATCACACAGTTCATAGTGGTATCTGTGGCCCTTTCAGTGTTCCCACACCAGCTAGAAGCCGATACTTCATCTCCGCGATTGATGAGTATTCCCGTCGGGCAGAAATACGTTTCCTAAAAACACGTGATGAAGCACTAAAGGCCCTGCTTGATATGATCACCCTTGCTGAACGCCAGTATGATGCACAGGTCAAGACAGTACAAACTGACAATGCTGGTGAACTTACCTCACATTGGTTCGAGAATGGATTAGCAAAGCTAGGAGTGAAGTATAAACTGAGTATCGTCTATGTTCACGAGACAAATGGGACAGCAGAACGATTCAATCGGACTGTAACTGCATCAGCCCGCACTGTTCTGTTTGATTCTGGGTTACCGCTTCGTATGTGGGGAGAAGCACTTAGCCATGCGATTTACATGAAAAATCGAATGCCTCATGCCGGCCTCAATGGCCAATCACCCTACTAAGTCATCACTGGAGAGATGCCTGACATTGGCCACTTGCAACCATTTGGGTCACCCGCACATGTATTTGTCCCAGAGGAGAGACGAAAAATGGCGGGTAAACTGTTGGCGCCAAACACAGAAGGTGTGCTGGTGGAGTATGGAGAACAGAGGAATCAATATCGATTTTGGATCCCCTCTCTTAACCGGGTCATTATATCCCATGACTTTAAGCCTCGAGTAGTGACGCTTGTCTCTCAAGTCATTTCTATTGACGCCGTTTCGCTGGACAAACTGCATACCTGACCCCCAACCAATGACGCTCCGCTTGGGTCTTCCTCCGATCTACAGGATACGTGGCGTCCAGCATCTATGGTAGAGCTCCGCGACGGGTACCCGAATCTTTTCCAAACCTGTCAACCTAAGCCATCCTCATATAAATCAGCTATACTACTAGCCATCCTCGCTCCTCCTCCCGGTACCTTACGTGCCACCGCACCCGGATCCCCCATCCCCAGTGAAGGCCCTCTAAATTCAGCTGCTAGTTCTAAGGACGAACTGACTCCCGCTTCTTATGATGTCCCTGCTGGAGACACTCATCAGCAAAAATAAATCCTGGTTCAGACGCGCGGGCGCCGCGTCCGGACACCTGGTGTTTTTCCCCTGCATCCCCTGCGTCCCCTGCGTCCTGTGCGTCTAGTCTTGCGTTGCAACGGCCAGCCGCGTCCGCTGCGTCCTCCATTTCAACCCCCGTTTTATCCCGTCATCAGCTACGCCTCCCACGTCCGGCCGTCCTGACGCCGTCCCCACTCACCTCCCACATTTCATTCTATTCCAGACGCCCGTATCCACACCTTCTTTCTCCATCCTGTTGTAACGCATTCGGCGTATCTGCTCTTCTCAGGGTGGCGATACCGTGTTTTGATACCCGGCGTCCCCCCGTCTGGTTCACATCGTCCCATCCTCTGGCATCTGGACACGGTCCACATCTCCCCCGGGAGCCTGCACCTCACTGAGAACTTCTGACGCCGCACTTCTACCTTCAGAATTGGGTCCTACCGATTTCAGGACTCTGTATCTCGTGTAGGGTTCCATTTGCCGCCACCCCATTCCCACTGTAAATGTCATATCTCAATCAAGTTTATTTCCATTTCATGACTTCCGAATCTATCTACATTATGCTATTTATGGAAGGTTACAACTCCAAGAGCTTCCTGTTATGTGATATCCATGCCATAGCCCTCCTTCTTGCCCTTCTCTTGCCGTAAGCGTCTAAGTCCCATATGTTGAATGCCATCAATTCCTAGGTGTCCCAGCCCCACGCCCATACTATGAGAGCAGGATGCAAAGCTCGGGTGTGGCCCTGCGCCGCATCGTGCGTCCCGTGGGATCGAATACTGGCTGAGCGATTTGCCAAATCGCTCAATATATTTCGTTGAACGTCCGTAAATCGATCTGACTATTAACAAGCCAGCACTGTTCCGCGTCCAGGATCAAGTGCGCCAAGCCGGTAATGGTGCCAATATCTACTATGGTAAATCTTCGGGCACCCTGCTTCAGCTGTACGGTGATGAGATCATGAAACTCGGATGGGCGTCCCGAGTTAACTACACTCAGCAGTTGGACACAGGCGAGTCGGTAAACCCTATCGCCCTGTGTGCAGTCTCGGAGTTTGAAGAGCGCCACAACTTTACCCGGCAGGCGTCCTCTTAGCGCACCATACATCTCCTCCCCACCAGTCCGTACCCAAACCCAATCATTGCGGCTTCCCTGTTTCCGGAACAGCTCGTCTCCTGTGGATCGCGCCCGGTCTATGTCGTAAACATCTGTTTCCTGAAATGCCAGAACAGGAATTTCAAGTTGTGTTAGGAGCTCGACAGGAAGATGCCGGAGTACCGCAGGATCTTCCGGAAGCCGGCAGTCAAGGGGCAGGCCTTGACGGCTATATTGAATCAATTGCCCACAGAGGTTCTCAATCAAGATACCCAAGACATTGCAAAAATCTGAAGCATCAGAAACATCAGCACGATGTTCTCTCAGGACCCTACGGCGGGTCTCTGGTACGGATAGTGGGCTCGCCGAGTCCGATAGTTTACCAACGTCAGCCGGGATGTGGGCCAAGCGACGTCGTAGGAAATCTAAGGTCAGAAGCCGCATTCGGATCGAGTGTTGTCGGCCGTAGCTGTAACGACCCTACGTTATAGAGCTATGGCAACCTAAGTCTACGCCCATACATAGGGCCAAGAGGTCATATGGTAGACTAGGCGGGCATGCCTGAGCATGTCCGGGAGATATCCGATGGTCCGGCTATCCCGAAAGAACAGAAGGTACTTAAGATATAGGTGTACCTAAGTAGTGGAAGTAACGTGACCATATCGGCTTCATCCTAAGGATAGGTCTGAAGGCCAGGTGAGTTTATCCTGTCCCGGTAAGTCACGTTACCCTACCATGGAGACTAGTGTCGTGTCACCATGAACACATATACCCTACCTTTGGGACACTATTACCCTACCTTCCGTCGGAAACGTGCTCGGAAAGATTCCGTGTAATGTTAGGATTGTTTGTTACTCAATGACGATCGATGGGCACTTGCTTGCACATTGATCGGAAGACTACGGGAGGAGCTAGAGTGCTCCGAACATGTTGTAACTTGGCAGGATTATTCCTAACAGGTACCTGCGGCCCCAGGGTTCGCCCCGAGCGTCATGGGCCATAATGGGTGAAGTTGCCGTCTTACTAGTTAAATGGAATCATTGAAGACATGTCCATAACACAGTATACGTCGCTGCCGTCCGTCCGACCGGAGGCTGTTCGCAGGATATATAAGGAGGCCAAGGTGAGAAGGTCAACTACCTTCCCCAAAAAGAAGGGAGTAAAACGGACGAGAACTGACAGAGTTAGCGTGAGCTATCCGGAAGGGTCCCCAGAGTAGTCCCGGGTAGTGCCGGAGACGTCTGAGAAGGTTTTATGCCAATCATACCTACACGTGCCCCTTTGCGGTAGGCTCTTTATGGGTGGTTGGAAGACTCTAATAGCATGATACTTATCACGCTGAGTGGTGCGCCGGAGGTAAGGGACCATGGGTAGTGCCCACGGGTCCCACCACTGACGCAGCTCTACGTGGGAGCGTCGTAGATCCTGTCAGTTCGCAATCAAGAAAGATAGAACTTAACCGGAGAACACCTGATGTCCACCGGTGCTTGCATAGATCATGGCATATGGGAAGAGAGTCATTTAGTTAGACTTCCTAGGAGTCTGGACAGTTAGCCACTGGCAACACACCAACGCGCAGAGTTTTTACTTCGGTAGGTGTATTGGTAAACACCCCACAGGAACTGATGTGCATAAGGGAGATTTCTGCTAGAGTGCGCTGACACCTTAAGCCCTTCGGAGATGCGGTAATGGTGCCAGCAACCCTCACGGAGAAGGGCATGCTCATGTTGGTCGGGGCGACTTGATGGGGGAGTTTTTGGTATAAGTCTCACTGCTTTAAGCTTATACGAGAACTCTCCTGCCCAGACACAATCAACATCCTCTCCAGAGACTTTAATTGAGATAAGCCAGAGCTTAACGATATCAAGTTTTACCGTTTACTTTTATTCTTTACACTTTACAAGAGTTGTGTTCGAGATATTCGAAGTTTGGTGCGGTCGCATCCTCAGGAACCATCTACCTGAGGGAGCCCCCGTTACTGTAGCTGTGGAGTATCTGCCACGCAGCATCATTTTTATTCGAGCGTCGCCATCCATCTTTAATCTGTTTCTCATGGGCCAGCTCCCCAAACTCGGTAGAATTCATTGGAATGTTGCCAAACCGGGTTACGTGATCGCGAAAGTGAGCAAGTAGATGCATCTTTGATAAAATGGAAATGACTTTCTTTATGGATCAAGTCCAGATGCTAGTCGTCTTCAATCTCACGTTGCTGCACTCACGTCTGGACCTGGGTGGATTTCGCGCGGGCTGGTGATTGAGCTACGGCTGTTCTGCGTTGTTCTTTCCGTTGCTCCTGAACATTTGCTCATCTGTGTTTTGATATCCGAAACTCTTGGAAAAAATCCTTCGTCGGATGGAACCGGTTGAGATAATTTAGCATATAATCTAAAGTCTCCTGTGTATGGCTTCGGTATTGTGCCATCAAACTGAAATCCAGTAAATATCTAACACATGCCAGGGCGCGTTTGAAGGGCCCTACTTGTGTACTGTCGGGTTGTCTCAGCGCCACGGCAAGCACTTCCAGAAGAAAGCGACCCAGGTTCCTTATCTCCTTTCCTTGCCATTGCGTAACCTCGCGGTACGCTTTTTTCAGAACAAAAAATCCCAGATACGGTGGTAAAGCCTTCCAGGCGTCGTCGAAAGGTTGACTTCGTGCGTGTTTCTTGAGAAATGATTGAACCCAGTCCATCATATGCTTAAATAGTCCGAGGTAAACTGTATGGAGCAAATCTGGTTTGTATAGATCGGGGGCCAAAACACGTGGAAGCCCAAGAAAGACGTTTCGTCCAATCTTGACGCCAAGACCCTCAAAGGTGCTATTGATGTCGTCGGCCACGGAGTTGGTTTCATGATCCAGGCTTCCTTGTTGTAGTCGTTCGTATGTCGCGTAATCCCTCATGGGATACCCATTTTGTATCAAGGATCCTAACCTATCCGGAGGCACCTCGCACTTCGGACAGGCATTGGATTTTACTCCATGTAGGGCCACATTTTCCATATGATCCGCCATCCAAGCCACCAATATAGGGAAGCACCTCTGGACTCGCCCATCTGTGCAGTCGACCGGGACGCCCGCTTGTGCTGCATCTTGCCAGGGTTCAAATATTAGCTGAAATACGCCTTGTAGCGTATCCGCACTGATTTGTCGCTAGAGTTCATTTGCGGAAGCCGAGTTTGCCAGTTTTGGGGGCACAGGCAAGAGAGCGAGAAGGAGAACTGCCCTTGATCCAGGTCGGTTAGTCGTGGTCGACAGTAGATTCCCAACCATGATATATACCGGCCATGCCTTCTGGTCATCAGAGAAGTTGTTGAGGTGCGTCTGATCCGACATCCCAATAATGGGGACGACTGTGGCGCCACGCGGAAGGGCGTCCTGAGATCTGTTAGCTTGAGCTCCCGCCAACAGTAGTTGGGTAACAATGTGGCACTGTACTTGGATGTCCCACCACCAGTCCGCTCTATGCATTTCGGCGTATACCCTCTGACCGTTGGCGTCATATTCACGCCGCGGCGCCTATACGAGATCTTCGGTATATGTGATCTGGCGCAGAAGATATCTGACACAGTGCAGGACGTTGTGATAGAAAAAGGGCAATCTTCTCGCGCCATCGTCAACTTGGCCTTCGAACCATTGCAGATAAGGACCGTATGGATCTAATTGCGGAAGGCGGGCCTCTAATGTATACATCGAGGTAAAGCCTGCGGAGGCGGATGTGCCGAGACCCGTTGAAAAGTACTGGTTGATTCGTGACTTTGGAACTTTAGACCGAATAAACCACGGCGCAAGTTTGAACTCATGTGACGTAGAGAATGGGGCCCATGGGTCCTCGGACAGATTATCGAGTTCTTCTTCAAATCCCTTCACGTCCCCAATTGATTGCCCAGCGCCTGGGTAATCCGCTCGTCGAGTGGCTGACCAAGAAACGCTATCAACATCGAGTGGTTCCGTAATTGACTCACACGCAACATTTAATCTACCGGCATCGGATCCGCCGCAGGTCACTTCAGATTCGTAGTCTGAATCGAGCTGTTCTTGGTGGCCGTTCGCGTCATCTTGGTTAGGTATGTCTGCTTCGCCGCCGGCGACGTGAGTATGATCTGTGGAGGCAATGTGGCGCACAGTAGACGCGAGAATGACGTCTAAATTTGAATGCGCCATTCGGAGGTGTTTTTCAAAAGGGCGTGCGCCAGCGTACCGGCGGCGACAAAAAGAGCACTTGATAGGCATGGTGATTGGGAAGCCAGCAATTGAGGTGAATTTTGAATAGGTCCAGAGACGCGTGACGGGGTGTTTAATCGTAGGCATGCTGGCGGAGGGAAGTTTAGGCGCTTGTCACTTCAGGAAATAGCGCTAGTACAGGTTCCGGTCTAGCGCGCTGAATGGCGACATCAGGTAGGAGCAAGTGCATGTTCTTTCTAGCGACCCAGTTTCATTAGCACTAGTATTAGACCTCTGAGTTTATACTCTTGATTATAAATACCTATCGCATAGTTTGATTATCCAACTTTCATCCCGTGCCAGCCAGAACGTCCCGAACGTGGGAATATAATTCCCAAATTGTTGAAAAACAAGCGCCTTTTCAAGTTGACGGTCGTGATTTCTGATTAATAAAATGAACTGCCCACCCGGGAATGATGCCCTACTACCAACTATTTACACTTATTCCTAACGCCCACAACACACAAAACCTCCAGCCATTCCACCCATTAGAATACAGCAAGACGACATGGCGCAGGCCCCCATCAACTTCCAGTACATCTACAGGCCTAAATTCGGTAAGGCAAAGAAGAAACATCCGAGTCCCGCAGGTCAAGCGTACGTGCTTCCTGCGAATTCCCTTGCTGGAGAGGTTAACGCTCAGCGCCCTGTTTGTCGAAAAATCAGCAAGTATAAGACCTCTCTTAGCTTCGCGGATAGCGTGCAGGGGAAGACGCTATATATGGCGTGGCGATCAACTGTCAAAAACCAGTTGCTAGCAAGGCACTTTGTCAATATCCATAGTTTCCCAAATAATGATTTAAGCCAGATTGTGGAGGGGATGAGGAGATTGCGTCCAGCCTGTGATTCCCTGGTCTCTGCACAAGTGGCAAACGACTTACTCAGGATTCAGGAGATCGATGAAGCCATTGTCCAACTGGTTAAGGACGCTGGTAAGAAGTACGAAACCACACTTCTCCGGAGTCCTCCAGGTCACGCGGCTGTGGGCTCCCCCGTAACAGTGCCCGGGAGCTTGATCATGGACGCAATCTTGCTTCCACCGGGGGGCCCCAGCCCACTGGGACCCTACTCTGCCGGGACCCTTCGTGGGCCAACCTGTCAAGGCAGGCAAAATCCTCCTTCAAGTCCCAGCACCCGAAGGTGTTCCGGCAGAATCGGAATCTCAGATTCTGCCTCAGAGTCCAGTTAAAAAGGGTTTTCCGGTACCCCCGGAATCACAGAATCTGTCTCAATCTCTAGTTAGCAAAGCAGTTCCGGCGTCCGAGGGAACCCAGAATCTTTATCAAACTCCAGTTAGCAAAACAGCTCCGCTGCCCCCGGAATCCCGGAATCCGACTCCAGTTGGCAATGCTGTTCCGGTGTCCCCGGAATCGCAGAACCTGACTCAGACCCAAGTTAAAAAGGCAGTTCAGGCGCCAAAGCGAACGCACAATGTACTCCAACTTCCGGCATCAGGAGGTAGAGGTACTACCATTGACAACGGTCCTCGATCCCTTTCTGTGCTAATAAGTTAGTGCTTATAAAAACTCCCAGTGACGGTATTAAGACTCAGGCATACTAAGAAAATATAGATTGGAATGCACTACTTGGGCGCCCCCGGGCGGTACGTATCGTCTGGGTCGAGCCGTCCATCAGGGGCCTCCGACTACACGGCGCCCAAAAAAAGTTAGCACGTGCACCCCCCAACTACCACTTGCTTCATTAGCGTCCACCATATATCACCGGCGTAGAGTTTGCAGCGTTGGATGCATATGACTTCCAGGGGGTGTGTGCTATGATCCTGAGATGCCTACCTGTATCCAGGGTCAGGTAGATACTGGGCGCAACTTGTGACGGACATCAGATGCTCTAAACATCCCCCGGGAGTCCTCTAAACAAGCTCGACTTTGTTTTTATCGACACTAACGAGGCCGTCAGAGCGTGGCTTCTCTCGAACCCCGTTCAGGATGACCCTCTAGATCACCTAGTCTATTCCTACAGTGAGTCCAACGACATAAGGCCTGACAGCCCACCATTACGGGCACACGAGTATCTTGGGAAAGATGCAGTTAAGCGTGGCGCTGTGTTCTCCACTCACCCAGGGAGTTCCGAGGTGCGGAAGCGCAACAGTGCATATGATCCAGCAAACATGTCGGCAGACAAGCGGAGGAGATCGCGCCGCTGATCGGTACAGGGTGATGACGACTCGTCCGACGACAAGTGAAAGTGAGAAAACATCCAACATTCACGTTGCGTTTACCCACAGAGTAATCCTACATGAATACCACGTTAGCTGACTTTTCGAGTATATGTTTGAGCAGTTACAATGATTTGTCAGTGTTTCGTCCTGCCAGTGTGTTTCCTATGTCAATATTTCCGTCAGTTTAGTTAGGTTGTGTCGGTTGGACGCACAGTAGGCGTGATTTGCCGTCCCGACCTGCTGAGTAAGAGTGGGTTAGGTTTTCATCACAGTATTTTGTTCCTTTCATGGCTTTGCGACTTGCATTGCGGGTTAAAAGCTTATTTCGTAAACATGCAAAAATCACAGTGGGGGCGTTGCACGATCCCCAGTAGAATCAGTGTTAAAAGATCTATATACATTGAATTCAGAGCTATTCTGGAGAACTTTATTCTATCGTAGCTAGTGAGTAGCTCGTTG
>LN891056.1:289274-312156 GCA_900010015.1 Tuber aestivum
GGTGGTGGACGCCACCACCTTGGCACGATTAATGGGGATGGGCGGGTGCGCGATGAGACGAGAGGGAGGATGGACGGATGATCTACCGTAAATCTCTGGATTCTTGGCACAACAACCTACCCAAAACATACCGGTGTCGGTCCTCCCTCTCTCGGGGATCCTTTATTGGATGGTGTGCTGCGCGTGCCGTATCCCGCCTTTACCATGAAAAAGATCCGTCGTTATTACTGACTATAATCCGGTGGAGAGTTGACCCGATCGTGACTTGACTATTGCTCCCACTAAGGGATATCAAAAAGCAGAAAGATCAAGACCAATAAGGAGGAACGAGAGGACCGAGGTCTATGTCACAATTATCGTGTGTGGCTCGCTCATCTAATTGGTGGTTGTTGATGTCGTGCTCATACGTGAAAAAAGTACAGTAAAACATGCAAAAAAAGCTAGCTAGAACATGATGATTTGTGGGTGTGTAACCCTCCTCCCGACTGCTAAAAATGCCCTATAGGGCTGCCCTATGCCACAAGGATCTCCTCTTCCCTCTGCCTTCGACCCCCGAAGGCCATACAAAACACTCCCATTCCTTCCTGCTATTGTCTTCCTATCTAGGCTTCATCGAACGCTCTCTTCCCCAAATGACTAACTATGATCCTCTCCCCTATTATCCTATTCCCTGCGTACTCTCAATCCATTCTATACCCCTGGTCCTTGTCATACCTGATCCTTCTGAGCTAAACACATCCGCCTACTTCTCCATGTCTGTCTTTTGCTCATAGTCCAGAATATCCACTAGCTCCACCCCTGGTTCCTGTTCTCCTTCCCCTCGCCGTGGCAGGAACACCTTAAGGTCGTTCAAGTGCACACGTTCTCTCAATGCCCCCTTCTTAATCCTTACTATCTCCCCTGTATTTATATCCCGTAGCCTGCCACTCTTGCCATGCCATGCCATATCTGACAAGATATATGGGCTTTCCCATCTTGCTTCAAGCTTGCTACCCCTCTGCTGATCCAAAAGAAACCTTCTCAGCAAGACTAGATCCCCTGCTTTTGGTGGCGTAAAGTGCGTCGGTTTTTGGTTGGCATCTTGTGTCTCCGCTCGGTCAATCATTTTTGTTCCTGCTTCCAATCGAGTATGGTCTAATCGTGTAAGGTGCTCAAGCTGTCTAGGTGCTAGCTCCTCTTCGCTGTCCCAGGGGTCTCTTCCATCGTGGATGCTTGCTGCTAGCGTCGCCATTGCTCATTCTGTATTTGGGTTGCCTTCTCAGCCGGTCCTATTTGGGTTGTAACCCAACAGCAGTTCTGCAAGACTAAAGTCATGAACACTCAAAACACGAGTATTGATGGCATGGATGACGGGGTCAACAACAAGATCCCAATCCTCCTGTGGTAGCTTTCTTCCCATTATTGTCACCTTCAACCCATCAACTAGAAGCTTAACATAACACTCTGCTAGGCCCACTGATTGCGGATGTGATTTCAGGGCAGGCAAGTGTTGGACCGAAAGTCGACTTAGCACATTTGCAAACTCTCCCGAGACAAAATGGGCGCCATTATCAGTATATACTGATCGTGGGCAACCGAATCGTTTAACTATCTCCATCAACAATGAGACAGCAGATTTGCCCTGGCTATCAGGAACAGCTTTCCCAAATAGATAGCGTGTGAAGTAGTTGACGCCGATTATGATATACTTATTACCATGTCTGGTGTCCGGGAACCGTCCGACAACGTCAAAGCCCATCATATCTAAAGGCTGGAGATGGACAACAGTCATTTGACTCACTGACGGTTTCAATGGCCCTACCATCTGACAGCTAGGACATGTGATGCAATATAAATTGACATCTCTCACTCTCGTTGGCCAGTAGTAATGGCCGGTAATAGTCCTCTACAGGACACCTACTGCGAAATGCCCATGACAATCATGAGACTGGTAGAGTATGGCCTCCACTTCAGCCACTTGAACACAAAAGGCTTCTTTCCCATTTCTCTCAACAAACACCAACCGGCTTCGGCATGCTGTAGTATCACGACTAGCGCCTGGGTTTCTGAGTCCCGTAATACCCGGATCGTTGGTAGAGCGTAGATTCAACAATCGGTTGCATTTTGACTTGAGCTGTACCAAGCGTCGCCGATGTGGCGTCAACATCTCTCTAGCTGCATCGCAGAACGCAGTCAAATCCCCAAACAGCTTGTAGTATACAATCGCTCCATACCACTCATCTTGTAGCCACTCCTTCCACGTTTCTACCATTTCCTCCTTCTCCACGACTAAAACCTCTTGTACTCTCCCGCTGACCTTTTCCGCTTCATCTCCCTCCTTATACCTCATCCGACTCATCCCGTCTGCAAGCACATTTTCCTTGCCTGGAATATGTATATATTCCACATCGTACTCTGCCAAACGTACCTGCCACTGTGCAACTCGACCATATGCGTCGTCTTTTCGTAGCAAACCCAGCAGTGCTTGATGGTCTGTATAGACCTTGGTCGGAAATGGCGATCCCAATACCAGCCATCGTACCTCTTCTAAGCATCTTAGAATTGCAAGAGCTTCTCGTTCGGTGGTCGAATATCGAGTTTCTGCAGGTAAAAAGCGTTTCGAGATAAACATGACTATTTTCTTCCCAGATCGCGCCAACATGGTCAGGGTCATTCCGGCTGGAAATGCAGGCAACTGGAACACCACACCACCCAATACCTATTGTAAAGCATCTGTCATTAAATGATACTATCTGCTTTCATCTCGGCCGTATACGACATTGCTGATAATTGCTTGCTTGATTGCCTGAAACGCAGTCTCCTGAGCTTGTCCCCATTGTAGTCCACAGCCAACCTTTATTGACTTTCCTCTCTTGCTAGTCTGTGCTGACTTATTCTTCTCATGCTCCTGCGATGGACGATAAACTATGGCTTCTTTCAGGATTCGTGCATGCTCTGCACGGCCGGGAATAAATTGCCGCAGGTAAATAGTCATAAAAATAAAGGCCTCAACTTCATCTGCAGTCGTTGGGTATGGGTAGTCCCGAATTGCACCCACTTTATCCAACGATGGTCGCAGTCCGCTCCCGTCACTCAAATACTCGAGAGGATTTATTTTCTCGCGAAAAAAACCGTATTTACCACTCTGAAGTGTCAGCTTAGCCCATGCTAGCCGAGGAAAGTAGTGGTGGTGTAAAAATTCAAGCTGCGATGTGAAGTCGGGAAAGGCGCCGAAATCGTCGTCAACAAAGTACTCGAATGCACCCTTGGTACATGCATCTAGGCATGGCTCTGAGTGCGGCTCTGCAATCTCCCCACTGACCAAATCTTTTAAGCGTGCATATGTTTGTGGTGCACCAGCAAGCCCTTGCCCCATTCGTAGGTACTGCCATTGGCCGTTATGCGTAGAAAAAGCAGTCCGATAAGCATGTGGCTGATACATAGCTACTGCCCAGTAGCCGTTTGCTGCATCCGCTTGAAACTAACTTGAAAACTGGGACTGCATCAAGTTGTTCACAACAGGCTCGATCCGCTTCATCGGATAGCCAGACAACATTGTCGCACCATTGATGGGACAAAAAACATGTACCATCCGCAGTCCACCATCTTTCTCCCTCACAAACTTCGTCCTATGAGACCAACGTGACTCTGATCTCCCAATAATACCAGCCTTCTCCATCTCCGGAATATGCGCATCAAGCCAATCTCGCTCTTCTCTTGTATAAATTTTGTCTCTCGCTCGCCGGGGCTGGGCATCTGGGTATACAGGAATTCAATGCCTAACCAGATCGGTCACAGGCATATCCTTTAATTGATACACAAACATGTCCTTCCACGTGTACAATAGACATGCCGCCTGCTGTCTTTCCGCCAGCGTCAAGCTGTCTCCAAGCTTAATTTCTGACTCCTTAAACCACATGGGAATCCCGGTTGCTGACTCTTCTAACTCTCGATGAAAATAAACAGGACGATGTAGTGTTGGAAAGCTCAATATATGGCCAAAGGCCCGCTCCTCTGCTGTCTCTTCTTGTGAAAAGACAACATCCATCCCCTCTTCAATTTGCCCCTGATCGTATTCCTCTGGAACACCTGGCGGCTCCACCTCTTCTCCTATCTGTCTCTTTCCATAATTCTCTGCTGTCCCATTATCCTGCTCCTTCGCAGTCCCTCCTCTTATTAACTCCTGAGCATTCACCATTTGTGAATCCCATCCACTGTCTCTCCAACAGCCCACTTCACCGCAACAGTAAACCTCTTCATCACCAAACAATTCAACATCATATCCCTCAGTACTATCATCTAAAACACATGACTCCTGAGTATCAACATTACGTCCCTTGTTCACTGTATGCTTCATAACATTTCCATCATCAAAACCAACGTCACTTTCCTCACATGTCTCCTCTCTGCTATTCACATTCAAGTCATTAAGATCCGACACACTTAGCCTGCTCACTTCTTCCATCGCATCCTTCCCACCAGACAACCGACTTGACATATCATCTGGCGACACTAGTTTTCCGACTTATCAGACAACTCTTCTTCTTCCTCTTCCTCTTCATGCTTAATCTGCTCCTTCGCCTGCTTCTTTATTAATTCTACCAAATCCTCAAAAAAATGACTGCCACCTGATCGTTGCCACTCCAGCTCCTCTTCAATCTCTGCTGATACCTCTTTCCTCTCTTCTTCTCTGTTTCTCATGACAACCGGAATACGAGCACGACGTAGCTGATGCTCTTGCTGTGTACTTCGGTCTCTTGGAATTCTGACCTGAGTCCCGTGATGATGTGTGATGTAGTAGTGACCACTTGGATAGTCACCTTTTGCCTTTACAGCCTGCAGCCATCGTCTGCTGAGAAGGAGGGGGTACGTCGGCTTGTATTCGTCTGGAACAGCATAAACCCGTAGATCGCATGAAACATCTGCAATTGTAATCCGTATATCTGCGCAGTAGGCAATCTTCGCTAGTGCATTTGTTGCCGTCCGGATCACCATCCCTCCTGCTTTGCGAAGTCTTGCTCCAATGAAACGTAAAAGGTGAATCAGCATCAAATTCACAACAGAACCCGCGTCAACCAGAATTCTCGAAACACGATAGCTGCCACCATCGCCATGGAGCGTCCCTTTAGTATAAAAGTTAATTACATCTCCTAAGTCCCGATCCGTTGCTACTGTCAAGACTTCCTCATCTTCAGCAGCACTGCCAATGCCCACATCAAACGTCACTTTCTTGCCTCGTCCTTTGGTTTTTTCTTTGCCATTTCCCAGGATCTTCGCTCGCTCCTGAACCAGAAGATGGCAAATGTCCCGGTTCACTGCTGGTGCCAAGTCAAAAAAAGAACTCCAATTGAGGCCTGTAACAGGAGCATCTCTAAAGGCACCGACGAAATCAAACTTCTCGCGGCCTGCCATCATACAAATTGGCTTGCGTGACACCTTCGCTGCTCGTAGCTTAGCTTGCTGCCGGCTGGAAGTAATCTCAACAACTTCCTCGTCTTCTTCCTGTGTTCGACATCGTTGTGTCGCGGGTCCTGCCTCTCCTTCAAACTCGGGCGGGAGTTCACTGAACCGACGAGCTCTTTCTCCTGCCATGACTGGTACGCCGCTCTTATCAGCTAGCTCAACATCATCAGATTCACTACTATCCGTCCTGCTGGCAAGATCATCACCGTCATCAATCTCTTCGATCCGGTGAACAAATGCTCTCAAGTCCGCCTTGTCTTCTACCGCTGCCGCAGTCACTTCTTGAACATTCAGACCATTAAGTGCAGACGACCTTGCAACGATCTCGACAACACTGACTGGCTTATTTTGTGGCTGTACTAGAGGCTTTTCATGGCCCTTGACTAGGGTGTCTGGGTAGTCTGGTCCAAGAATATCTGTCCTAGGTAAAGCAGACTGAAGTTGTGGGCATTGTGGTTGTAGATGACCTTCCTCCTGACAGTAATAGCAGATGCGTGGGCGGGACGGGTAATAAAGTACTCCATTCGGGCCGACAATAGGTTGCGAATTGCCTGGATTTTCGGACTGACAGGGGACAGGGTAGCTATTGCGAGGCAGGAGATCGGCCGGTGTAAAACGTGTCACTTCTGGAGGCCTTCTGGAAAAATCGTCAAAGTATGAGCGCGTAGGGGGAGCTATGCTTTCCCTCTCCCGATGATTGCTCCTGTAGGACATCGGATATGGTGCCGGTGGTCTCGGCTAATAGGTTGCCAATGGGTGTACTTGACTGCGTCGATTCGGATATTGGGTATGATGTGATGTAGGGTAGGCGACAGTTTGACGTCCATAACCTGGCCTGCCATATTCTCCTCCAACTGCATAAGCATCTAATGGAATAACATCTTCCTCAGTACCATCACCCACAGCTCCTTTGCCTGAAGTACTAGTCGCCTTCTGTATTTGCAGCAAATCCTGTATCATTTCACGCAACTCATGCACTTCTCCTCTGACCTTTGCCTCATTGCTTTGACCCTTACGGTTCTTCCTCTCCTTTTCCTTCACCTTCTTGTCCTTCCTCTTACCAGACTCCTTCAGTTCCTGTCTCTTTATCCTTCGCTTCCTGCGGTTATATCTCTCGTAGCCATCAGAGTCAGCATCGGAGTCCAAATCACTCCCGGATGTCTGAGCATCCTCAGAGTCATCATCATTGTCATCATCATCATCATCCTGACTGTATCGGTTCTCAGACTTGCAGTAACCCTTGATCTTCAGTTGAGAGGCCAACTGCATGACACTATTGACAACCTGGAATGGAGTCTCCAGGGAGTCTCGTTTGCGAAAACTTAAGATGGCTAGCTCCCGTAGGCGTCGGCTTGTCAGGCCGTCGAGGTAGTAACTAATGAGAATTCTGTCGTAATGTCGGAGGCCGCTTGGCTTTCGTTGGAGGAGCTTAAGTACTTTACGCGAGTATTTGAAAACGTCCTGACTGCCTTGATGTAGTATGCTCATTGTCATCAAGATATCTTCATCCGCTTGATACTCCCAGTCAGCATCATGGAATTGGTCAATCAGAGCCTCCTTCAACAGCTCTTCCTCCCAGAAAACACCCTTATCCAAAGTACTAATAAACCGGCCAGCAGCCGAGCGAATTGGACAGGCAACATGGAGCTGAGCCACTCTCATCGTCTTTGACTTAGCAGTACTACCATCAAACTCATCACCCATCGTTATGAACCACGACTCCATCCATCTCAAGAAATCTTTCACCTTAGTGCCGCCTTCGCCGGTGAACTTTATCCCCATCTCGTATGGCAGGCTCATGACTTTACTTGCTCAGTTTGTCACCCGTAACATGGACTGATCTAGAGAGGGTTGATGTCCGGACTTGCTGCCTCACCTGCCTTCAAGCTCCAACTCTAATTGCAGTTCTTCGGTCGGGATTGAATACCACTCTCCTCCTCAAGTGAAGTATAAAGTATCTATGTCGTCAGGCTCGTCTGCCTCCAGCAATGTTTGTCTCAGCCGTTCTAGGAGCTCGGAGGTGACCATGACAGGCGTTGTCTCAACTTGGCCCTCAATCTTGATATCCGATGGGCACCGATTAACCAGCTAATAGCAAACTTGCGGTAAAGGTAGGGGGGGGGCAAGTCGTCAAGCTTCTCAACACCAATCCGTTTCAGAGCACCAGTTTGTCAGTCCTCCCTCTCTCGGGGATCCTTTATTGGATGGTGTGCTGCGCGTGCCGTATCCCCCCTTTACCATGAAAAAGATCCGTCGTTATTACTGACTATAATCCAGTGGAGAGTTGACCCGATCGTGACTTGACTATTGCTCCCACTAAGGGATATCAAAAAGCAGAAAGATCAAGACCAATAAGGAGGAACGAGAGGACCGATGTAACCGGAGCTGGTACTCGGTTAGTTTGTTTTATGTCTTGTTTTAAGTATCGGTTGATACTTGGTTATTTTTATGCTTTGATTGAGTAAGAACATGAGTGAGAATTCATGATCGTACTCAAAACACATGTACTTAAAAAGACCACCGTCTTCCACTCTGGAAACGGCAGACTTCGACAGACAGTATTTTAATATACTCGGTTGAACGGTTATCTTTATTCTCCTATTACACCACCGAAGCCTCCCTTAGCGAGCCTAGAAGTTGATAGTCTCCGGTAGGCATCACTTCTCTCCTATTGTACCCGACAGCGTGATTAACGCCCCGGCGTGAACACGTTACAACCGAGGTCTATGTCACAATTATCGTGTGTGGCTCGCTCATCTAATTGGTGGTTGTTGATGTCGTGCTCATATGTGAAAAAAGTACCGTAAAACATGCAAAAAAAGCTAGCTAGAACATGATGATTTGTGGGTGTGTAACCCTCCTCCCGACTGCTAAAAATGCCCTATAGGGCTGCCCTATGCCACACCGGTGTAGGTCTTGGCATTTGTCGGGTGAGTATATAGACCAATATACTCACCCGACAAATGCCAAGACCTACACCGGTATGTTTTGGGTAGGTTGTTGTGCCAAGATTCCCAAGAAAACAACTGAAAAACATCACCCCATGGCTCAGTTCATCTATTCAATTTCCTTCCATCCATCCATCCTCCCTCTCGTCGCGCACCCGCCCATTCCCATCAGATTCTACCCATTAAACACAACTTCCACAACCGACCCCCCCCTTGGTATTTGCTATCCCTAGAAAGGCTTCAGATTTAGCCAGCATTGACGACCTATACGACTGCCTCCGCCTCACCTAATATTACCACCGCGATCCACTCCAACAATCGGGTCAGGGTCCCCGGGGCCTCACGACAAGGAGAGCCAGGAATCAGCACAAGCGACAGCGGTGGTGGAGCTAATGCAAGAGGCCGATGACACGAGGGGAAACTGACTGGACGCAGATTCTCTAGTTTGCGGCCTTCTGTCGCTGGTCACTAATGGCGGGATCTATGATGGAGAGGGGAAAGAGAAGGACGAAAAGTGTAAGATCAAGAAGGAGGGTGTTCCCCGCTGGAACCGGTGAGGACCCCCAAATAATGTAAGGTGAACCAAGCAGGCATCAGACTCAGTGTGAATTTGTGGTAAACATCCCCCCACCCTGCACCCCAATCATTCCTCAGTTCCAATTTTTCCTCATTGACGACCATAAATCTCTGGCAATGTGGACCTACATGCTCCTCACCAGAACGCAGTCGTAGGTAATACTGTTGACCTAAATGCTCAGCATCTGTTAGCCTGCAATGACTGCCCCATCTGATGGCAGACGACCAATTTGCTCCTTTGTTTATGTATTAGTGGGATGTCCAGCAATACAAATCACAGATCGAACTAAATCACACTACAAGTACACGCCTTAGGACACTTTGACACTGTAGGTAGGGGACCAAAAGTGGAAAGCGCTCATAGTGGATTTAGTAGTTGTCGGACTCGGTGTGATTCTGTGGTAAACCGCCCTCACCTTGCACACCATTCATTCGTCAGTTCCATTTTTTCCTCATTAACTTGATGCAGGATCTTCTGGCTTGGAGCTACTGCGGTCGTGGGCTATGCCGCCTGGTATTTCCGCCAACACAGCGTCTCCCCATTCGAAGACCTAGCCTGGCAGGACATGACATTGAGGAAACCACCAAGAACGCCTTTAGTTCTAACGACGAATTGCCCTCATTAGTAGAAACCCGGATGAGGACGACGGCGACAACAGACCCTCCTCCCATCACGGACGTAGTGGAAGTGTGACCAGCTACGATACTAGTTACGATGCTCACCCCGATAACCCTATTCCTTGGGGCGGCGATGGAAGCGCGTAAAACGGAATCGGAGGACACAGACTAGCGGCAATGGGCGAGAATAGAAGAACCCGCTCGCACATCGCTCCGGGTGAGGATTATAGCTTCAGGGGAGCGACAGTGAAATATGATGTTTGCTGCGTTGTCCTTTTGTCTTCCGGTGTCTTCCATTTCTTTTCCTAGCCAGGTTTTCCTTTTGGCTCTGGTGCGGATAGGATGGGTTATCTGCTTTTGCGTTTTATATATCCTTTTGCGGCATGGAGCAATGGAAAATGGCTTTACAACTCGTATAACATTGAGTACAAACGGGGGATTTCTTGCATTGGGTTGGCGGCTGATCTGAACAGGGATTTGATCAGATGAAGGAACTTGGGTAGGAGGAAGTCGTTAATATATAGCTATTAGCTTCCTAATCAGCTTCGTGCGGCCGTTCCATATCACTGGCTTTGTGCGGACGTGCCATATCACGGGTCACTGATGCCCACACTAACATCCATGCCTGCCCCAACTACCGCGGCACCCCGACCGATGCAGATTTCGTTCTGGCAGATGCCGTTGGCTTGATTGTCACGATCGTCACCGCGCATCTCGTACTCCTCATAATAGCCGTGTCCACTCTCGTCCACGTCGTCCGGACTGGGACGTAGTCGTAGTCTATTCTATAGCTTCACCCAGCTCTATGCTGGCAGGGGAACAAGTCAATACATAGTCCATGAGGATAGTTTGTGCTTTCCTAATTAAATAACATTTTAAACCTTTGAGTGTGTATCCGTCAAATATACAAGTATCGGGATGGTACCGTAATATGCAATAAGAGATATCACACGGCCACCAATACCTTTGCTTAGCCACCCCACCTAAGTTAACGGCCGAATCGTAAACTTTTAGTTCTGACCAACCTCACGCAAGGCTATTCCATATGAACCGAAGTTAGGTGATATGTAGGCTTTTCCGCTGGTTAATTCGAAAGGCTTTATGGCCTGCTGACCTGATTGCAGGCACTCTACTCGAGGGGTTCACGGCAGTGCCAAATATATAAAATCATCGCCTAGGGAAGAGTCCCTGCGAGCACCACTCTGAGGCGTGACGACACTCATAAGGGGTGAGTGACTGACCTCCAGGCGAGCGCTAGGCACTACTATGGGATATGGCCAACACTGATACAGGGTGTGACGAACTGGTGGAAAATGCCTCGGGTGGACCACCCTCCTTATTACCCAGACGAGATATTCGAACCCTGAATCCTCTAGACCGAGTGACCCTCTGTGATGCCACGGGGCTATCGAGGTATTGACTTCCAGTAACCCCCTCCGCTAGTAAACAAACCCCCCCCCCCAACAGCTGGGCAATGGGCCACATCACCCCTCGGAGACCCGGCGAATGGCCGGGTCTAGCAGTCTCTCCTGGAGCCTGATACCGTACCTCGGGGTATCTAGCGTGTGGACCAATTACTCTAGGTATTCTAATAGGCTAGGCCCTACCCTGGCCGCAAGCTCTGTTAGTATGTTCGGTCCCCCGTCGGCACCTTGGGGAGTATGCCGGGGGGTCATCCCAGGATTAGGGGGCCAGGCAGGAAGCCATTGATGACCTGCTTGGTGATGCTGGAATGGATTGTGCATCCTCCCGTTCCTGTAGCACATTCGCACCGTGGGTCTAAGCGAATACGCGGCTGAGTATGGATTCATGAATCCTAGTTCACCAAAGGAGATACCTCACCAGTCTATGAAATCCAATTATCGGGAGATGAACGAAACCAAGACTAATGGCCCCAATAGCAACTCAAACGGTACACCTCTCTTCGCCACTGTTCATAGCAGAGGATAACATCGCAGGTGAAACAGAAGGCTTCTTTGCCCTTCCTGCAATGATGACCCCCGTTTGATGGCAGTCGACCACCTAGCTCCATTGTTTCCGCATCAGCGGGGCAGGTTGCGGGACACATTCAACGGCTTGAGAAATGAAATACGGCGCGGGCGCAAACGGCGATAGGACGGTAGCGGTTGGACATGGGATACGGCGATCGCAGAACAAGACCTTTAGGCGAGGAAGGAGGATATGTGTTTTGCACTTGACTAACTAAGGGAAAGGCCAAGAGTATATAAGAAATCAAATATCACTCCCTGGTCCTTCCACCGGTCACTACACATATCCGTCCTCCTCCACACATGTCTCCCTCTCCCTTCCGTACTCCCAGGCTAACAGTGGAAAGACCCTCTTAAAGAACTCTCACTGCTTCCTAGCCTTCACGCATCTGCTACTTCCAGCTTGTTTCCTTCCGATGGCTTCCATGCTTTCCAGTGACAAGTAACGACACCGGATAACAATGACCTCTTTCCCATGATCGTAGCATCTACCGGACCCTCGTACTTTCCAACGACGATAACCTTCTTCCGACAGCTGTAGGTGATAACCTTCCAACGGCTACAGGTAAGGATGACAGAGAGCGACGGCGGAGAGTGACAGCAGTAGCAAGCATACCGAACGGCTACGCTCCAACCTTAGCATGGGAATACGAAAGCGGGAGGAGACACCTGATAGAGAATGGATATGTGTGGTGATAGTTGGAAGGATCGGATGATGGCCCCGTTGTGCTTCACATCTCCTATATTTAGCATAGCGCCTGCGCGGTTAAACCTTTTGGATACTATCCTAGGATGGTATCATATCCAGAAGGGTTTACTGCCAAGCCCATGGTATTCAAAAGGGTTTCTTGCCTGCGCACATCGTGACGTGTGGTAGGCCGGGTAATGGGGTTACCCTCTTGTAGTACTTTTCTTACTAAAGCGCTCCACCAGCACCCATCCACGGACAAACACAGCCATATAAACCATCAACCGGCAACACAACTGAGTGATTCTTTTTACTACCATCACAAACCAAACTTCTACCATCGTCCCAGGTTCGACGGCATTTATACGTTTGACACCATGCAGGGCCTCGGTGATGAATTGTGGGGAAAACAGCTACGGGTCATCAAAAATCGCACATTCTCTACTCCCTACCCAGGACACGGCTTCCGTCCAGAATACAAGGTCAATCTTAAGGAGATAGGATATGGGGCCTTTCCAGATCCAGAATTTAAAAAAGGAAAGGCGGAGAAAGTGTTCAAGGTGCTGCAGGTCAGGTCAGAGCTTCCTTGTGGAACGAGACGGCGACTTCTTGTACATCAAAAGTATGAGCCAATCAAACGCAATCTATTGCAGATTGAGTCAAAGAAATAGACAAATGTCAACCCAGAGACTAGGAACCCAAGGAGAGGCTTGAATCTCGATTTCAAAATAGCTGGTCAACCCGGTTCAGGTGTGTAGTATTTGGATTAGTCCTTTTCTGACCCCCGTTCTTACAGATATACGGGAAAATATTTTTTTGTTTCTTACCTCCTGGTGCGCAGGCTTCTGGCTGGTCAACCAACTGCTTTTCGCACCGATGATGACGAGTGCTATTTGTTTGATAGCAGTTCCAACCGCATTAAGACCAATGCCAATTACCTATTCGACCTCCCCAAGGATCAAAAGAAGGGGCTTTGGATCCTAACAGATAAGGCACTTGGAGTTGCAAGATGGAATAAGAAGAACCACAGTTGGTTTGTGGTGCTGGCGGCCTCGCCTCTCAAGGTGAAAGCTTCAAACCAGTGGAAAAAGAATAGGAATGTTGCGTCACGCTATATGGGCAACTGGGGATGGGATGAGATTATAGTAGCTTTCACGTACCAGCTCCTTCTTCCTTCTAAGCAAGACATAAGCTAACCAAACTATCTTATAATAGTCTAGAAGAGTTCAAGCCCCCTATGCCAGCCCAAACTGCAATGCTCTTCACAGTCTTCACATCTTTGGACCTAATTGCCAGGACCTGCTTAGACTCAATCTCCTTGACGGACAACAGTGCCTATAATCGTACCTTCAATGCCTACCTGGACGAAATAGGCGGTGAAATTGATACATTCATGGCACAGGAGGGTTTCCAGACAGTAGAGAATAGTGTACATCAGCGTACTTCACATAGAATCGCTATTATGGTTCAGAGCCGTAATAGGCTGTCATGCAAAATCCGCATTGTTACAAGATCGATTGCCCACAAGGCCTATGAGAAGGCACAGATGAGGTCACAACTCATGTGTTTTGAGCTCTACGATCGGCTCGCCCGCCAACGTTCACTCCGAACTGTGGCCAGCTGGATGTTCGAGGCATTCGCACATGACTGGTTCAGGAATGCTAGAACTTTTGAGGCTGTTAGACTTCCGATTGAAGACCACAACACTCCACTCCTCGAATTTACAACATCTCGGTCCGAATCTTCCAATCACTTCATGGATGCCAAAAACCTAGCCACACAGATTCGGGTGGAGGGTGGCCAGGATATCGAACATGAAGTGATCGGAAAATATTGCCTACCTTATAATGCCAACTTTGAATCGGTTAATGGACTTGTGTTTAGTGCTTTGGACACCTTGATTCTACTGCAAATCACCATCTCCAAGAGCCATGATATCAAAGCTGGTGGGGTGAAGAAGCTTTGCGAATTATTGCCGACTATTAAAAATATACACATTGTTTTCATTATCCCAGAAGACTGTGAAAACGAATACTCCAGAGCTCAGAGCATACCAAAAGCTAGAGATGTTAAACCAAAGGCAAAGGGCCTGAGGATCAACCAGTTCCGAATAGCAGGGAGACAATGAAATCGATGGCCCTTGCTGGGCCTTTCAAGGCACTGGACTCGGATGAGGGTGGAGATCCGGATATAAGTAACAGGGACGATGATGGGGGGGATACGGCGATGGGTGGCATACAATGAGGTGTGATATATAGTGTGCTGGATGCTATGGATGCTAGTTAGTGTTGTGGATTTTTTGTACGGATGGCAATAGGCTTAGTCTTTGGTTAGTGGGGGTGACTTCTGTTTGGAGTTGTTGCTGAATTCGTATTTTGTGGAAATGGCTTTTGCAATTGCTCCTTCCCACTTTGCACCCTGCCCGGCACTGTGTTAGTCCGTGTAAAGGACACCTTTTTTCCTTTTCTCTTCTTTATCCTGTGAGGGGATATTTTTTCTTGTAAACAGCTTGGCATAAAATTGAACTATGAGCATATCGTTCACTGCAAAATTCAACCTACTATCATTGCAGTCAGTGATCCCAAGCGGGCGGTTCGGTCCATTGTCCAGACCACAGGGTTTTTCATGGGCCGACAAGCACTCTCCACTAAACTACCCTATGAGATCGCCTTAGCCCACACCAGAGTATCATACCCGTAATATGGTACTGGGCGGGGGGGGGACATGACTAATCGGGGCTTGGAGCTTGTCAAGTGATTATAGTAGACCACTATAGTTGTCCGGTGTGACTGCTATCTTCCTGTACTACAGGAAGATAGCAGTCACCCCACCATCGCAATAAACGCGAGGACGCTACAACCAAGTTCCACCACCTACGGCTGAAGATTACCGAAATCAGTGTGGCCTGTACAACGCCATACCAATTCTAGAAATCTTCAGGTCTCCTTTACGATCCCTAGCACACCGGACAACTATAGTGGCTAGTAGTGCCCCCCACAGGGATCACTGCTGGAAAATAGCCTCCAGGAAGATATAAAAGAGGTGGCTTCCAGTACCGTACCTGCCTTCCAACACCAGAGTTGACTCGAACAGACTGAAACTACGAAAACGAGCTCCACTGTGACGAGGGGGCACAGCAAGCGCAACTAGAAGCACGCCATAAGATTCAGAGGTTGCGAGAATACTACTATAGCAAAGTAGCGCTCACCTTAAACAGCTGAAACCATCATTGGCCGAACACCTCTCTGGTGGGCCGCTATGAATGGGCATGAGAAAGTTGTGAGGATACTTTTAGGACAGAGCAACATCAATCCCCAGTGCACCGACGAAGATGGCCGAACTCCGCTGTCAAGGGCCGCTGAGTACGGGCATGAAGGAGTCGTGAAGATCCTGTTAGAAAGGAGTGATGTCGATCCCACTGCAGTTGATCGATATGACGGAACACCACTTTGGTGGGCCTCTATGAATGGGCATGAGGAAGTCGCGAGGATACTACTAGGGCACAGCAACGTCAATCCCCAGCGCGACGACCCAGAGGGCAAAACACCACTCGCAAGGGCGGCCTTGAACGGCCATGAAGGAGTGGTCAAGATACTGCTGGAAAGGAATGATGTCGATCTCGATGCAGCTGATATATTTGGCGGAACACCACTCTGGTGGGCTGCTGCAAAAGGGCATGAAGGATTGGTGAGAGTACTACTGGGGCAGGGCAATGTTAATCCCCACCGAAGAGACGAATATGGCCTAACACCGCTGTTAGCGGCGGCTAGGAAGGGGCACGTAGGAGTCGCGAAGATACTACTGGAACTGAATGATGTCGATCCCAATACAGTTGATAAATATTGCGTAACGCCGCTCTTGGGTGCCGCTTTCAACGGGTATGCTGAAGTGGTGAGGGTACTCCTAGGGCAAAGTAAGGTCAATCCCCAAGTTGCCGATAATTGGAGTAGAACGCCGCTGTCATGGGCAGCAGCGAAAGGGCATGATGGAGTTGTGAGAATGCTACTCAAACGGAACGATGTTGATCCTGATCTCGCGGACGAAGATGGCCGAACACCACTCTCGTTTGCCGCGGAGATTGGACATGTAGAAGTTGTGGGGATAATACTGGGACAAAACAACGTCAATCCTAATACAGGTGACAAACAAAGCCGGACACCACTATGGTGTGTAGCGCGGTATGGACGTACTGGAGTGGTGAGGATGCTACTAGAATGGAACCACCTCAATCAAGCCATATTTGCTCCCATATGTGATGAAGATGGCCAAAGCCCACTCGCCATAGCCGTGCAGTTTAAACATGAGGAGACCGTGAAGATACTACTGGAACGGGACTACCTCTCTTATTATATAGCCGACAAACAAGGTCGGACGCCACTCTCGTGGGCTGTGGCCCTTGGGCATGTGAAACTTATTTTTCTGTTGGACGGCAATAGACGTTACTATGAAAATCACATTAGGCCCGAATTCACTTGATATATACTAGAGAGATGGAATTCTGTCTGATAATTGCTAGAGTGTGATACAGGAGTTAGTTTAGGGCATGGCAGGCGTAGGGGTTGTGTGGGGTTCAATAGTGTCTTCTTCTTATTAGGGTTTTCCGTGTTGGGTGCACAAAGTGCGCTCACTCGCTGTATGTAGCCTCCAGCCACTGTGAAGAAAACACCACATTATTGTTATCGAACATGGCTCTACTCCGAACCAACAGTAAAGTACTTATAATTCGCACTAGCATTCATACAGGGGAAGTTCCCATGCTGACCACTCAGGTTCCGCCATCATTCTGAGACCTGCTCCGCATCTATCGGCGAGGTAATGGAGGGAAGGAACAATAGAATCAAACAAGTTTACTACTGGCTGTAGTTTTCTGATAAGATGATTCGCCGCGACTCTATCGTAACAAATGTGTTCGATGGTGGGTGTGGACTAGTTACAGGGCAGGCGATTGCCAGCATTCGTTCACACCGTTGAGAATGATGGTGAAGCTTTCTCCGAGCCACCTGTGAAAACTGTCTACCCACCCATGGATTTCCCTATTCTTGTTGGGTGGACAGCTAGCATCAAGCAATCTTCACAAAGGCGATTGACGGTGGTCTTCTTGGTGATGTGGCTGCTCATACTGGCAGTAGTAATGAATGAACCTGTTCCTTGGCGGCGGAAGTGCAATCCACATATGCAGAGAAGTAAACACTATCGAGATCGGTAGCGATGATTTTTATGGTAGTGGTTAGATTCCTCCTCCAGAGAATTATGCGTACTGTACTACGGGGGCAGCGCCTAAATTTTGTATATTTTACTAGAGGGGGATGTTTGGCTGGCAGGGGGTAGGAAATTGAATTAGGTTACCACCATACCAAATTCGCTCTCCTTTCTCCAATTTTCTATCTTACCCCGTGCTAACGTAACTTAGGCGCTATACCTCCGCACGGCAAGGCGGGTGATAAATGGGGGGGGGGGCGGTCGTAAGGCCAAACCATCATAGCTGGCGGAGACAGCCACCGGGGCCTTGTTTGTGAAACATTCCCTGGTTGTAGCAGAAATAGCCCTGTCTGAGTTCAAAGTTTATCCTGAGTCTTTGGTAGTATAGTGGCTAGTATGTTGGACTGTTAAACCTCAGCTCGGTAGCGCTCTCCATGGGTAGTGTCTGGAATACATACCCAAGTGCTCAATTAAACGGACAATACACTCGAGCAAAGCTTCGTAATGACAAGATTAAAACTATCCCCTCCAGGCCCCGCGAATCCGCTATGGGGAGCACGGAACAGCCCCGGCTTCTTCTTTTTCCTTGTCAGAACATAAAAACACCTCCGTCCAGCTCAATTCGTCTACCTTATTTGTCATGACCCCGCCCGGCAGTTCTCCCCAGCCTGTTCATCTCAACTAACAAAAAATCACAGTTTTCACACAGTAGACATGGGCATGGGACCCCGTCTATCCGAATTTGTGCACCGATCTTCGGCGCTTTTACTTGAGGGGAGAACAGTGTACTGCTGACCTTTCTTTTTAGTCCCGGGCCCCGACCGTGAATTGACCTAGGTCTTAGGTCTAGACAAGATGACGCCGAGTCACTATCACGATTAAGGACTGGTGAGCATTCTCCGCTATCCCTCCCCAATGAGATCCTAGTTGGTACTCCTCACTTACGCGTAGGTTCTGACACCTATACGAGGGCATAACAAATGCAACCGAAAATAGCTTTTCTCTATACTGTGGCTAGTAGACTCGACCATGGGAATATTAATTACAAGTACCTTCCCTAGTTGTTTTGCCGACCTACAACGCTGCTTTGGGAAGATAAGGCTGCCAAGCAAGGGCCCACAGATACTCGTTGTTAAGCTATTAAGTGCAGAAGCTGATGCGCAAAAAAGACTTTCTGACGAAATCAAAAAAAAACATCCTCTAGAGATACCTCGTTAGCTAATGTAGTAGTCGAATAGAGGGGTATTTTTTCGATATTAGAAATAACGCAGCAGTCTACTACGGTATCCGCTCTAGTGCAAGCTTGCAGCAAGGCAATTTTAGCTGCGACAGAAATGTATCAATACCTGGCACTAGGCACCCATGCGGCTCCTGTCAATTGGATACAAGCATGGTAGTCTTGGCTCACCAATTAGGGCAGACCAGATCCCTGGGACTTCGGTTAGGGTTCTTGACACGGACACGTGCGCCAAGCATTTCCAACTGATCGGCGGATCCAAGCCATTCCCGGTACCGGGTTACTCGGATTTTCAAATCTATCCCATCCTGAGCACCTGGCTCGGTTTTCAGGACGCGGGGCATAGTTGAGTATTAGAATATTCTACTATATACTATAGACAGGCACAGTACAACCCCTAATCTACTACAGTAATTTGGCTAATTTTGGGGAATAGGTTCTGTACAACTCCTGGATGATGAGGCTCACTCACTCCATCGCATGCAGGGGTGGAGACAAGTTGTGAGATGTTGGATCCTGGGAGGAGCCTCACCTACGGGGACTAATCGCTTCCCCGGTAAGATTCTGTCCCAACTTTACTCTATCCGATGACTCCAGAGCAGGCCCGGGAACTCAAATTGAGGTTAGGAATTGTGAAGATCTTTCCTCAACACACTACCGATCGTGACAATGTTCAGCAATCACGCACTCATGTTTCTTAGGCCGAATCACCCGAGCCTAACCATCTCTGAATTTCTGATGAGTTCAAGGACAGACCATAGGAAAGAGACGACGGTGAAAGCACCAACAGGGGGCTTGTCAGGGACTAGTCTCCAGCTGGGCCACTTCCTGTGGTCCTCAGCTACCACTCACAATCATTAGTAGGGGCGAGGGACAGTTTGGAGTGAAATGGGAGCTTTAACATTTCTTCCACCGTGCGAGCTCTTCCAGTGCACGGAATCTTATATAAAGAAGCCTATTTCTCTCGACTCTCTCTTTCTCATCATAAGTCTCATCTTCCACACCTTCGAAGCACCCGCTAATAAGTTGGCGAATTTCTACAAATGACAGTTCCAAACATTGTTAAGCTACTTGCTCCGTTGGGTGCCCTTTATGGGCTTAGCCCTGCTGCACTCCCGGCTGCTAATTGCGTGAGTTTCCTTTTCTAATAGTTTTTGCTGCCGGGTGTGATGCTGGTGGTGATGGTGATGATGATTTGCAGTGCTATCTCTTGGAAGCTGCTCTCCCGGTCAATATCCTGAGCATTGGAACTTCCAATTATACCACAGTAAATAATGATTATTAGTGTATGTTTGTTGCATTCCCGGGTTAGATCTTCACTATCTGACTCGATGAAAATAGTAACTTCCACCGTCCTTTCCCCAAGCTGCATCTTCTCCCCAACTAGTTCGCAGGAGGGCTCCCAGGCCATGAAGCTTTTTACCGACTACTAATGCAAGTTTGCCGTCCGTGGAGGGGGTCATTCTGCCCTTCCCGGTGCCCCAAACACCAACGACGGCATTCTCATCGTCACCGAAGGGCTCAACGAGCATACACTCAACAACGAAAACTCTCTCTTGCTCGGTGATGGACTCACTTGAGGCGTGGTCTACGGCTACCTCGGACCTTACCATGAAGCTGTTGTCGCCAACCGTTACTACCCCGTCGGAACCAGGTTGCTCTTGGGTGCTGGCCTCTCCTTCGGAAATGAGTTACGACTAGCCATCGACAACGTCAAGACTTATGAAATTGTCCTGTACAATGGTACCATTATCTAGGCTAATTCAACCTCTGACCCCAATCTTCACCCTGCGCTTAAGGGTGGTGGCGATAACTTTGGTTTCATCACCAGATACGAGCTCATTACCCTTGACACCCCCGACTGGATTTGGGGTGGTATGGTTTATTGTAACTGCTCCCAGTTGTCTCAGCTCGAGGGCGTCCTCTATGACTACCACGTAGATATTGCAGTCAACGATGTAAAGACCCACGTTCTCCCTCAAATTTGGTTTCAATGGGACCACCAATGAGACTATCAACTTCTTCCCCATCTTTTACAACAGCGCGCTAAATTCCATCCCCCCCGCTCTCCAACCCCGGGTCAACGCTCAGCCGTACAAAAACACTATGCGCCCGATCCAGGGTGTTGACCTCGCAACTGAGTTTGACGCCGGATCCGCCTCCGGATTTGTTCAGGTGCAGAGGACATTCAAGGTCTACGTGGATAAACTATTCTTCCACGACTTGTGGTATCAATTCCAGGTCTGGCTTCAGGGATACAAACAGATTCCCGGCTTCTACGGGCTATACTCTAACATGTCTGTCACACCTAATGCTGTTCAGCAGGGTGTTCTCAAGGGCAGAAACATCCTCGGCATGGAAGGTGCTGGCAACCGGACTTTGCCATGCCCCCTCCCTTCTGCTTGCCCTGTGGAATTAATACTAATGTTTGATAGCCCTGTACTTTGGCTTAACCTTCAACAATCCCTCCGACACAGATACAATCTTCTCAGCCTTCACTATATTCGTCGAGTCGATGATGAGTCTCGCTGAGCAGCGGAATGTTCGCCACCCATACATCTATGTCTCTCCCCCATTACTTTTCTCACAATGCTAAAACCCCTCCCCTCTTAGTATGTGGTCCTACGCCGGCCATGACGCAAAGGTCATCGAAGCCTACGGCGAAGGAAACATCAACTTCCTCTGCCGCGTCAAAGAGGATTATAATCCGTTGGAACTTTTACCAACCTTATCTCAGGAGGCTTCAAGCTTCCCGCCCCCGGATATTAGAGTTAGACCTCCTTTCCCCACGGTCCAGGATAGACTTAAGATGAGTCTTTCTTATTGGGGCGGATTTTTCTGTTTTTCGGAACTGTTATTCTTCTTCTTTGCCTCCAATCTTGGAGGATTTACCTCGGGGTTTCATTGGTTCTTTATTTGATTTGATTCTTTTCATTTTTCTTTCCCGGTTTGGTATTTTGGGATGCCCGAGTAGGAGGTTTTTTAAGTAGATAAATAGATAAATTTATCATGATCCAACAATGCCCTGTCTGAATATCTTTCGCAGTAATTATGATCTCTCCTTTAGAGTTTCGCCTATACCACCGGCTATTGCTCAAACCTCCCATCACGCTATTCGCCCACCCCTGTTTCATCCCTAGATATATCGAGATCATCAGCTCCCACTCGTATTATTCATACTCAACAATGTCAGATATATCGTATGTGAGGTGAGCGATTGAACTAGAAGTTAAGACTTCACCGAACGTGAGAAGAGTACGTTTGTAGACGAAGGATCAGAATCGTCCGTTGTCCCTTGTACATTGCTATGATACTTGGGTACCAGACGATGGTCCCCATACCCGTGAGAGGTATCTATCTAGATATAGTATCAATGATGCGAGTTCCCACAAGGCCCTAATTACCAGGGATACTTCCGACACATTGAAGCCATTTTCCAACAAACAGTGGGGCCAAGTGACTCAGGCTATACTATGTCAGGAAAGCACTAATCCTTCGTCTTAGGAAACCTTTGACTTAGAATCTAGATATTAACGTTAGGGGCTGGCGGAGATAGTGGATTTCACGAGATTTCACCAGTAGCACAATTAATAGTAGGGGGGTATCTATTGATTTAATTTCTAACTAAAAAGATGATTGAAAAAGGCAGCGATTCGTCAAGCATCTTCTCCACCCTTGCACCGCACTAATTCGAGTTCGGACACATGGATCTGATCCTCGAGCGCCCTCTTTTCATTTTTGCATTCCCGGAGGGAATCGAAGTAGTGTACAGCCATGTTCCAATGGTCGTAATTGACGTGATCCGGGGAGTGGATGAGGTCCGGACAGACCACAGGTTCCGGACAGACAACCGGCTCCGGGCAAACAATGGGGTCGAGCCCCACGGCGGAGTCCTGGGAGAGGGCGTCCTGAAATTCGGCCCCTGAGTGGGGGGCACCGTGGGAGGTGATGTCAGTGTTCCCAAGCGTCCAGTCCGTCCGTCCTTGGCTTCGGACGGGACGGACACCGGTTTCTGGAACTCTGCCCTGGACGGACGCCTATCCTGTGGTCCGTCCTAACCACTGCCCGGATGGCCGGCCGGGCCCTATAGGTGTCTCACCTGAAAATGGCCCTGCGGATGAGAGCCGGGCCCTACAGATGACGGCCGGGCCCTGCAGATAACGGCCGGGCCCTGCGGATGACGGTC
>LN891056.1:312949-329544 GCA_900010015.1 Tuber aestivum
GGGTGCTATGTCGTTGGAGTTGCCTCCTCCGGTAAAGTCTGTTGTTTTTCTGTTTCCTTACGCTTCTGAGGGGGGCTGAGCAGCTCCGTTTTTGCTGTGTTTTTCGCCCCCTTTCTCAAGTGGGTAATTCTCGACTACATAGCACACGGTTCTATTATTTGAGTTTTTACGGTATGGCGGTGAGTCGAGTTTACCCAGAATTTACGGTATCGTATAGTTTCCTAGAAAATAAATAACTCTAAATTTCACTCACCTTATCAGTGTTTTTTTTTTTTTAACAAAAAAAAGGTTTGTTGCGCGGCGCGTGTCTTGAAGGTTGCAGTGGTTGTTGGATGTGCTTGTCTAAGTAAGAAAAACATGAAGGGTGACTTTTACACAAAAACTGTGCGCTACCAAACAGAGTTTTTAGTGTGCCCCAAATTGGCTACACGACTGCTAATACTACTCTACCAGAGCGCTCCAGGGCTCAACAACTCCCCTAAGTACTGAAAATTCGGCTGGTACAGGTGCAGCCCTCTAACGATTTATAATGCCCTATTTTCTTTCATTCCTCCCGATTTTTGCTCTACACCTTGTCGGTGCCCGTAGAGTTCCTTCTTATACATTACGAATTTCTCTCTCGTTTTTTCGCCATTGGCCTTTTACCCGCTCAGTTCTTTCCTTACGAAATAGTAATACGTTTGGCGGTAACTTCATACACCTCAATAGTGAGTTTCCCATTAGAGCCTTTTTTTGGTTCCTCCTACCACCACTTCTATCTTACCCCACTGTCTACTATCTCTGGGATGCCTACTGCCTACTCAATTCATCGTGAGTTTTGCTGGTCACTGATTTTAAAGAACCCTCATTGATCCCAACCGACTCCCTTTTCCTCTGGTAACCTTCATCCTATACGGTGCACCAGGAACCACCACAGAGGTCTCTACCCCTCTAGTGTTGGCCAAGAGCCTGCTCGAGCATAATCTGCTCGAGGGACCCCGATGCTCGAATGCTCGAGCAATTGGTCGAGTGTGCTCGAGTATAGTCGATAATGCTTGAGCCTAGGGACTTTATGATCAATCTTTCTTCCCTAAAGTTGCTTTCCCGTCTCAAAATAACATACCAGATCCCCTCAGCAGGGGCAATTCCATTTCGATCAACCACCAGCAGGGGTAATAACGGGTGCTTTAACTATATACAACTATTCCACGATCTGTGATTCCTCTGTCTCTTCGATATCTGCAAAGCTCTCATTATCAACCTCATAATCTGCCTCCTCTCCTAGTAATTCTTCCTCCAGCGCCTCCTCCTTGTCGTCAACAATTCCCAACCATGCCTTGGTAACCGATTTCGTCTTTTTGTACTAACAATGTCACCAGCCACCGAGAAGGGTTCCTCGTACGTGGGCCAAGGGTTGCGGCGTCCAGTATATGAATCTGGTTTTACCCAGTACTGGTTGAGCTTTTGGTATGCATCACCCGCGGCTACAAAAACCTCGTAACCAGTGACAGAGGAGTCCGAGGTAAGGGTGGTTGAAGAAGCACGTTCATTTTGGATATATTCATGTATTTGATTTTGCAGGAACCCGTAGTAAGGAAGCCGGGAGCCTAGAGTTGGATATGGGGAACCACTAGGAAATTTAGTCGCATTAGCAAAAAGACCATTAACCTTTTCTCTAATCGCGCTAAGGTACACAAATCATTTGGTGTTAGGGTAAGAGGATTCCAGACTTTACAAAACTTGTCTGAATTGTTCACTGCGAGAAGGCGTTTGAGCGCTAGCTGGAGATATAATGCGTGCTGAATCATCTTATGTGTTGAATTCCAGAATATGTTCAGCAATTGGATTTTGCCAGAATTTGAAGAAGCTTCTGTAGAGTAACGTGCTCTATGCCATAGCCAGCTCCCAGCATACTAGCGAGGCGTCCACCGACTGAGGCTCCGCCAATCACATTGCCCAAACTTGCAGATGGCTCACTATGTCGGGCGCTCGCTGTCGCGTGAAGTACATTAGTTGCTGGGTCAACGTTGAGGTTGTTGCCAAGCTCTCACAGGTCGTCACTCGCTAAACTTACTTCCGCTTCGCCTCATCTGTTTGCACTATTTCTTTCACTCAGAGAGTCTGATTGCATTCCTGCCACTTGCCGAGGGGTCGGGAATGATGAGAGCGGTGAGAACATTCTGAGAAAGCAAAGTTGTAAGTGATCCAGGTTCAAGAATCAGTAGTGGAGCATTGTGCGGACGATACAGTATCGAATGTGCAGGGGAGACTCGATGGTCTATATATTGATGGGTAATATCACATGATTACCAAGACAGATACATATAGAAGTAATCAATCATGATCGAGCAGATTATGAGGGTCCTGCTTGATCATGCTCTGCTCGAGGGACTTGCTCGAGGGTGCTCGAGCATGCTCTGCTCGTGGCCAACACTATACCCCTCATTGTGCATTGTCCCTCCGCCCTCTTATTCTCAATCACGAGCCACTCGAGCACGCCCTCCTTATCCAAACCACCCTTCGCTAACTTATGCCGGGCTTCGCCAGCGGTTTTTGTCTTAATTGCCACCTCTTACAGACCAATTAGCTCTCCACAAGGAACCATCATCATCATTCCCCGAGCTTCTTTCCTGGTTTTTGGTGTTTATGACACAGCAGGTTATAGAAGGGGAAGATGACTCACAGGGAACTAATGAGGACGTCTTATGGTTTGCTCGGACTGAAGCTGAATGCATTTTTCTGCCGAACAATGAAGTTTATGCCTAGCCGCTCAATTATCTGACACTCCAAGAGACAGGATGTGACCAAATCCTACTATAGTGCGCGACAAGCGGCTAACCAACCGGCCAAGCAGACGAATTTGCTCTGTTTTGTGCCGCTGTGGAAAAAAACACTAGCGTGTAGCAGTCTTCGGCGGACGGGGAAACATTGAAGAATACCCTAAGGAGCTTCGAGAAATCCTCCGCGTTTATAGCGGATGGGTGGAGAATTATTTGGTATATTGTGCCCGGCTGCTTTCTATTGTTAATCACCGGTGCATACCGATGATCTGGCTACAGTGTTTGTGGCAAGGGGTTCGTTGGGGGAGTCATGTCTGGTTGTTTGGGAATAGTGAGAATTGTGGCAACGTGGTACAATTTCCAGAAAGGAAAAAAAGGAATGTGCGCAGGCAAGTGACAACGGAGAAAGTGAGAACTGAGCACTATGTATTGGTGATGTGATTGCGGTAGCAGACGTTGTAAGGTTTTGGAAAGGACAGAGTGGAAGTTATGTAAAACGGTAGACATGATGTGATAGCGTCAGAACAGACACAGATAGTGAGTACGGTTATTTGTACTTAAGGGCAGCCATGGCCCCAGATGTTTGGGAGAGGTAAGAGATTAGCAATACAGGATCAGATTCTATCCCAATAATTTCATCACTTTCGCCATACTATCAAGATCCCCCTGCAAGCAAAGTACATTCCAAGGGACCTGATATTATGAGACAGCTACAAGATGAGCAATGTACCCTTGATCTTACCTATCTAGTTTCTAGTCTTGTGTCCTTCCCCTTAATTAGGCTAGTTAGGTTTGCGCGTTGCTATGTAACTTACAAAATCCTAGCCAAGGAGTCCAGGAACTCTCAGCAGAGCTTGCAGGTAGTATACAGCACAGCACAGCCGGCCATTGGAGGGGTTTAGCTGTACTGTGCTATCAGTGTTCCGTGCTAAATTAAACAACTAGTTTCGGGGAAGATGTGATCGCCCACTGTGTGGGTTTAGCCAACCAGTGCTAAAACAAGTTTTCTGCTATTATGTAACCGTGGCGGGTGAGGGAACAAGCCTCAGGATGCATCTTGATTGAATTTCACAACTGCAAGTCTCCTGCGAATGTATTCCCTATCTTGATTTCACAGCCTTGACACCCAAATTTCCAGCCAACTACGTCTATGTGTACTCTTCCCTCCTTGTCTATGGCGGTCTCGGAGAAGTATCGAAAACGATTAGCGAGTACGATTGTTTTTTCTGCAGCTCTTGGCCACTACATGTCTTGGAATCTTGTTTGGTGAACTTGTTCGGGCTGTTTGCTTATGGATACACAGGTTGCAACACCATGCAAGTTATGTGTTAGTAGAGTAGGGAGGTTTTGCTAAGAGAATTTGGGCGTCAAGACCCCTGTTTTCCGTTGTCACTGTGACAACCCGCCACATGTTGATGTATTGATAACGAAAATTCTGTTATCCGGGATTGGTACCCAAGTTAACTTATCCCGAATAACGGTGGATCTAATATAGGAGTGGCACTAGCAGCCGCTGCGTGTATCACAGCACGCTCAAGTAATTGTAGTACCTAAGAAGGAATTTTATCACGACAGACTGCAGCTAGTCCAGATGCCACGGCCTGCCAAGCAGCTATCATATCTATTTTTTTATCCCCCAATCTTCTTCCATTGGCAAAACCTCCTTCCGCCATTCGGAATTAGAGAACTACCAGCCCCAACCTCGGCGCCAAGGCTTGGTTGTTATCGTTATCTTAGACCAGATGCAAAACCTCCCTAGTTAACACCGTTTACCATATCGTGCATCTTTGATGAAAATATAAACACCCGGACTAGTGCCGTTACCATGGTGAATTGTCTTGTTGCCTCTAGCAACAGCACGATTATCACTTAGCACGGTGCGGCTGAACCCCTCTATTCTCAAAGCATCGTCATTGTGGCTGTGATTGTATCCGCATCGACTTGATTCATTCCACCATTCACGTCCGACACTCCCACCATCTTTTTTGGATCGGTTGCAGCCCCCAGCAAACCTACCCCCAAGGAATTTTCTTGTTAATTTTAGCGGACTGTGTGGAAAAGCTATTAGGCAGAACTATATGTCAATGACTTTTGAGAGTGTCGGCACGGACGGGCCAAACAAATCGGAAATTGCCTTCAAGGATATAACTGAGACAACTACCTCGTACACCTAGAGCTCCCAGACCGGTCTTGTCAGCAGCTCAGTTCACCCAACCCGCGCCCGCTCATATAGAGAAGGCTTCCCTTGAGGACATGAGATCTCGTAGTTTAATCCAGCGCGACTCTGTTTCTGCCAGACCTTGACTGAGCGAATATTCTATGCTTGCAGCTCTTTAGCTGAGTCTATATCCTTCATGCCAGGAATGGAGAGATTAGTTATGCATGAGCGAGAACTTGAAAGATTAATGTGCATTCATAAATGGGAGGTAGGAGCCGGAGTCTGTTTATAACTCCGGTATTGATCAGTGTGAGGGATGGATATGCTAAAAAAATCACCTGTGGCTCATGATAATCTATTTTTTGACATTAGCTCCCACTTCCCAGCCCGGCGCCACGTGTGATAGCCCAGCGGAAAATAATGTAGAACAATTGTCGATAACAAACATAGGAACATTTAATCTTAGTCGGTAGGAAGTGCTTCAAGCCAGCATATAGGTAGTAGAAGATAACACTTACCACAAGGCTTCGCAGCATCTATTAGATCATTGGTTTTTGTAAATTATGGTAAATAAGAGATTCAGATAGAGACTTCCATAGTGAGATAGGGGGGCTAGTGTGGTTCAATGTTAAGACTGTATTTGGACCTGAATTGAAAGAGTATAATGTATTATATCTTGACAGTTTGTATTTTAGAACTTCTCATTAAAAAAATGAAAACAACTATGAAAAAGTAAAATAAAATAAAAATGAAAAATGAAAAAATGGAACCTGAAAACGGGAAACTGAAAACTGAAAACTGAAAAAAGGAAAAGAGGAAAGATGAAGAAAAAGAGGGAAAAATAGCCATACAAAGCTTGGTCCTCTCCGTTCCCCAGTTTTTTTCTTCCATTTTCCTCCAACAAAATTTTCAATTCCCTATCCGGCACACCTACTCCAATCGCCTTGGGGGTGGAAAAATATGAGGACCAAAATAATGGCCAGAAGGGCAATATAAAAAAAAGAAATCACAAAAACAATCCAGGCTTGCACCCAGGGGGGAACATTCTGCGACTGCGCACTACAGCCCGGCGGGGAAAGCCCACGGGACCCCCGATATCTGTCCGACGGCTTAGATGCTGGGTTCCATGGGAGGGGATGTGAGTGTTTAAAATGGGAGAGTATTTCTACAACCCTTGCATGTTTCCAGGATGCAGCTACCTCACGGGCTGTTTGGCCGGTTGGGCCCCGGATATCAGTTTTCAGATCCTTGCGTTCCAATAGTGACTTTACTATTCCCACACACCCTAACTGTGCCGCCCACCAGAGTGGTGTCCCGCCATATTCGGTGTCTGAGGTGTTGGGATTAACATCCTCTCGCTTTAATAGTAACGCTACTGTTTCCGCATGCCTCTGCCGCACAGCCAATATGAGAGGCGTTCGCCCATATTTTTCTGCGGTGTTGGGATTAATATCCACTCGTTCCAATAGCAGCTTGACGACTTCTGGGTACCCTTTCTGGGCGGCCCGCCCGAGTGGTGTTATGCTATGTCTGGTGTCTGCGGTGTTGGGATTGACATCCTTTCGCTTCAATAGCAACTTCACAATGCCCTCATACCCATAATCTGCCGCCCACCAGAGTGGCGTCCTTCCGTGTTTGTGGTCACCAGCGTTCGGATCAATATCCTCTCGTTCCAATAGCAACTCTGCTATACGGCGATACCCTTTCTGGGCAGCGCACAAGAGTGGTGTTTCGCCATATTCGGTCTCTGTAGTGTTGGGATCGATATCCTTTCGCTCCAATAGTAACTTTACCACTCCTACATGCCCTCGTTGTGCTGCCGAATGGAGGGGCTTTATACCATGTTTCGTGCATGGTATGTTGGGGTTGATATCCTCCCGTTGCAATAGCAACTCTACCACTCTCTCATGCCCAGCCCACGCTGCCTTCCCTAGTGGTGTCACGGAAGATTTAGGACCCGGAGTGTTGGGACTGATATCCTCTCGTCCCAACAACAGCTTCACAATTTTCTGGTGCCCCTGCAGTGCCGCCCGCTGGAGTGGTGTTTGCCCGTATTCGGTGTCTGCCGTGTTGGGATCGATACCCTCTCGTTGCAATAGCAACTTTACTACTCCCTCATGCCCCTTCTCTACAGCCCAGAAGAGTGGTGTTCGACCGTATTTGGTGTCCGCAGCGTTGGGATCGATATCATGTCGTTCCAATAGTAATTTTACAGCTCCCTCATCCCCGTGCTCGGCAGCCCGCAAGAGTTGTGTTGGGTCGCATTCGGTTTCCGAATATTGTGGGAGTTGCATGATTTGTCCAAAGAGTATTGGATGTGCATATGCTATAGCGACCACTAATTACGGGAGCGATATTGGTAGTTTTATGGAAGGCTGGCGGTAGGAGATGTGATCTGGTCAGATCTACGTTTTAGGAATATTTACTATACCGCATTATTTGGGGAGACTGGAAATGGTGCTGGAGCTAACTTAGTGGCCGGCCAGTCTCCCCAAATAAAGCGATAGCATCATTACTGCAACTATTCATGGTTGGATAGATTGGCTATTTTCAGGAGAAGTTGGGTGTCAGTAACTTGATTAGTTCTAACTTAATGCACCTATCGATATTTTCTAACTAATATTTGTGGTATAGATCGCCCCCCCACTCTATCGATACCGGTATTGTGTTCTGCCGGTATAATAGCGAGCTCATATCTTGTCATTGATGTGCTAGCGCTCACCCGGTGGGAACTGCCTCTGTAGTGATTCTAGCAGCCAGTCCACAAAAACCTCTCGCACACGGGGGAGCTAGCGAAAGAAACCCAGTTTCTGCATAAAAGCCATCCTTCATGTTTTCCTTAGTTAGACAAGTACACCCATACTGGAGATAATTGCTCAATACTCACCTATTAGGCAATTAATTGTTAGGTCAACTCTTCATCGATTTATTTTCCAGTTTACCGGAAGGTCACAACACCAACACTGGGGTTGGATCAGGCACGCGCGACATACTTTGTCCATTATGCTCTCATATTCAGTGTCATGAACTGGTGTTCGGATTAGGATTAGAATTACTTGTGCTCTTGTGAATTTCCCTATAAGCCGGTTTCAGCCATAGAGCCTCCTTGCGCTGGCCAGTTCTACTCGAGTAGCCTTTTATCCCGTGCTTATTGCTAAATTTACATCACTCAAGGACTGATTTTTCTCCGTCACCAATTTTCTCCCATCACAGACCACAAGTGACATCTTCGGCTCCTCATGTCATGGTATTTTAAGTCTTTTCTTCTCGAGATCTATTTCTATCCACTTTTTTTTTTCTTGTTGATCTCTCCCCGTAACCCCTGTGCTACCTTAAACGCCACATCGTTGGCAACCTCCCTCTTGACCGACCAGTTTACCGTACTCCAAACCGCGATCGACCAAAATGTCTCTCTCCGTTACATGACCCACAGACCACTAGTCTCCACTGATAGTCTTAACCCCACCAGTTCCCTCCCCACCGAGCCGTATCCCCATCTGCACAACCGGATCAATGTTGGCCGTATGCATGGATGTGTGGCTTCTCCTTTAGTTAATTATAAATAACACGCATAGAAGATCAAACAAGAATTTCTCCTCTGGCTCTCTGAAAACAACGCAAAAGCCGCTATATGGCACGTGCATCGACGGAAAAGTCTGCAGCCTTCGGAACATTTATTGCACCGGAAAAATAACGCTTACGAGAGCTCCCCTCGGCAAAATAATATCCCCCTATTTGGAACTGCCACCATCGTATTCACCTTTTCTTCAGCATGGACAACAAGATTATTGTCCTCGGGGTAGCCGCCTGGGCATGCAAGGCGAACAAGTTCTGAAACTGCTGTTTTTTTTTTTGTTTTGTTTTGCTCTTAACCTAGCTGTATGTTATTCGGATTGCTCCGAACTCTTTGAGTAACCTACAGCCAGTCTCTCGCATCTAAGTTAGCAGCTTTCACAATCACCACCGTTAAGGGGTGGCTAACGAATTGCAAACTCGCCTGCATACCGGCTTCTGAACCGCTTACTGTACCGTACGCGCAAACCAGAATCCTAGCCAGAGTGCACCTTTTTTAGCTCTAGCTACCCAAAACTCCTACCAAACGAAAGGACCAAACAGATACAGCAGTGGAGCCGATGTTGTGCAATCGTCATGGGCACCAATACAAAAAGTGACTGATCATGCCTGGCAACTAAATAATCCCCTTTGTTTGAAGATAGACAAGTGTAGCACTATCTACGAGGATTACCAGCACTTGATTGTCTCACCGAGAGACTCAAGATAATCCCGCATTCATCCTATTTCATGGCCATCAAATAACCTGATCCCGGAAGTGATAAAGGTTTCTGATCTCAAGGTTCACCGGGTTCTATCGCGCTCACTTGACAATAATTCCCAGTGACAACATAATGGCTTCTATGAACGCGATTACCGAGTGCAGTAAGCGTCCCTCGTCCTCAACAAGTGAAGATCCAGTTGCGGGATCGAGTTCTATTAATATCCGCCGAACCGGCGGAACGGACCCCTACTCGAGCAACTATCCCGCCCCACCCTCCATGTCCTCCTAGAATCTTTCCGACTACAGTAGGCGGGGCCGCATAGAACCTACTGATACTAATTTAGCTTGAACTAACATGCCCCCCTATGTAGGGCTGAAATCAGCGGTGTGGAGAACCGAAAAAGAAAAACTCACTCCACATAGTACGTATTCCTTACTCCTTGCAATCCATCTTTCAACAGTTAGCCTTCCAACGCCTCCAATCCGCCCTACCAAGGAGTTCCCCCATGGTTACCCGCAAGAGCTCCCCATCCCCAACAGGTAGCTATAGTCTCCCTCACCTTCTTTGGGAGAAGAAAATGGCCTACTACGGCCACCTTCAGCCCAGCCAACTCAGCCGCGATTGGGGGTCCTGCTTCCCCGGACAGTCGCCCTTGACGAAAACTAACGTCCTCCGAAATTTCAGGCTGGATGGACTATAAATCTTGGTTTCCTGTCCAGTCAAACCCCCTCAGCAGCCCCCAAATGGCGAGTCATGGCCCCAGCCTGGTAGGAACCCTGGGCCTAAGGCGCCCACTTGACAAAACAGCCAGGCCTGTTGGTTTTTGGTAGAACGCCACAACTGAATAGCTAGCCCGAGTTTCCCTTGATCGAGGGATGTTCCTGTAAGCGCTGGCATGCTGAGAATAGAATCTTTATAAATCTTCTGCTTCAAACCTTATTTCCAAACCATAACCCACAAACACTAAGCTAAGGTAGGGTTCCCTAACCATCGTGCAGTGGGTGCTTAGATCCCTGGATTTATCGCGCCTAGCGGGGCGACAGCAAAGCATCACGAGCAAAATTAGGATCCCCATTCAACGTGCGCATTGAATTTTCCCACGACATGATTGTAAACAGCTGACCTCACGGTAGGCAGTGGAGAGCCACAGATTCTGTTGTGAACAAATTATAAATTAGACGCGTTTGCCGCTTTGAGCAAGGAGGCATTCATGTGTGCTCGTGTGCCTATTGGGTGAGGAGGACTTAACGGCGTGTTAGCCGCGAAATAGCCGAGATCTCGGAGAGTTGAGGGATAATCCATGAAGAGTTGGATATAAATCTACAAACACAAGGGGTGTTTAGTCAAGAAGCCTTAGACAAAACATGCGCGCTCGTTAGCACTGTGGGGTCAAACGATCATACCCCCAATACCTTGCCCAATCTCAACCTGACGACGGCCATCTGAGCGCCGGCCCCCACCTCCAATGCGGTGCAAGTTCTTCGTACATTTCATATCTCCCCTCTCTCTCATGCTTAGACAGCGAAGAAATAGCACTCCATCCTCCAAAAGAGCCTGGCTATGAGAGGGGGATTTTATTTGTGAATTGGGATACCCTGAAGGGTGGTTTATTTTGGAGTAGATAGCCGTGTTCTGGCCGGACGTTCGGGCCCTGTGGTGGGGTTACTACATGTCGCGCTGGTGGTACTTTCCAGATATACTGCGAGATAGGCAGGTTGGGTTGGCTTGCCCAGGGATAGCAATGCCGTTAGGTGGCCATAACCTGGATGGATGGTGTCTCAATCATATTGAATCCCCGCCGTCACCTGCCGTCACTCGCCGTCCTTCACCGTACCTGCCGTTACCTGTCATCACTTGCCTTCATTCAGAGTCCCTGCCGTCCCACACCGTTGACTACAGTTCCAGCAATACCACTACCGTCTTCAAACACCCCTGACAGAATAATGTCTCAGGTTGCCGGGCCGGTCATCGTTGCTCATAACTGCCGTCTTTGAAATTTATAGACGGGGACGGGGCATCCCCCGTCGTCCCGTCCCGTCCTGGGCTCTTGACGGTCCGTCCGCCAGGCCCTGCCGGGACCCTGGACGGTTGGGAACACTTGTTGGCAGCCCCACCTATCTGGGCATGCTAGGAAAAGGCCTGTGTCCGTCAGGGGGAAGGTATTGATAGCCGCCAAAGCTATCTGGTGCACGCTAAAGCTACCGGATGCCTAGGTAAGGCCACCCCAGCATCTACCTAATTTGATCTAGACTGTATGTGCTGTATATACTGCAGATGTCCGAACAGCAAATAGCCCTTCACGGATAATCACTCGGAGCCTGAGAATAAATCAAGGAGCCCATGGAGTAATATACTTTGTCAAATGGATCATCAATGGTGGATATATATTAGTTAACAGCAGAAATGGTTTTTAGATTTCATGCGTTGTGTACCCCGCCTCTGAAAAGGACATCAAGATCAGGTGGGAAGGGGAAACAAAAGGGCGGGAAAGGGAAAGCAAACCTTATATATTTGGATGGGGGTACAGGTGTACACATTCGGAATGCGGATGTATGCGACGTATAAGATGCAGCAGCAGCAGATGAAGCCAGATTAGTACCGACTTGGGAGGCATTCATACCTTATCACTCGGGGCTTGTAGGTATATCAATGCCGGCCAGGCCTGTCAGATGAACTCCAAGGCGGGATTATACCTGGCCTGCCCATGGTCCGGGCCTTACCGACACACGGGAGGCCAAGAGTGCAGAAATATCTCTGCTTCTTAGTTTGCTCCATAGGTATACACTAATGTTCATGCAGGGTGAGGCCCGTGACTATTAGTCACCATCCTGTCACCTGTAGCATTATCCATATCACTCCCTACATCCTGAACCTTGCACAATGAGTGTCTTCCGGCGTCTTTTCATGCCATTCAATATTTGATGTTTATAACACCCCCTCGGGTGTGCGGCTTACGTAATCCAGGCGCTAACCCAAACTGGACGACTGACTGCTGGGTGAGTATATAGACCACTATTGCACTGATGTTCGTTTATCTGCTATGGGTTAGCGCCTTGATTAGATAAGCACCAGACAAATGCCACTATTAGTCATCCTACGACCTCCCGAGGGCGGCTAACGATCCACTCTTCCCTACTTCCTTTCTCCATTCCTTTCTTCCTTCCTCCCTCCCTCCCTTCCTTCCTTCCTTCCTTCCTTCCTTCCCTCCTTCTCCACACGCCCCCCATTCCCATTTCCACACCTCCTACCATCAATCCTCCTTTCAGCCCCTTGCTTACCAACCCCTCCTTCATTTCAGTTCCACGTCTCTTTCGCGCCGAATACAGTCACCAAAGATCCTAGGCAGACCCACCCCCATTCCGCGATCCGTACGATTACCAACACGCACCACCCGGTCTACCAGTATGTCAAGTTCAGTTGACACTCGTTTTTCCGCTATCGCCGAACATTTCAAGGCTACCCATGAGGATTACCAGGATCTCAGCGGCCGCCTCATTGCCCTGGGCACGATGGTCACCGGGTTGAGTGACAGAGTCATAGCGCATGCCGAAGGACAGAGCAAGTACAATCTAGCACTAGAAGGCAGTGTCAATGACCTCACCACAAAGGTCATTGGCCTGGTTACAGATGTCAGCACATTGAACGCCGCGACCGCTACAATCGCAGCTAAACAGGATAATTTGGAAGCCACAACCGCTACAATCGCAGGTAAACAGAATAAATTGAAAGCCATAGTCGCCACAATCGCGGGAAGGCAGGAGGAACAAGGCAGAATGTTACAGGAGCTTGCCCTGAATATCCGCGCTCTCGTTGGCAGCCATGATGGTGCCTCTGCTAACCGTTGGATAGCGGGGGGGCGCACCTGTGTAGACAATGATGTCTCGATTGCTTTAGTTTTATTTAATCATAACGTTCGTTTTGTTGCCTATCCGCCATACAGACTAGTCTTGTAGGCCGCATACTACCTCTAGTATTTAGTTTTGTTTTACCTTCCGTTTCCCTATCACTACTCTTCTCCTCACCACTCGTTCTATCGTTAGGGCCCCCTCATATCTCCTATCCACACACTTCCGAACTCATTCATACACTCCCTTGCCTCATTTCCTTCCGAGCCTTCTTCCCCCGATACCACCGCAGCTTCTTTTTCGCGATGGCAGCTGACCAATATGCTCCACTGTCTCGGCGTCAATGGGGTTCTGGTTACTGCACGTTGCCTAAGGGGGATAGACTCCGAAACGATTTCCCTTTCATGGTGACCATGAGGTGGGGGGGGGGGCGCAGGACGCGTAAGGCGAGAGGGATCAGGAATTGGGATGCTGGTTATCCACCTAGTATATAGGGCTGTGAGGGAGGTTAGGAAACAACATGGCATTGGGGCGGGTACCTTAGTTAAATAAAATCAGACCTTTGTCTCTAGCCTGTAGCCCGTCTTGCATGAGATTTGACACGTTCTCCACGTCCAACCCCTGCCATCTGGGTTAATTACTAAAGGTTGATGTAAAGGGGTAGTGACATACTTGACCCGGCACCGGGGGATGGCGAGGATCAGCTCGGTAAGGTGTTGTGTCCCGCGAGCATGGCTCCCGAGCTGGAATTGCTGGCCATTGCCCTGTTGAAAGCCTGCGGGACACGCTCGCCCCCCCAGCCCTGTCCGTTCATTCATTCTCTCATTGATTCGTTCGTTCCACCGTTCAACCATTCGCCGTTAGCTGGTTCGATTGCGTTCACGGCTGCGCAGCGGTGCGATCGGTCATGGGGAGGTGTGCGGGACGGCGGGAAGGTGCGGGGGGGTATTGGAGCTGTGTGCCTCCCTGGAGGGGCAGCGGGAGGCCGGAAGGAAGGAAGGAAGGAAGGGGTAAGACCAGAAGGGAGGACGGAAGGATACAGGGAAGGCCGGAGAGCCTGAAGACACTGGGTGTTTGTTAGTTTATTAATTTGCTATTTGTGCTTAGGGCCTCTCTTCCGCCGAGTGATAGCCGGTGATAGCCGGCGCCTAAAATGCCCCACACGTACACCTCTCCTTCCTTTGTAGGGCCAAGAGTGTGATCAGTATTACTGAGCAATGTTCTTGAGCATAATATTAGGGCTGGGGCATGCTGGACACTGGGCGGCGGTTGACTACATCTAAAAAGACCCCTCACTGTAGGCTAGATGTCTCCGTCCTGGAAACAGCGACCCCGAGCGGGAGGACCCCGGAGATAGGCTACATGTGCAATCCGAATGGCAGGCCATAGCATGTGTTCAATAATAGCGTCAGACCATTGACTCAGGCCTATTCATGGCTATGTAAGGACCGGCGGTCCAGTCCAGCCCCAACTACGCCTGCTATACAGTATAATGCCAAATCAATAATGCTAAACCACTACAATGAGCCCCTAGTCTTGTATGCTACCTAAACGGTACAATAGGTTTAACGAGGGAAATAGGAAAGGCATGCACACTCTGGTATGGGGAAGGTTTGTTGTGCCCCTATCGTTGTCTGAGTCCCAGATCAAGAGGCAACATTATTAATTACTACTAGGTCGCATATTCGTAGATGTACAAATCCTAGCGGCCCCTGTTAATCGCCTCCCTCGTCCTCTTACGCCGCCTCCTCATCACCATTAGTATCTGCATCACTGGCACGTGTACCGGCACCCGAATAACCGCAATTAGTAGGCTCCGTGGGAACTCCAGCGAGGAGGGAGAATTGCCCACCGGCAGCAGCAAAGGTCATTCTGACACCTCTGGTGGCCGTGTTTTCAATCCTTGTAGGGGTCATGATCTCGTCATCAGCGTCGGGGCCGAGGCCGGTTTGATAACTGCCACTGAAGCCCCAAGAGGATGCTTGTCTCTCCATCGAGATGGCAATATTGTGGTCCGTGCCACAGCCAATGGTGGAGAACCTGATGCCAGGGACAGCATGTGGGGTCCTGAGGTAGCGGGGGTTGCCCTTCGCGTCACAGACGCAATCATCCACTGAAAGCGCTACAGGGTCTATACCGAGCTGTCCACTGTCAAGACGGCCCCAGACCAGGAGCTCACCGTTCTCAGTCAGGGCGGTTGAGTGATGTTCTCCGGCAGATATCTGAACGATTATGTACCCTGCAAGAGACTTGACGACGGTAGGAACAGGAATCACAGTACTATTATATCTTCCTCGGTGCACTGAGGCTCGCATATCCCACATTGCCCATATTGATTGAGCCCCCATGCCCAGACCCTGCCGTCCCAGGTAATTGCGAAAGAACGATACGAGCCGGTCGCGACGTACTTGACCTGGCGCCGGGGAAGGGACACCTGGCGAGGGTTCAGCCCGGTGAGGCGATGTCTCTCGGAAATGCGCCTCCCGAGCTGGTATTGCTGACCGTTGCCCCACCCGTACACGTCTCCTTCCTTCGTAAGGCCAAGGACGTGATCAGTGCCGATACTGACCCGAACGATGTTCCTGGGCGTAGGTAGCAGGACTGGAACATCCTGTACACTAGTCCTCTCATTGAATCCGAGAATGCCGTCGGCGCACTAAACAATAAATTAACCTTACTAACCCTGAATGGAGAATTAATCACATTCCCTAAATGTTCCCCATCCGTAAACCCTGCCGGTGTCGGTAACAGCGATCGAGATACTGTCACCGGCAGCAATGCTCGTAATCACAGTCCCCTCCGGAAACCCTGTAATCAGCATTGGCGTGCTCTCCAATGGATTCAAGGGCACTTCTTCGTCACTGTCGCTGTCGCCATCATCACCGGAATGGACAACCCTGGTCAGAGGTGTATGTGTAGTCGCTCTCCCAAGAGCGTACTGATCATCATTGACACCCCACGAGTATACCCTCCCCTCGTATGATAGGGCTAAGCCATGCATACCACCAACTGCAATGGCGACTATTCCCACCTTATCGGGGAGGAGATGAGCCTTCAATCTGGGACGCTTGACAACCTTTGCGTTAACCTCTGGCCCAAGACCCAGCTCAGCATTGTCACCAGTACCAAATGCATATGTGTTCAATTTCTGGGTCGGGAGAGGGCTGATTATGGCCGAGAAGGGTTCGATGGTACCGGCCCTGCGGGCCCTCGCCAATCTACCCCGAACGGCGTGTGGTGTTCGGTTGAGAATATCCGCAAGGGTGCTTGTGTCTGTCCCTCGCGCGTATTCCTCACACAGTCGCGCATCCTCAGCAACTGTCCACCTACGCCGCCTTGTCGCGATGGGTGTAATGGCCCCTGCCCTTCGTAACTTTGCCAATCTGATCTGATCTGAATAGCACGTGGTGTCCGGTTGAGGGTAGCTGCGATCTGGGGGATGCCTGCTCGCAGTGCAAACCCCATGCAGTCGCCGGTCATCACTGTCTGTCCATCTACGCCGCGGTAGTACCCCCATGCCATGCCCCACCCCCCCCCCCCCCGTTCCGACCACAGG
>LN891056.1:329564-411394 GCA_900010015.1 Tuber aestivum
GGGTGGAGGTTCTATCCCGGTATCTATCTCGGTATCTATTTCGGTATCTATTTCGGTGTCTGTTGGAGGGGCGCCAGGGACGTCCATCATCTCCGCCTCCAAATCGCGGCCGTCTGATGACGGGACATCTCGGCCGGTTAATGATATTGTTTTGGATTCCTGTGACAGCACAATGCCACCGCTCCTGTGTTCTATGTGCTCGCGGGCACGATCCGGACTCACACGCTGTGGCTTGTTGGAAGTATGCATTGGAGGATATGGAGGTGGTAGGGATTGGGCAACAGTGCGCCCCGCCGGCATGTGTCCCTTATCGGTGGTACCGTTCATCTCCACCCCAAGATATCTAATCTAAGATTAAGGGTGGAGACCTAATGCGAAGGTTCGGTGGATGGGCTTTAACTTCGAGACTTGGAGTGGAGATTATGGACTTTGTGAGTATCCTCAAGCAGCAAGCGGAGATTAGCGCGGAAGGGGGATCACGAGTATATAACCCTCTGGGGGTCCTGCCCCGCTCTGGCTTAGAAAACCCCCCAACGCTCAACCCTCCGCATCACACCACATCCGAAGGGAAAGGGTTGGGGTGAGCTGTCATGATGAGAGGCAACTCGGTGGAGGACGTTTGTGAACACGACTGGTGTATTATTCCGCGAATAGCGGGGGCCCAGGGTCGAGCCCTGGTCCACTGCTGTTGTTCGCCTCTTGGTGGTTGGGGATACAGTAAGAACATCAGGCTCAAATGCCAACAAATACCCAAGATGCCATAAACTCTCGGTAAATTCACTACGGTACCGTATCGGTGATCGGGGGCTTGGTACGCTAGCCGGGGGTGTGCGCGATAAAAGTTACAACAACTAAGCCACAAGAGGCTTAGTTGAATACCTGTTAATGAGATCTACTCGCCCAAGCTACGCCCTGTCTGGAAAGAACTATCCACCCGACAAATGCTAAGCCCGGTCAGGCATAATCACGCATTCCCAATCACAATCGGAAAAACAAAAAGAAGAAACGGAGAGAAATCGATCGCCTAGATAAGGCAGGTGGCTGTTATCCTTATCGGCTGCGCCCATGCATCCCGCCTGTAGGGGCTAGGGTTATTGGAGAGCTGCAGCAGTCGCTACCTGGTAACGTGTCCCAGAGCAAGATCTATATAAACCACGCAAGCTCTGGCAACCTTTTTTTCCATCACTTCAACCACTAGAGCGATTCCACCTCACCATGGCTACACAAATCCTCGCACAAATCCACAAGGCGTTTGAAACTCGCACCTGCGAGTTTCTTACGTTCTCAGGGCTTCTCTCTCAGAAAGATCCCATTGCCCTTGGCTTGAGGTGAGTACAAGTGCCAGAGATCAAGTTTTCGTACAGAACAGGGTTTATTTTGCGGGTTAACCTAAATTAACTGTTTGGATACTTTATCCCTATGCCTTGTATATGCCCAGTATGAGGAAGAATATACTAACTATTAATAGAATTCACTTTATTGCCCCCGATGGGTACCTTCGTATTGTCATGGCGAGTCACCTGCATGAAACTGCGGTTGACTGGATGAGAATTGAGTTTGGCTTGTAGATCGGCTACGGCCTCCTTACGCCAAACACTTCCATCTTGATATCCGATACCTTAAGTAGTATGTCCCTTTGCTCTGCCGTATAGAACCCCGTAGTCTATACTAATAATTGAATAGCATATGATACCTTTGTTGGTACCTTTGCAAACCCAAAAAAGACACCGGACCTTTGCTATACCGTAAGAACTCGAATAATTGAACCTCGAGCTAAGACGTCTGTGTTGCCTCTGCTGGTATGGCGCAGTGTTTTTTACTTTTTCTTTTTCTCTTGAGCAGGGGCTCGGGGAGTCGGTTTTCGCTGTGTTCCCCGCCCCCTATCCAAGAGGGGGAATTCTAAACGTCCTAGCGTGAGGTTCAATTATTCGAGTTCTTACGGTAGCCCCCGCGTTAACGGAGTTAAAACCGAGTTTCCAACTGTCGTCCTGGAAGCGGGGTGGAGCGAGTCATAGGCCCAGTTAGAACATGACTGCCAATTGTGGTTCGAAGAGTCTGCTGGGGCTGTGAAGGTCGTTCTGTTGTTTAAATTATTCGAGCTGAATATATTCAATGAAATTAAGGCCACTCTAAACGTCTGCCGGGTTGTGGAGGGCGCAATGGTTCCGGATACATTCAGTGTTCCCAACGGGCCAGGTAGGCCAGGCTGAACCGAAGCCGGGCCCGGCCTGCCACAACTATGGGGGATTTAACCCTGCCGGAGCCTGGGCCTGGCCTGGCTGGGTCCAGCTATAGGCCGTATAGGCTGGGCACCTGCCACCTGATAGGCTGGCCCAGCCTATGAATACGGGCCTACAACCCCCTCAGATCCTTGGTTTCCGTTCGGCTCATCTCCCATTCCACTAAACTAGTCCGAGTTACTCCAGCGAGAACTGTAAGTTACATAGTCCCTGTGCAAATTCCATGCACTGGTGTTAACAGAACAGAACGAGTATCAGTAAGATCACTAATAGTATTAGGCACTGATCCTACATGCAGGTAGTGATATGGATTTGCTCGTGGTTGATGAAAACCCCTGAGGTCTAATAGGACTTGGCCAACCATAGCGGGAACATTCACTGATGGATTCCTGCCAAAGAAACTGAATCAGAAGGAAGGATTGTGAGATAGGACTGCCAGTGCCTTGGAGAATCTGGAGGTAGATTTCCTGGACTTCTTTGAACTGGTTGTGGATCGGTAATCGCATAGTTATCATACTTCAACTAACAACTAAGGATAGAGATAAAATAATAAACCACAATCAAAGTTGTAAGGAATCAAGCTACTCTTAAAACAATCAGCTCTAAAAAATCCCATTTGCAGGCCTATAGGTTCCTACCAGGCCTGATAGGCTTCCCCAGGCTGGTTGAGTTTGGCCTATATCCACCTAGGCTCATCATCAGAGCGGCCTGCCTTGGCCCAGCCTACGGCCTATAGGCCGGCCTATCACTGGCCTAGCCCATTGGGAACACTGGATACGTTGGCATGCTCTTCCCTGCCCTACCATATCTTTATCTCTCTTACATCCTACTAATCAATCCCCTCACCCTGCAGGAAATCTTCCCCCCCCCCCCTCCTCCGAGCCTATTCACAATCCGTGTATCATTGTAGAAGAGCTTTTTGGAGACCGATCTCCCACTAGCCTAAATCCCCAGACTCTTTTTCCGTTGTCTTTGACACGACTTTGCTATTTAGTTGGACAAGAGATCCGTAAACAGAGACATCTCCCTATGGCCAACTGAGTACACCTAAACTCATCTCCTACCCTTTGGCCTTGTTTTTATCTGTTCGTTGCTTGTTGGTCTGATGGATAGCATGGGTTTCATCTCTTCTCTCGATCCCTTTGTATCCCAGTTGAATTCATAATCTTACTCCTATCGTAACTGGTCACACTTCCACAACGCTCGTGACGAGAGAATCTGCTGTCACCGTCGTCCTCATCCCAGTCTTTATTAATGAGGGCATATTTGTCGTTTGAGCTAAAGGCATCCTTGGTGGTTTCCTCAATGTCATGTCCTGCCAGGCTAGGTCTTCAAACGGGGACGCTGTAGCCCGCAATCGCAGTAGTTCCAGGCCAGAATAGCCTGTACTAGGTTGATAAGGAAAAAATGAAACTGGGGAATGAATGGCATGTAGGGTGAGAGAGGGGGGTGTGTGTATACCACAGAATCACACCGAGTCCGACGGCTACTAAATCTACTACGAGTGCTTTCCACTTTTGGTCCCTTACTCGTAGTGGTCGAAGTGTCCTGTACCTGCACTGTAATTTAGTTTGATGATCTCAGCTCTGTGTTTTGTATCGCTCATCATCCGTTACCGGACATCCCACTAACGCATAAACGGAGGAGCAAATTGGTCGTCTGCCATCAGATAGGGCAGTCATTGTAGGCTAACAGATGCTGAGCTTTTAGGTCAACAGTATCACCCACGACTGTGTTCTGGTGAGGAGCATGTAGGTCCACATTGCCAGAGATATATAGTCGCTCAGTGGCATGAGGAAAGAATGGAACTGAGGAATGAATGGCGTGCAGGGTGACGGGGGAGGGAGGTGTATACTACAGAATCGCACCGAGTCCAAAGGCTGCTCGGTCCATCTTACATGCTTCGGGGCTCCCACCGGCTCAATGCACATCCCCCCCCTCTTGACCTCACACCTTTCGTCCTTCTCCTCCCTCACCACCAGAGATCCCACCGTTAGTGTAGCCAGCGACAGAAGGCCGCGAACCAGAGAATCCACTTCCAGTGAATTTCCCCTCGGGCGTAAGAAACGAGGAAACAAATATTAACCCCAATAACCCAGTACGGGTGCGCAAACATTTTTGTCCTCTGAAACCAGGGTCACATGTACCAGCGCCGGAACTGCAAACTAACACTACCACAGGTAAACGTTATCGTCAGTTTTCACGACAGTTTGCAGGAGTGAAGGTGGGTAGTAGGTGGACGGGTAGAAGCAGAGGACGGAAAAAACTCACCATTGCGAACATGTATTTTATCGCACTACTTGCTGGACCCTTCGCCGACATGCTTGTTATAACCACCCCCCATTACCACCACGCTCCATAACGCCTGAGTGATGTGTAGAGAAAGCTGGCCTTCACGAGAATAACTGTATTCACCATGATGCCCGAGTATTATTTCGTTCCCCGAACGCTTTGGCTCTGCGACCACCACCACGTTACAGTCCAAACCGCACCTGCATTTATGCTGATTCAGGACTCTCTTGTCGTGAGGCCCTGGAGACCCTGACCCGAGAGTTGGAGTGGTTCGCGGCGGCGACATTGGTCGAGGTGGAGGCGGTCGTATAGGGAGTTAATGCTGGCCGGATCTGGCGCCTTTCTAGGGATAGCAAATACAGGGGGTGTCGGTTGTGGTAGTTGTATCTAACGTGGTAGGATGGCGGTGCGGATCTTGGCATTCGTCGGGTGAGTATTTAACCACTATTCTCCACCACCAAGCCCTCCTGAGCCGTCACCCCACAATCCCTCTTCCAAAAATATATATATATATTATATAAAAATCATACTGCTGCTTTAATACTCTAGCCACCACCAGTGGAAGATTCCATCTCAACCTCAACCAAAAGAGTATGACAAAAACTCTCCTCGCTGACCCTCCCCTCCCGGACTTAACCTTCACCCCCCTCTCCCCGACCTCAGAGCACTTCCTACGGGCGTACACCCTCCTAACAGACTCAGTCGCCCAACTCCGCTCAACCCTAACCCTCTCACTCCTGTACTCGCAACCGCACCTGACGCTGCCACCCACGCTTCTGACGGCAGTCTACCTCCTGCGCACGCAGGAGCACCTCAGCATGACGGTAATCCTCTTCGCCGGGTATGTGATTGCCGTGCTATCGGCCTGCGGGTACCTGAGCTATGGATACATCGAACGGGCAGAATGGATGGGGAGTCAGAGTGGGCTGGCGGCTACGTTCGGTGGAGACAGGAAAAGGGAGGTCGTGGGCGCGCTCTGGGGAGAGGAGATCATTGGAGTTGTGATTTTTGAGAGGGAGGGTGGCGATGAGGTTGGGGTGATCTATGGGTGGACGGTTAGGTTGAGGTATAGGGGGAAGGGAGTTGGTAGGGGGTTGTTGGAGAAGGTTGCGGAGGTTTGTGGGGGAAGGGTGAGGTTTGCGGAGGATCATGTTCGTATGTTTCCCCCATCTTATCCTGTTTCCGTCTCTCGCCAGCGGGCGAGTATTAACTGAGAACCATAGACTCTTACAGACTCCCAAGAATACCGGCAATGTTTAACAAAGTCTTTGACAAACGAGAAATCAGAGCACAAAAAATGCTGGAGGATGTTTTGAAATCACAGTAGGGACGTTTGCCGCGTGCATATGTGTAACATTTTTCACTTAATTGTACCATTTGATACCCCTCATGTATTCCCCCACCCAACCTAAACCTGACTGCTGTGTATGAATTATGGTATCTCAAGTACCCCGTATGCCCATCTAGCCATGCCTCGTTTACCATTACACTATTGCGGTACAGGAAAAGGCGGAAGAAGAGGAAGAAAAAAAAGACACCACATTGCCCAAATTACCTCAAAAAAGGTACCTTCATGATATGATATGCAAACCAGGAATTCAGAATCCGTATGAAAACTAGATACAAAAGAAGCGAAGACACAAAGTAGTTAGTATTGGATGGACGTGGCGGCCACGGAGTGCATATTTCCGATATCCATACCGATGCACTGAGATAGCTAAGATTGATCCATGGGATCTTCATCCTTCGGCTGATTCTCTTTACTCCAGGTGACAAATTGGTCGAAAAGAGATGGCCCTAAAAGTGCATAAGTCAGATTTCAATTACAAAATAAAAGAGGGAGAACACCTACAAACGCTGGTTTCTATGGCGTACCCGTTGAAATCGATGTCTACCTGTTCGTTGAAAGGGATAAACTGCCGATATTGATCCTTTGTAATCACCTTTGTGGGTGGCGGAGTCGAGCCGAGAAATTCTATGAAGGCGTGCTTGTGGGGAAACTTTTCCCAAATTATAGGATCCTTCGCCTTCAAAGTGTTATTTGATTCAGCTGGAGGAGTCCACTTGGTACTGTAGCTTCTTTCGTCGAGAAGGACCGTAAACATTGCACATGCCATGTCGAGTGGTAAATACTTTGCATCCTCGGCCTTGAAGAACTCGTAGCAAAACCAGTAGAATTTTTGAAACCGATCGCTACTAGGTGCTACATCCCGCAGAAGGGTCGGAAGTTTGCGTCTGAGAGAGTCATTGGAGTCGATACTAATGGAGCACCGTTAGCATGGTTCATATCCAGTGAACCTTCAAGGACAACTCGCGCTAAAGCCTTCATCCCCTCTTTGAACTCTTTAAGCCCAATGCCCCCCCCTTTCGCTTCACACCAATAGGCAATCACCCAGAAGGCGATACCTTCGGGGGAGACACCGAGGGATTCCATCCATGGGACCGAGTCCGTTATCATTATCTCGTTAGTATCGCCTGGGAAGTGATCAGCCTCTGAATTCAAGTGCTAATAATGACCTGAAGATACACACCTTTGAGCCCATCGAACCAACGGGTAAGGATAGTATCGGGGGAAGGAGCACGGTTCTACAAGAACTGTAATCAATAATAGAATTCACCCGCTTCCCGGAACAATAACCAGAGCAAATAACATGGCAAGAGAAAAACAGAATGGAAGCTCACAGGCTTGGTCTTCTTTGCAGATTTCTTTGCCGACTTTGGAGCAGGCGGTTCCTGTTGCCTGCGCTTCTTGTCTCTGCTCTGCGAGTTCCCCATTGTGACACCGTCTGGTTTTGATTCTGCTTCCGAGTCTCCAGAGGAGACAGGGTCGATCACACCTTGTTTCCTCTTTCTGGGGCCGGTGGCGTTCCTATCGGTGGGTGCAGACATGGGGGCTGGTGTTGGCTTGGGAGGGGAGGCTGGTGTGTTCGATTGAGCGCCAGTGGTCCTTTGGTCAGTTTTCTTCGTTGAGGACCTGGTTACCCTTGAAGACGGCTGTACGGTAGAGCGCTTCTTAGGAGGCATAGTCGCTAGGTTTTATAAATACCTTCGCTTAGTCTTGCCCCTTTACTTGGGCAGTCGTAAACAGCTCCCGTGAAAGCAGGTGACTTGTTTACCACTGGAGTAGTTGTTTGCAGGTGGCGGAAGGTCTGACAGATGACAGATCTATGCGCCTATCTGTTTGTCCGGGAGAGACGAGGCGAGGTGAGGGGAGGAGGGGAGGAGGGGAGGAGGGGAGAGGTGAGGTGAGGTGAGGAAAAGGAGAGGTGGGTGCCGTTGAAAGGAATCGAATGGTCGCTTAGTAGAAGAGAAAAAGAAACCTAAAGCCCTCGTAGAAAGCTTAGGACACGAGGAGGAGGTTCTCAGAAGCCAAAGTTGAAATGCCAAGTCTCGCGGAGAGAAAATATTGGACGCGCTACTGCAAAACCTTACCGGTGCTCGAGTATGGTACCGGTATAGGGCACGGCGGCAGATCTACAGTGACATAATGAACCTGCGTTAAGTTTTTCCTGCCCATGTCCCGAAGTCAATACCGTATCTCCCCCAGATTCTTCATTCCCGAACACCGCACGAATTCCGATATCCCGCCTGAGGTTATGCAGGAACAGCAAATTTCGATCACCCTGTCTCGAACTGAAAACCCGCGTCCAGAGTATTCAATGAGGCGAAATGGGTTGGGGGTTGGGGTCGAACCCTACACTTGGGCCCTGAACCCTAAACCCGGCCGTTGCGACCCTGAGCACTAGCCACACCTTTCACCCCACATCCCTCCCATTCCTATCCTGTGTCAGAAGTGCAATAATAATAACCAAACACCAGAGCCTCCTCCTCCGCCAAACAAAACAAAAAAAAAATCAACCATGTCTCGAGCAGTCGCGCAAAAGAACCAAATCGTCAAACTCATCGTAGGCGCGGGACAAGCGAGCCCTTCACCGCCGGTTGGTCCGGCATTGGGTAGTAGGGGAGTTAAGTCTATGGACTTTTGCAAAGTGGGCACTATACTACTCCACAATCCCCTGGTCTAAGCTTTCCCTAACTCGATTATTTAGGAGTTCAATGCCCGTACAGCACACATAACACTCGTACACACGCCCAACACCCCCCTCCCCCCTTTTTTACCCTCCGCATTCACAGAGCAACTGACTCTCTAACCCCTAGGGCACGCCAACCCCAGTACGCATAACCGTCCGCCCGGACCGCACCTTCACTTTCGAAGTCCGTACTCCCCCAACCTCCTGGCTGCTCAAGAAAGCTGCGGCCGTGCCACTCGATAAGAAGGGCCATATGAAGGGTGCCAGCAATCCCGGGAAGGAATGGGTTGGCGAGGTCAGTTTGAAGCATGTTTACGAGATCGCGCAGATCAAGCATACTGTGAGCGCACATCCTATGTAACGGAGAAGACGTTAGAAGGAATGAAGGAAGGAAGGGCTGACGGGGGGGTATCTTTAGGAGGTTCGATTGTCCGGATTAAGCTTGAAGGCAATTGCCGGCAGTGTGATTTCTCAGGCCAAGACAATCGGGATTAAGGTCACTATATGACAATGGTGACCATTTGTCCGGTGAGGAGAGGAGAGGAGGGATGTATGGTATGATATGATATGCTGTGGTGTACAAAAGAAAAAAAATTTGGCTTAGGTCGGCTGGGATACTCTAGATAGACTCTACACGGTCGTTTAGTTACTGTACTTATTTACAACAGAATTTCGACCAGACACGTAAATATCGAATACCTGCGCCAATCGCCGTCGTCCTCAAGCATCCAATTTAGTTGCTGCGGTAGGATAAAGCCAACCTCACCCAATCTCAACCTCCCACCAACCCATACAAGTACAGTACACCAATCATCAACCCCCCAACCTACCACAAAACCCCTTCCGCGAAACGACAAGAACCATCAATTGATACCTCCACTAAACCATGCCAATCTGGAAGTAATGCCCCCCTCATTCACCCATCTTCACGCAACTAAACAAAACTAGATTCTACAAATCCCTGCCTACGAAGACCCGCCTCATCATCGGCGGCGGGGTGATCCTATACGCCGGTGTGGGCCTCCTCCTGACGGACGTGGCCGAGGAGAAATTCGACCTTGTGCCCAGCGAGGGAGACAAGCAGCGGCTGAAGGAGTTAGTGCCGAAGGTTAGGGTTGTTGATCGGGAGGGTTGATGGAAATAGTAAATATAATCAAAATTTAATTGTTTCGTAACATCGTACTTTCTGGGTGGTTGTTTTTCCCTCGCCATTTGTTTGCGCTTTGGAGGAGTGGGTGATGTACAGTACCGTAATGTTACTGTGCCAGTACGCCGGCGAGCCGGGGGGGGGGGGGGGGGCTGTGACTGTGATTGATTGATTTCATTTTCACTTTCGTATGCTCTGCGACGTTACTAATTGTAGAGTATCGCACGAGAATACCACAAGAAGGGAACCGGTAATGCGAAGTGGTGTAAACATCCAGTTGTAGTATTACAGAGCGGAGATAGTTTTTCTTAATACAGACGTACCTTCCGCCCAATGGCTTTGAGAAGGAGTATGGTAGAAATTTTAGAAGACAAAAGAAAACTGACCAGGAGGGAGTGAAGAGGAAGGGGAAATTTTTTGAGCAACCGACCATGAAAGCGATGAGAGTAACAAGATAAGGGAATAAAGGAAAAAAGAAAATACAAGAAGGTGAGCGAAAAGTTCGGATGAACTTAAGACATGTGGAAGAAAAAAAAAGTGAAGCACAGATCTAGTTTCAGGACAAAATAAACATCACTCAAGTTTTTTGTGAAACCCCCCCCCCCGGGAAAAACGCGAATCAACACCCTTCCGGAATCTCCATTATACCCCGTGATTTTTAACTTTTGTATTCCATAATTATCGAATTCCGAATACCACATCGTTCATCACCTTACTCTTTCTTCTCGCCGCCCTCGGGGCCAGACGGGAAATCAGGGCCAGGCGAGGAATCGGAGCCAGACGAGGAATCAGGGCCCTGGGATTCGTTAGATGCTTCATTGCGGGCACGATGCATCTTGTCAAACAGAGTCAAGGATGCGGTCTGAAGAGCATCAGTTTGTTCTTTCAAATGATCAGCCGTGATTGAACTGTCTCCCGCCTGAACCTTAGTAACGGTTGTACGGAGGGTCATGATTTTCTCCCGGATGGCATCGGCCTCAGTTTTGTCAAGTTTCTTCTCGTATTCCTTCAGAGCGGCCTCAGTATCACTAACAACAGAGTCAGCACGGTTGGCATTCTCAATGGTGCTCCTGCGCTCTTTGTCGGCCTCCTGGTACTTCTCGGCATCATCTATCATGGAACTGATCTCAGATTTACTGAGACCGGATCCAGAGGCAATAGTGATACCCTGGTCCTTGCCGGTGGCCTTGTCATGGGCAGAAACATGGACAATGGAATCGGCATCAATGTCGAAGGTGACCTCGATCTGAGGAACACCACGGTGGGCCGGAGGAATGCCAACAAGTTGGAAGTTACCAAGGAGCTTGTTATCACGAACGAGCTCACGCTCACCCTGGTAGACTTTGATCTCGACGGCCGTCTGGAAATCGGCAGCAGTGGAGAAAACTAAGATAATATTAGTAAAATAATAGTAATAAGAAGTGACCTTTTCTTACCCTGGCTCTTCTTGGTGGGGATGGTGGTGTTGCGGTTGATCAAACGCGTGAAGACACCACCGAGAGTCTCAATACCGAGAGACAAGGGAGTAACATCGAGTAGAAGAACGTCCATAACCTCACCAGAAAGAACAGCACCCTGAATGGCAGCGCCAATGGATACAGCTTCATCCGGATTAACAGCCTTTGCAGGGTCACGCCCGAAGATGCTCTTAACGGTCTCAGCAACCTTTGGCATACGGGTCATGCCACCAACGAGGATGACTTCTTGGATATCGGTCGATTTAAGTGCGGCATCCTTTATGGCTTTGCGGCAAGGATCAATAGTCCTATCAACCAAAGGTTTGACGAGGGACTCGAATTGCGCCCTCGTCATTTTCGTATTAATGTGCTTAGGCCCAGAAGCATCAGCAGTAATGAAAGGAAGGTTGACATCGGTCTGAAGAGCGGAAGAAAGCTCCATCTTAGCCTTCTCGGCAGCCTCACGAATCCTCTGAATAGCCATACGATCGCTAGAGAGATCGATACCGGTTTGTCCCTTAAAGTGCGAGACCAAGTGACGGACAAGCGCAATATCAAAGTCCTCACCGCCAAGATGGGTATCGCCATTGGTGGACTTGACCTCAAAGACTCCCTTCTGGATCTCCAGGATGGAGATATCGAAAGTACCACCGCCAAGATCGAAGACAGCGACGACACGATCCTGGTCCTTGTCAAGACCATAGGCCAGAGCGGCGGCGGTGGGCTCGTTGACAACACGCAAGACATTCAAACCAGCAATCTGTCCAGCGTCCTTGGTGGCCTGACGTTGGGAATCGTTGAAGTAGGCGGGGACCGTTACGACAGCGTTCCTGATGGGCTTGCTAAGATATGCCTCGGCAGTCTCCTTCATCTTTTGCAAAACGAAGCCCCCAACCTGGGAAGGAGAATACTTCTGACCACGGGCCTGAACCCAGGCATCACCATTGGTGTGCTGAACAATCTTGAATGGAACCTGAGAAATATCCTTCTGAACCTCGGGGTCGGTGAACTTTCTTCCGATCAATCGCTTTGTGGCGAAGAGGGTGTTTTCAGGATTAACCACGGCCTGGCGTTTGGCGGCAATACCGACCAATCGCTCACCATCCGCAGTGAAGGCAACGGTTGAGGGGGTTGTTCGTGCACCTGGAATACAACTCGGTCAATTCACCACGCAACGAATATTCTTCTGGGCATCGGGAACACACCCTCAGCGTTCTCAATTACCCTAGGAGTTTTCCCCTCCATCAGAGCTACAGCAGAATTTGTCGTGCCTGATATTAGGGCATGATTAGCAAACAATTTCCCAATCCCCGGGTACATTGGAGCGGAACTGCGGATACAAACATACCCAAATCTATACCGATAACCTGCCCCTGAACTTTTCCCTCCGGAGCTGAGGAATTAAACCTTGCAAATGCGGATATGGGTGGCCTGACGGCATTCCGCAGAAGTGTAGACCTCAATGCAGCGGTTGTTCGGGGTATCTATATGAGAAAAACAAGAACATCAGTTTCAAACCTTCATACGCCTTGCCGTCGGGAGAAAAAGAAAAAAAATTTGCGGACTGGCGGAACGGAGAAAAAAACTTACTGCGCGGACGACTCTTGGAAGAACCATGCTGAAAGAAAAGGAAATGCAATTAAATCCTATTCAGGAAGAGCAAAGCCGAATGCTACTATAAGTGTAAAGAGAGCGAAGGGTGGGAGGAGGTTGTTATTGTGATTTGTTGAGGTGGGGAGGAGGTGAGATGAGGATGAGGAGGAGTCTGAAAGAGATGGAGGGGCAGAAGTGACGAGGTCCTTATGTGTACAGCACTTGTCGGTTACGGGAAAAAAAATTCACCCAAAAGTTTGCATTGGCCGAGTCCCAATTCGGAACAGAGGAAGAACCCTCTAGAACTTAGGGTACCGCCACTCCCTACCGCCATCTGGCATTCAGCAGAAGGAAAACAAAAAAAATCCAGTGCTGATCCGGTCACGGGGCGCTCCCCAAACTCCGATAACCTTCTCATCACTAACGCCATCATGAAAAATCATCCACCCTGGCTATCACACTAGTGCCAAGCACGGATGCAGACTTATCATAAATCGAATACGACTATCTAAGCAAGGGAATAGAGGAGATTGATAATTATAACCAGTGTACTCGAGTATGGAAAACTATGAGAAAATGCTCTATTCACCTGGACCATCCATCAGATACAAGAGTACACAAATCAAAAATGGCGATGCTCGTAGGAAGGAGAATGAATGAGAAATAGAATGTATAATGCTGAATACGAGTAGAAATCACCGGTGCCGAAAAAGAAAAGAAAAAAAAAGAGTCCAGTCTTTACCAAAAAAGAAAAGTTGTAGGGAGCGGGAGAGAAAGACCGGGGGGCGGCAGACAGAAGATTTACAAGTCGAAGGGAGGAAGCATTGCTCCTCTTTTGTTTAGAGTCATATCAAGAATTACCGGTAATACATTCATGGCTTAACATCTCAGCCTGATGCCCATGCCATTATCCTTTTTCCCTGCGCTCGCCATCCGCTCACTTTGTACTCTTTCGCGTACTAGCATTACTCCCGCCGGACTGTCCCTCTAGTACATGTGTATGCCCCACCCCTTTGATGACCTTTCCAGCTTCCTCCTGCTGACAATACGATATGCTTTGAATCCACTCATCGTTCCAGATCTCCTCCAGTGTGGCTCGCTTTTTGGGACTCAAGTCGAGCATGCGGCTAATTATGTGACGAGACTCTCGTGGCAACAGTCTTAGCAAACGGTGAGGGCCCTTAATATGCTGGCCAGATCCCTGGACGGTAGAAGGAGCCGGGTTGGAAACCGTTCCTTCTAAAGCTTTCGAGGACTCCCTAGAGGCTGTTTGATTAATAGCGGTAGAAGGGCGGCTATTCTGATGATTTCGAGAGGTCGGCAGTGGGGCCGGGGTGTTGGAGCCGCTGGGGGTCTCCGGGGGCATCGAGAACATTTTGAATGAGTTATCAGACTGCCGGGGGGCTTTCCAAGGGAATCTTCGGAGAGTCATGCAGCAGTATATAATAGCGAGAGACCAGACATCGGCGGGTTGAGGATCGTATTTCAGGTCATTGCATACCTCTGGTGCAAGATATGGATCCGATCCGACGATCCCTAGAGGCGGATTAGAAAAGGCAATTTAAGAATTCGCACGGGGCATTACCATGGGCTTCGACGATATCATTCTCAAAGGGATATCTGAAAACACTGGCACTCCCGAAGTCAATGATCTTTAAAATACCATTCTCGTTCATCACCACATTGTCCAGCTTCATGTCCCTGTGGGCGAGCCCCATTCTGTGAAGATAGGTGAGCCCACTTAGGATTTGAAGGAAGCAACACGCCACCTCCTCCCGAGACATCTTGCCCGTCATAACGGTTGCGAAGAGGTCGTATGGGCAGTATTCCATAACCTCGTACCATTTCCCTCGCTCATGGACAATGTCCAGTGTTTCCACAATGTTGCCATGATGTAGAGTAGAACCAATGCAAAACTCGGCCGTCACCTTCTTTGCGTATTCCCGCTCAGACTCATACGGGTGCCTGGCTCTAAATTCTTTCACGGCAAATGTAACACCGTCGCTGGCTCTCTTCATTAAACGTACGGAGCCACCAGCCCCCGAGCCTAGCACTTTTCCGAAACGCCCATACTTCTTCGAAAGGCCGTGGTCATCGGCAAACGGTGCTGTCAACGAGACCTGACTAACAGAAGATTTGGAGCTTCGGATGGAGCTAGCGCCGGGTGACTGAGACCGTTTCTGGGATGACCTGAAGAATCTCTTTAGATCGGACATGGAACCCTTCCTGCTTCCCAAACCAAGAGTGGAACTGTCGTCATGATGTTTCCCGAGTGAGTGAAGCGAGAAATGAGAGTGGTGCTTTTTATCCGATCGAGCTTCTCCGCCAACCGAGGAAAGACTCGAACTCGAACCGTGATGCCGGCCTCCCTTCCCAAACTTGAATCGGGGCTCAATATCTTCCAGCTTCTTCGGCTGGGGAGGTCGTTTACTTCTAGCGTAGGGGTCATCGAGTTCGCCGGCTGGAGTAAAGGGCCTCGAAGGAGGTTGGAAGATGGGCGTGCGAGCTCCGGCCTCTATAGGTGTGCCCAAAGGGCTATTATCCCGCGAGGATGACTCGGAGCCTTCAGGAGGTCCGATGGCGAAGGCTGCATTATGTCTTCGGGAGGGTTCAGCATCAGTCAAGCCAGGTTGGGACGAACTTGATGAATGTGGTCTTGAGCTATTACCCTCCGCATCCAGTCTTGACAATGCAGTTCTCGTGGACCCAGGTCGAGGTGGAGACGTTTGCGGAGTCACAGTTGCCGGGTCCCCCGTGGCTGGTTTCGGTGCTTGGCTTCCGGGCACCCGAAGTTCCTCGGAACGTGTATGCTTGAACTGACCCCGGTCATGAGTAGAAGCGGGAGTGAGCGGTGGTGAATGCATTGGTTTTAGCAATGAAGTGATCGGAGCTTCCGAATCCGAATGAGGTGTCTGAAGAGAAGGAGAGGAGGTTGGATCAGGAGCAGGAGATGGAAGAGGAGGAAGGACACTCTCAATGGTTGGCACCTATGACAGCGAATTTTCAGAAGGACTTGTCAGTTTCGAATCCATGACAGATCAATATTTGTTGAGCAAACCCCGAACGACGCTTGGCCCTGCAGAAGCAACGAAAACGTGCTCCAGTGCTCAAGGAGGTTCGTATGCAGGGGTAGCACAAGTGGAGGGGGGGTGCAAGTGTGGCTGCGTGTGGGGGAAACGTACTCTGGATGGAGGCAAGGAAAAGGGTGTGTAATCGAATAGGCTCAACCTGCGATGCTGCAGAGACGACTCTTGAAAGTCAGGAGGGGGGATGTCAAGCCGCTGACCCATCCCCGGTGGATCGTCCGAAGTGTGGTCGTCGGGGAGGATGAAGGTGGGAACGGTTTCTGCTTCCTCGCGGAAGGAAACAACGGGTGGCATGGCATCCCTTTCCTGGCTCCCATTACCCAGCTTGTCGTTAGTCTGATGTTGAAGAGCCATTAGGGTTCCAGTAGGAGGGTCAATTGCGTATGGTTGATGTTGACCTGGGCCGTTTCCTGGATCGTAATGGGAGCTTTGGTGCCTAGGCTGTGTTTCTAATTTTATGCTCCACGACCTCCAAACGTTCGTGGAAGCTTATCCCTTTCCCCCTTTCACTATTTTCCCTTTCAATAGCACAAGGGCCAAGTCCTGTTGTCCTCACGAGAATTTGATGCGGAAGGCCGGCTTTCCTTTTCCCACCCTGCAGCAGGTATGATTAGCCGTTTGCCTGCTGTCCCAAGTTTCGGTGGTTTTCCTTTTTTGTCGATGCGGTCACTCAAGCCAGACTCGGAATAAATGGATCAGAGAGGTCTCAGGACGGGGAAATCTGGGTAAAAGAGATCGGGCAAGGAGGAGGTGCCGGTAGAGGGGAACCAAGGCAGTCAGTGGGCTCGAAGGATAGGACAGGATAGGATGGAAGGTGGGGGTGTGGGTGGATGTGGGAAAGAGCGGAATAGCCTCTCACAGAAGGATCTTCGGGGGATCTTCGGAGGGGAAGGGAGAGCACGGATACAAGAGATTGAGTACAGTACCGGTACTTTTCCCCGAAGGGAGCAGCCCCAAGCGACCGGGAATACTACAAGCCGCCGCTAGTACAGTACTGTACCGGTACGGTACTCGTACTCGTACTTGTACTCGTACTGTGCTCGTGGGGTGCCGTAACAACCGCCCAAACGTTGGAGAGCTGACGGTGCACGAGTGATGATAGCGGCAGCCAAATCGTAGGTCTCTCTCTCTGGAGGGGCTCTTCCTTCGAAAGTTCGGACGCTTTCTCCATCGTATCTGATGCATTTCCCCATGGGACGAAGGCTCCCGGAGCCTGGCCTTGTCTTTTAATTTCCCCCTTCCCTCCCTCGCCGTCCTCGCCCGGGAAAAGATCACTTTATCGTGTCCACTGTGCTACCGATACGCGTGCGAAATGAGATTAGAATGACTACGTGCAGCGGCTCCGAAAACCCCGACAGGGCCTGATCGGAGACGCAACGTTCCGTGTCGGAATTGGCGTTAACTTGTGCAACCTTGAGTCAATCCTTACGCCATCATTGGAGCAAACAATTGTCATATCACATTCATCCTGAAAGCCAAGAATGCGGATTGTTGGGAGTATGATAGGATAGAGTTTGTGAAAAAACCCTTGTGAAAAACTTCTACAGGCACCATCCGCTATCTCCGGAGGGGAATCGCGGTCCAGTGCCGTGTTTTCCGCCGCGTACCGGCCGGTTTCTCTTAGCCAGATAGCCGGCACCGCCGGTGCTCTACTCCTAGCAAGCACGGGTATCGTTGCCTTACCGGCGGATTATTGGGAACTTTTCGGAATCAGTCTGTAAGGAACACTACCGTCCAATCAAATACCCGCTGTCGTAGCGATAAAGAGCAGCGCCCGAAACTCAGCGTGGGCCTGGCGGAGCACAGGTGACGCGGACGTGGAGTACCGGCACGAGGAGTGCGGCCGATGCCGGTAGATCTCGTCGTCATGAGCCCCTCTCCCACCTTCTGCCTATTGTCTGCACCGTGAAACGGTTTGAGGTTGGGGCAACGAACCCGTGCGATACTCGAGCAATAGCCTGAATATCAGCTTGATAATACCATTATATAGCGTATGATATCTTTTCCTTGTCCATGGCATCATTATTGCTTGCCCTGACCTGGCATGTGCCTAGCCAGTTGTGTAAATTGCTCGAGTGTAGTACAGCACACGAAGCCTCTTGGAATTGGTGAGACGACCAAGCCCCCGCCCGCTAGTCACGATCCTTCAATCCAACAGCCAATCAAGCAGAAACATCTATGAGGGCACATTTCCGGAGCGACAAAGATTGGTGGACCAGGCTTCGGCACTTCATCATGTTCCATTTTAATTTGTTACTTATTACCGGCTGTGGTGAGTGAGCGGACCGGGTGGGGTGCCCGGTGCAGCAGCCACCCCCCAGCACAATGTTCAGCTTTCCCGCGGATAAGATGGTCGAATGCGGGACTTCTCAGGTCGGAACGGACTGACTCCAAACTCATATTAGAACCTTGACCGAGCGGATGAGTAATGTTACGGGCCCCACTGTGATCAAGATCGAGGCCGAGGTTGACAATTTCAGGTGGAAGTTTCTCACTTTCGGAACAGGGACTGCCTTACCGGGCGTTGGAACGGCGGTTTTACACGGCGTCGCAGCTTTTTTCCCCCAGAAGTGATCATGGTATACGAAAAGTGTTTTGCCAGGGTGGGCAGGTGAAAGACGGCATGCTTCCATATCATACGGTAGCTTCAGCAAAAAAAAAGGCCTTGGCTATGGCATCTAAAATGGGATTGGACCATTGAAAAGGGTCCCCGCATCGCTAGGAATGGTTCGGTTCAAGCTGGACGAGACAGGGTGAGGAGTAACTGTAATTGTTTGGTTCTACCACACCTGATCAGATGTCATCACGAGAACCTGTGTTTGAAGTGGAGTTTCCGAGCCTGTATTAATTTACTGTAAGGTAGCGTGATAGTAGACAAGTATCATAGTTCCAGTCGACATACTCCAGTGTGGGGTAGCCGAGTGATCTTGTATGATCACTCACATCAAAGACTTATGATACCCCGAACTGTAACCTCCCCCCCCCCTGTCCTGAAAGTTGGAAAAAAGGGTCTTGAGCGAGGCCACAGGACGTAGATGCTCGCACTACCCCGCTTGAATTTATATAGCATTATCTATTCTACTTCCATTTGCCTGCAGAGCGGGGCTCCATGTGGTATGAGATTTACCAAGGATGAAGTTCTGACGAAAGGGTGGGTGTGGGGAAACATTCTCCGATACCCAGTTGGCGCAAGGACCACCTCACTCACTGTGGTCTCGCTCCTGCTTACGCACGCTTGCGAGAGATACCAAGTACCCGGAATAATAATACCGACACTGTAATCACGGGAACTCTCGGGGAAGGGAGGATAAGTTTGGTCTACCTTACAAAATGCACTCCGGCAAATTCGGGTGGGGGGGGGGGGGGGTGGTATCATAATCCGGGGGAAATGAGCCCCGCCCCCTCCCCACAAACAGCGTTTTGCTTGGGGTATTGTGACATTGAGCCGTATATAAATTCCAAGAGTAATACCTCGCACCAAACCCGTAATACAGTAGCCCCCGATTCCCCTCCCTCCCCGTTTCGCTTCGCTAGTAGTCGGTAAAAGAAAGTGTGGCGCGACTTTTTTTTTTCTTTTTAATAGGGTGATGTATCTTTTTTTTCTATTCTACCCAGGTGGAGGAAAGAGGAATACCTGTTTCTGCATTTCGTGAGATTGGATTGTTGAAAAATTACAGTTTTGCGGACTGATTGGGATGGTAGCCTCTGTGTTATTTTTCCAGTGGTCGTTTGTGGATAATTGGCATTTTAGTTTCTTCTACTGTACGATGTGATTAAGGGACAAAATATTGGCTTACTTTAAAAAGAAAAAAAGAAGTCATGTCATACTTGCTTTTCCCGGCTATGGGCGGAGAAAAATAGGAGGAGAACTGGCTATTATATGTAGAAAGGAGGGGGGAGGAGAAAAGGAGAGATGGTGAAAGATATGTAGTTTTTCGACTAGTAACTTACTGGTATCGTAATAGGAGCTAGACTGGCAAACAACCGACAAGAAAAGCAAAGACATGTACAATGACAAGAGGAAAGAGGAATAAGGGAATTTATTGATAATTGGAAAAGGATATAATGAAGGATCTGGTGTATAAGTTTTTTTTATTCAATCATTTCGTTACTTTGCTTAAGCTATTGTACCGCACAAGAGCAGGTATCATACACCGACGCGCGACCCAATTGCTACATAGCCCCTCGCGTCGGGCGCTAGGTTGCTACCGCACCACATCCTTCCTACAATACTCTCCCCGGTGGCCCGCTTCCAAACACGCGAGTACCGTATCATAGGCGAGTGTCGGATTTCACTCAAAACTAGCCTCTCTTGAAAGTGTTTCAGCAAATCGCCCCGGCCTGCGTGATTTCTTATGATTCTCCGCCAACCTTCTTGGCACGCTAAACCCTTCTGGGAGGCCTAGGCGCGAGCACTCTGGCGCCATCCTATCGCGCCCGGAACAGCTCACACGCAAACTCGTACAGTACAGTTATGTTAGCTGGCGATTCACGGCCAGCCTCAACTAAACACCCGCTTTTCTTCCTCCTCGAGCAGATATTCGATATGCCCACAGGAATCATGTGAGCTCCCCCGCTATTATTACCCTACTCGATCAAACCCGACCCTATACCGGTGGATTGGGAAGGCGGCCATTTCTGCCTTTGCCTTTTCTTCTATTCCTGTATCATAATTTATCATACCCAACCAGCGAACCTCACACCTCCGCTGCCGTCGCCAACTCCTGCCCTTCGCTCCTCCGCCCGAACAAGCCTCCCCGACTGGAACTGACGCTTAGGGACCCGGTACGACTTACCTTGAACTACGTACCCACATCACCGTTTCATCATCTCCCCTCCACCCTACAAACCCCCGGTTCCAATGGCCTCGCTTTCATCACCACCGCCACACCTCGCCCACTGCACACCCTACTGCACCTCCGATCCCGTCCTCGGACACGTCCTCGTGTTCTTCAATCCACACTCCTCCTCTTCCCCCGCTTCTGTATCTCGCATAGAGGCTCATATGCTTACTTGCGCTGGCCTGCAATCGTACTCGAAGCTTACATTATCCCCTTCGTCCCCGCTCTACGCTGCCGTGAACCACCTCCCACCCCAAAAGCAGAACCAGGAAGTTTACAGAGGCCTTGCCATCGCCGTGCTAAAGTACTTCTCCGAGCTTCCCAAAACCGTAAAGGAAACAATCCTCAAGAGCAAAAAGAACAATGTCCTGCCGAGCGGGGAAGCCCAAGCCGTCGCTTTCGACGAGATGCATGCTGGGGACCTGGCTGCGCGCCTGAAGGAATTGGAGTTGGAAAGTTTGCTTGGGGACCTCAATTCCGCTTTGGCGGAGCGCTTCTTGACATGGCTGGACGTTGACCTTGTGCTTCGCTCGCCTGCCAACGTGGAGTCTGATGCCGTTCCGGAGGCGGCTGAAAAGTTGCTGGAATTGTTTGGCGTGCCTACACATCTGCCCTTCACGAAACTAAAGCGCGCGCAGAGTAGGCCGGCATCCGCCAGGCCGAGGCCCCTAAAGGATTCTGCTGAGGGGATCGAGCGTGAACTGGAACAATTGCGCATTACGGAGGCTAGCTATGTTGGGAAATTGCAAGACCTTTTGGTCAATTTGGTCAGGCCACTCAGGAGTCGCGCTTCACAAAGGAAAGGCGATGGTGGATTCCCTAATGGGAGGGATTTGGAAGCATTGTTTCCACCTTCGCTAGATAGAATACTTGAGCTTAACATGGCCTTTCTCCAGGAAGTCGAAAAAGGTGGGCTCCCGGATGTCGCCGATTGCTGCTTGAGGAGGTTCCCCGATTTCAAGGAATCCTACGAGGAATATATCCAGGCTAGCTCCGAATTTCCCCAGCTGCTTGCCAAATTTGCCAGGGATAGGCACTCCTCCTTCTCCAAGAGAATCCAACTAGCCGGAGAGCAGAAATTGAGGTCAATGATAATCGAGCCTGTGCAGAGGTTACCGAGATATACCCTCCTGATTGATAGCATCATCGGTTTGCTTGCATTCGACGATCCTTCCCTGCCAAAGCTTGTCGATGCACGCGAGATAATCACCGAAATATGTTCCCTCCAATCTTCCGATAAGGATGAGCGCTCAAAAACTACAAAGCGTTTGCAATCCATCGTGGTTTCCTGGCCACCCTCACTTCGACTTCCCGGGCGACTGATTACAGCATTTGACTTCTTGGACGTATTGCCGCCATTCAATGACAAGACCTCCGAAGCTATCCCTTCCACAATATTGCTCTTCCCCGACCGCCTGCTTATCCTGCGGAGACCGAAGTATACGTCCATGCAGGCAAGAGCCATAATGGCTGAAGTGGACAAACCCGGGGGAGGAGGAGGTATGAGCAATTACGGCAGCGGTACTAAGCGGGAGGGCCTAGGTTGTGACCTGCAGTTTGCTGGTTGGGCGGACTTGGCCGATGTTAAATTTGCCGAGAGTGATAAGGGGGATGTTATTTGGATGACACTTGCCCGAGACTTGAGAGATAGCTGGGACGTGAGGGCAGGCGGGATGGGGATCAGAAGGCTCAGGCTTCTCAACGCTTATGAGGGACGAGCGACCAAGTTAACCGAAGACATTGTGAAGGCTAGGCTCGAGGGGCGCGTATTAAACGGTAGGAAAGGCCTTGTAGGTTTGAGAGAGGCTAAGGTGGAAGGCCTGGGATTGTGGGCTTGTGCCTGGGGGAATGAAGATAGATATGCGACCGAGGGCAAGAAGGGGAGTGTGGTTGTATACATTGACAATGGCGGTGGCGGCCCTGAGAGCCCGGGGAAGACCGGGAGGGAGTTGGCAGCGGATGTAGGGAAGGGCGGTGTCGATATAGCTGTTAACGTCGAGGCCATCATGGGCAGCAAACTGAGGGTGGAGTTCCGCAGCTGGAACGAGTATTCCTCAACCGATACTGTTTCTCGCGAAGAGTTCCTTGCCGTGTTCACGAAGCGCCTGTCCTCAATCGTCAGACTCCACTCTCTACCTCAGCATCCTCCTCTGACCGCAGCCTTGATGTCGGCAAACAGAAAGCTGCTACGGTCCCTGGGTGTCCCATTTGATGGTGAAAGTAGGTTTAGTAAGCTCAGACCTCCCAGTCCTGTTAAGCTTCTTTCCTCCGTATTCGGAAGTAGCAACAGCAATAGCCCGGGCACCCCCGGAAGCCCGAGCAAATCTAGGCAATTGATGGATAGAACTCAGAGCCAAATTCTGCCGCCCAAGATGCTGGACCGTAGTTCGGCGATGCTGCAAAAACGTTCGACGGTCCTGGGAATAATGGGAGACTGGAATGGTGAGCCGGGTGAGGGCGACCTGGAGATTAGCTTGCAGAGCATAACTATGCCTAGCGAGAGCCCATTGAAAAGGCTAGAGGAGACCTTGGAGGCCTTTGTGAAAGCATTAAAGAAGCTCTCATCCGCCGAGCACTCGGACCTGATGCCTCTCAGGAACATGCAGGATGTAGACGATGCAGCGGTAGAGGGGTTCCTAGGTATGATGCTCACAGATCCGAAAGCCGCGAGGGGTGAGAGGAGGATGGGTGTCGATATCGTCTTTGACGCTTTCAGGAGGTTCCTGAGGAGGGAATGGAAGGATGGGATGGGGAGTGTCATCGACGGCAAAGGACTTGCTGAGCTCCGCTCCAAGAGCGATACCCTCTATCCCGGTGATTTCGAGGATTTTTTCAAAATCTTCGTCCTCGACTGGGCTCCTCAGAATAAGCGAGCTTTTAAGACGCTGATCCTGTTGTTAAAGAGCATGCAGAACAGGGTCGAGAACCCCGACGATAAAGGCCTTTTGACTAAAGCTTTCACTGAACTATTGGTCGAGGATGAAGACCCCTTAGAGTTCATGCCCCTTGTGGACAGACTAGTCGAGGAGGCAGACAATCTCTTTAGCGGTAAAAATGTCACCCCCCACTCAAGACCTGGGCTTGAAGCTGACAGGGCGGTAGAACCACTGGTAATAAACAACGGGGAATTCACTCTCCCCAACGGGAATGCAGTACTCAGGAGAAATAAATCTATTCACGCCGCCTCGAACTATTCCACCGCATCCTTAAGGAAGCGGTTTGGCTTAACTCATACCTCCTCCGCCCGTGATCCAATCAGGGGAGAACACCATGGCGATTCGGCAAAGAGTGGCTCTGTCTGGAGGACTTTGAGCAAGAATTCCCGCAGAGAAGAATCGCAGAAGGGTCATATCTCGAGGTCGAAATCGACAGACTATGACGCCAGAACATACCACTTTCCCAAGAGGCCGACATCTCAGGACCGCCCAACAGCATTTTCCACCTTTACGCCCCTTCCACCTTCACCCTCATCGCCAATGCGTCCACTTTCCGCCGCCTCTGGGCCTACCCACCTTACCGGTGGCAAGCCTCTGCCACCCGAGCCTGCCGTCCGAAAGAAGAGAAGAAGCTCCTTGAGCGATTTGACCACCCATCGGGACTACCAGCAGATTTTGCCGGCCCGAGCAAGCCCCGATCTCGAGAAGACGACAACCCCCACAAAGTCCGGCATCAGCGGGCTCAAAGACATGGAGAATTACAGGGCGGCAGAGAGTCCGAGTCCTTCCCAACTACCAAAACCGGTTGGGGGTGGGGCTCCGGGCCGAAGAATGAGCAAAGACAGAAGCGAGATACCCGTCAGAAAATCTCTTGGCATGTCTGGCTCGCCCGGACCCCAAAGGTTAAAGATGCAAAGCACCCAGAAACTGAGAGAGCGCCTTCAAAACGAGAAGCAGGCGATCACCATGGTTGACCAGAGCCTTCAGTGTGAAATTGATAAGATCGGTGAAGAGCTGAGTCTCGCGACCAGGGTTTCGTCCCGTGGGGTCAAGGAACTCACGACCCGTCTCGAGCAGGTGGAAGCGCGTCTCCCTCAGATCAACGAGCTCAATGGCAAGTACGAGACGCTCAAGAAAAGCTCTGATACGGTGCTAGCCAAGAAAGACAGAGAGTTGGAGGTCCTGGACAAGGACTTCAACGACTGCTTGAATGAGAATGACGTCATGTTTGAGAAGTTCAATGAAGAGCTGGTCAAAATATCTAGCGGTCTCAAGGCCGGGAGAGATGTCGAACTGTTGAAGATTTTGCAAGAAGTGAGGGCCGAGCAAGCGAAATTAAAGAGGGAAAATATGTAAGTGCTGTATTCTCCGGCTTATGCACCCCCATATCGAACCGCACTAACGGAGAATCAAGGAAACTGAGGAGGGAGAACAATTCGTTGAGGGCGCAGCTGGGGGATAATTGATTATCATTATTTTCGCATAGATAGCACGGCCGGTGACGTTTCCCTATTTTATTACGGGTATTGGGGGGGTTTTTTTTCGTTCTTTTTTTCCTTCGGTCTTCCTTTCCCGGCTTTCCATGTTTTTCCCAAGCATAGGCGTTACATTTTGATATCCTTGCGTGAACGGTTTATATCCTCTTTAGCTGTGGGTATTAGTGTTTCTTTTCATTGACTCTGTGTACCATATGATAGTATGCTTTCTGTGTACTCGTAAAGGGGCGTTCATGAGGTAGTAGCGATAGATATCACGAAGGACGCGTCATTAAGGCATTACTTGTAGTGTAGTTCTCGTGCTCTTAAAATCTTGTGATGGGCGCAGAGTGTTAAGCATTACCGGTATGGATAGACTAATCAGAGTGCTGTTGCTGCAATGGGTGGGTGATTTCCAAGACTCAGCGAGTCTGTAACCGACTCCCCGGAGTTACCGGTACCTCGGAATGGGACTGAGGAGCCTCAGGTGACTGCGAGTACCGTACGATACTGCACCGTAAGAGTACGAGTATGTAGAGCATTACGAGTATGATATATGCCGGTATATGGTACAGGTGCAGTATGATACCAAAAACAGTTTGGCGCCTGCGACTTACGGTAACTTATGTGGGAGAATCTGACGAAAGCGTCTGGCGTCCCATAACCGACGCTCGGGAAGAAATATTCCGGAGAAAGGATTAACCTGCCCCGCCGCCAAGCTGCAGGAACAACAAAAACCCACGCCTCCCCTGCTGAAGCTACAGTCACCTTTCCCTCTCCATCATTGTCTCTGCAACCATTCTCTTCCCCCCCCTACGTCTTCCCCCCCTTCACTTATACGTTACTTTCGCAGATCGCAGATATTGGACATGCTCTCTTGGGTTAAATCTGCTGCTCAGAGCACGTATGTTTCCTCCCTTACTTTTCGGATTCGATGCGAAGAAAGATTCGTAGCTTATTGTCCAGTTTGGCTACCGTCGCCGGTACCGCCGAGCCGATATACGGCCCCGAGGCTTTCCATACCGTAGCGAAGCAAGAGAGCTTGAATCCCTCCAATGAAATCACCAAAGAGGATATGGGGTGGAATGTCCTGGAGACAACCTCAGTCGAGACGCAGACTTTCTATCTCAATGCGGACTCGGGCCATCATGGACTTGTACAGGTCATCTACTCGAATGTTGCGTAAGCTGCCAGAATCCCATCTCCCCTGCGTCCTCGCAGGCCACCATCGCCTGACTATTCGCTCCTGTAAAATAGAAACCTCCATTTCACTGTGCAGCTGAGCACTAAGATTTTCCACCCCGATGGTAAAATTGTCTGGTCTTCGAGGCCTGTTACGAACTACGGCTTTGACGTGGGAAACTACTCTTTCTACGCTGACAACATGGCGATAACCATGTCTGAGGATGGGAATTCATATTCTATCAAGTCTATGGTCGATCCGGAACTCAGCATCGACCTTACTTGCACACGCTTGGGCCCCGGCTTCAAGATCGGTAGGGATGGAAAGTCCCTGTATGGCACCGACCCTGCGGACCCTTGGGGAGCTATTAGGCATATTTTTTGGCCTAGGAATAAGTTGACGGGATGCATGGTTGTTGCGGAGGACGGGGATCCGGTGAAGATCGATTTCTCGGGAAGCGCCATGTTGGTGATGGCCTTGCAGGCTATGAAACCCCACCATGCTGGTGCGCGTTCGTTGGTGATATCTGGTGGCGTTATATGGAACTGATTCTGGGTGATGTCTTTTTAGCTGCCAAGTGGAATTTTGCCAATTTCCAGGGGCCGACTATGTGCGCCGTCATGATGGAGTTCACTACCCCACCTTCGTATGGAAGTTCGAAAGTGAATGTTTCTGGCATCGTGACTGATGGAGAGATTATCGGTGCTAGTGCCTGCGGCACCGTTGAGCATCTGAAAACCAAGCTAGATGAGGAGGCCGGGTGGCCGGAGCCAACCGAGGCGAAGTTTGTCTGGAAATCGAACAGGGATGGGAAGGACGTGGAGGCTGTCATCGAGGGTTCTCTTGGCGACAGGATCGACCGCGTGGATGTCATGGCAGAGGTTCCGGCATTCATCAAGAAGATTGCTTCCAGTGCTGCCGGAACGAAACCCTACATCTACCAGGTTAGTCTCAAGCCCCCAACCATACAAATGCCCCCGTTCGTGTACAAGGCTGACGATTATAAACAGTACTCCAAGCAAATGACCCTGAAAGTCAAGATCGGCGATCAGGTCATTGAGGAGGAGGGAAAGTTCTTCGGTGAAGCAACCTATATTTGCGAATAAAATTAGCCAGAATTCAGCTTCGCTCCCGAGCAGTCATCCACCACTACCCATTGTTCTCCCCATTTTCACCCAGCCCTGATACAAGCGGGAAGTAAGCAGTACCGCAAAGCTGTAATTTTGTCTTTTTTTCCTTTTCTGTTTTTTTTTAAAATTTTGCTTCCCCTTCTTGGGTGGGGGTGCGATACACCACTCTGGTTTTTCTCGATTTTATTCTACCGAACCTTTTTCTCATATTTCGGGGTTTTGTGTTTGCTATGATCTCATGAAGGTATGGTATAGTACAGATACATTACGGTAATACGAGTAGTCTTGTAGTGAGTAATTCAAGATACCAGTTTCCTGTATCTTTTTATTTTGAGATAGAAGGTGCGAAGAAAGAGTAATTGTGAAAGGGGTTGGTATCGGGAAGGAGCACCTGAGAAATTCGCTACAGCAGACAATAATAAATACAAATACATCAGGGCTTAGGTAGACTATCTCACAACAATTGCCAATGTCAATCAAGTAGCAAGTAGATGCAGGAGGATAAAAGAAGAAGATGCAAGAAAAAAAGCGGAGAGGGGGGAAGAAGAAGAAAAATGATGGTTCTAGTACTTTTCATCGTGCCAGCCTCGATAGAGCAGATTTGTGAGCTGATTCTGAGATTTCATGATAGGTAAATTTTGCAAAGACTCTTGAGCGGCGAGAGTCACCTCGATATTGATCTGGTGCCCGTTGGCCTTGAGGCCGTCAAGGATAATGGAGACCGGGGTGGCCTAGGCTATGCTGTAGGAACCAGTAACACTATCACCGCCAGTGAGTAGACCACCAAGACGCCCGAGGCAGTCAACAACGCTGGCGCAGGAGTCACCCTTCACAGAGCAGGGACCAGACTTGTGATCGCAAGAGAAAGACGGCCCATTCCTTCAAGGTTTGGGTATCGCCATCGTCGAAGCAGCCGCATACAAAAGACGCAATATTGTTAGCCCGGCGGACAGCTAGACCGGTGGCATCTCCCCGCTTCATAACGACGAGGCGCTGATTGCCGGTCTGGCTTGGTCTGGTCTGGTCTGGTCTGGATGTTGGAACGGTACAGTACCATAAACCGCCCATAAATATGACCCCCGTCACATCCTATCGATGCCACGTCATGTGAGATCACTCGGAAGCCGGTGAAAAGCCAGTTGTCGAAATATTGTCACTTTCAATGTGTGATGGAGAGCACAGTACAGTACGGTATAAGCATTGTGCGGATACCCTACCTACTATCCGATCTGGGGTGCGTCATGATGCGGGTCCTCTCGATTGTATATGTAGATCTAACCGCGGGTATAATAATAAGTTATGTGGGTCGACTTCGGTTTACCATGTAGAGCGGGAGGTAAACAAACATAACCTCTTAAAATATTGAACTTTCAAAACCACCAAGATTCTTCATGCTGTATCTCGAGCTGTATTTTTCCTCTTCGGTCGATAACCGATTCTTTTTCTGGGTGTGTGACTTAGACGGCAGGCTTACAGACTAGCTGGAAGCGACGTTCAGTGCAGTCAGTCGAAAAAACAAACAAACAAACAAAAAAACACCTGAGTACTGTACACATGGTTGGTGATGGCAGCTTGAACCAAGCATACTTGTGATTTCCACAAACCGTGTGCACACACCCGTACCCGCGAGGAATATGGTTTCCACCCGGCAAGATGCGGGTATGTTCATCCAGGTAACTGTACAGTACAACACGGTGCGCGATATATTTGCCGTTTACAAACTATAGTGATTGTCGCTCGAATTGAAGTGTGTGTCAATCTGCACTCTGAAGCTGTATATTGAATCGGTGGTGCTTTGCTTTCCAGGCACAATCACCCCCCCCCGCTACCTCGTGGGAAATACGGGAACCAATTCCTGTAAGTATCCCACGTTGTGATTCCGTGTTTCTCGTGTCCGCATTGTACTTTCGCTACCCACGGTCTTCACGGCTGGCCCTTCCGGTGGGTTTTACATGAGAAAGGGTCTGGGGAATGACGATGTATCGGCCCCTCAATTCTCGTGTGGGGAGGAGGGCTATGGAAGGGCTGGGATGACAAGTCATCTGTATTGGTGAAGGGGCCATGGAGAGGGCTGGTGGTTTGCTGGTGATCATTTTGATATCCTTTTAAGAAACTGGCTAACGTTATTGGATCTCGAGGTTTGTTACGGAGCTATTAATCGACCCCCTCCCCTTTTGTTCGGGTACGGTTTGTTTAGAAGGGGAATGGTATTTTTTCTCTTCTGCGAGCATACGCCTTATAAAGGCAGCAACCCGGGGAGTTGCCAAAGAAAAGCCGCTACCTACCTACAGAGGAATGATGCTAGGACCTCCCCCCCCCAACCATGAAAACTCCGTCACCAGATCCTTCCTCAATGTCACTAAGGGTCCCCAACAACCTCTCCAAACCGAGTCACCACCAATCCTATGAACACCTACCCAAATGCATGAGCCGAAGGAGGGAATGAAGATAAGGTAAAGAGGCGTGAAACAAATGCAACAATTACTCAAACCCAGAAGTGTTTCTCATAGTAAAGGCCACTCCAGCAACCCTCCCAACCTCAACAACCCTGATCCAGCCCTTCCCGCCCTCCCCTTCCGCCTTGACTGTGACAACCCCCTCTGCATCCTCTTTTTGATATGGGGTTTCTCGTGTTCCCCCTGATCGCCCGGATAACGCCTTCCATCGTCATGCTTGTCCCATGCCCGGCTAGGTCGTTTAGGGCTGGATCGATCTCAGGGATGCGTTGCTCGGCGCCCGCACGTGCTAGGGCATCTCTTGATGGTGCCTTTTGTCGGGCCGCAGCCGCTGTTGCGGTTTTAGCGCAGATGCAGTCGTATAGGGTTGACGTGAGGGAGGATAGGGTTGATGTGCGGAAGGGTAGGCGGGCGGCGGGAGCGATGGGTCTGGGAGGGCGCGGCGATGTGTTTGCGGGGTTCTTGGAGAGTGGCTTAGTTCCTGCGGTGCAGTTGATGATTCGGTTGATACCGACGTGCCTTCGGCGGGCCATTTGAGGTGTCCGGATTCTCATGATATTCGCCTGTGGTAGTTGGCCTCTCGGCGGGCGACGCGGTAAAACCGTCTAGGGCGCGTTTTCGTTTCTTTGCTCAAGTGGGTATAGGAACGGACGTAGGGGTAACCTTAATCGCCAACCCCTCTGCTATGATAGCAAAACCAGGGCTTTTCGAAACCCTTCTTGCCAAACGATGACCGTTCGATAAGGTGCCGGCGGGGACAGCAGCGACGTCGCGTGTGGGAGGCATAGCGGTAGTGGGTATTCTGTACAGGAGGACTGGTGATAGCAATGCGTGTAGTGTCTGTGATGGCGGGAGTGATGGGAAGGTACAGTAGTGGTAATGGCGGGAAAGGAAAAGCCTGAGGGGGGTTGTTGATACTGGTTGCTGGGGCACCCATTCTCCAGCAATCAGGCTAGCCCTAATCAATCGCGCATACCGGTTATAACATGGGTCGGCAATAGAGGGATTTCGCAACGCGGGGTTAGGGATCGCTATCCCTGTGACGACCGTGTTTACTGTTGCAACAAGCGAACTTGAAAAATAGGGATTTCGCAGATTGACACAGAATTTGCTGTGATGTTAGCTTGTTGCAATGTGGAGTCGGATGCGAATCAGGATGCGTTGCTTATGCTTTAATAATACACCCGTCTTGACCATTAGTTTACAGGAGAGGTGGCGACGTGGGAGAAGAAGAGAGTGAAGTTGTTTGCCATCCCTATCTTTCCTTGATAGTGTTCAGGTTCTCAGCGGATCTTCAAATTCTACCTTCAACCGCTGCGCTATCTGTCTCCCACCTGAGCCGTCCCTAACCCGCTAGTGAAGGGGTCACACTAGAGCCTTTCTTTATGGTACCGCCTCCAGTGTAGGTCGTCCCTATCTCTATTGTGTGATGTGCAAAATGGGTGGGTGGAGACATCACCCGGGGAAATGATTGGAAGAGCTCCGATGGCTTTCACTTCTTCCTTTAACTACGCCACAGAGTGCCCAAAACTTGTACCAAGGTATGATGGGTGTGTTTTGCAATCCCTCTATTGGTAAAGGATAAAGGGGTATTAACAGACAAAATATTTCTACTTTATCGTCATTTCCAATTATTCCAGTTCTTACGGTATAATATATAACTGGAGGAAACACATGGCCCGACTTGATGTCCAGATGCAGAAGCACACTGGAGGCCTTTGATAGTCGCCAAATGGCAGCACCCGGCTCGAGTAGAAGGTGGAAGGTATGATATTTAAGCGCCGTTGGCATCCCAGCCGTCAGTCCCCAGTGCCGGACACTTGACAATTCAACAAGTATGATATCCGGAAATTGGCGCAAATAACGGCCATAAAAACGTCAAGATTTCCGGATACTCGCAGAACTACCAAGTGAGGAACCTTCGAGATAAAATGCTTTCGGATATGTCTCTAGGGATCTTGTAATGTCAGGGCGGCAACGGGCAATCACAAACTCCAGTGTGTCTCACTAGGAGCCGAGGGTATCGGAACGAAATGGGTATTGACGGGTTGTAACGTATCACCTTCCGGTATGGTACTAGAAACCGTTGGCGAAAGGGTTGAAGATAGTGCTATCATAAATTAGCTTAGACCCATTTGCGAACCTCCTGCCCCACTGAGGAAAGGAACCCAAGGAGCGTTCACAAAAGATGTGCAATAACAAGCCACTCCTCAGTAGTGGAGGTGAAGGCATCGGGGGCCCTACTTCTGGAAATTGTTTTAGGGGGCTCTTTGGACAATTTATGGGAGTAGAAGGTGAATTAGAAAAAAGGAAGAGTATGGTATGATGCGCCATCTGAAATCTTGGCATTCGGTAGCGGATTATAGACAAAAATCTACTCCGGGCTCGACCAACTTATTCTCCCGACTATTGTCAGACTCTGCTGTCCCTACCGGGTTCCTATATTCATCCAACTGTTTCTCCGCTATAGACCTTGCGATCATTGCACCGTGCTTTCATCCTATTAACCAATTAGGACACTGCCGTGGACCGTCCTTACCCCCTCCCCCCGTACCATCCTTACATACGGAGTGGCGTTATCACTGCTCTCATTTTTACTTGACCTCCTCTACTGCTATCATATGATATCATACTAGACTCGTATCCGGGGACTTTCCCTCCTCATTATCACAAAACTGCATAGTGCTTGCGATGGGCTGTCTTTTATCACTGTATGAATAGCGATAAGATGACCCCAAGGTCTGAACTTAATTTCTCTGAAATACCTCTACTCGTACAGCCATCCCTCGTTATAAGGAATGCCAAGAGTGCAGGATTGTTTGTTCGTGAAAACGAGGCTTCGATATGAAGAGTTTTCGGGGGTTAGCAAGGCGGAGAATCTGCATGTCTCATGTTAGTTCACCGTATAAACCTCCTCCTGGGCCTTGTACTCAGCCATGATGGGAGCAATATAATCTTCCCATTTCCCCGTTAACAGGTTGCCTTGTCGGACCGGAGAAAGCGCTGCTAAGCGAGTGCGATCTACAATTCTTAAATTATAATAAAATAACCGTCCTCACCACCTGTTTCCATCTACCTTGAAGCCCTCCAGCCAGACGGCTTGGTCAAAGATCTACTTCTGATGCCACTTACAATGTGCTGAATTCACATTCGAGCCATCCTCATAGATGGTTTTCTCTTATCAACTCCTGTGTCCTCCAATCCCACCGGTTCGATCAGGTTCCCGGCACTGGTGCATTCCATTACCGCTAACGCTACCGGAGCTGTTCCCCCTGCCTCTATACTACCCAATGCTCGGCTGCCATCAAGGGTCGGGGATGCCGCCTCAGAGATTAACGGTATGAGCATTTTTTGGATCATAGTGCCATTGTTCTTGGCATGCATGATCCATCCGATCGGCTCTGCCTGTGGCTTCCGCCCAGCCTATCGTCATCAAGTTCGGATTGGGCCACTCATGTCCCTGTTCGACATCTCACAACTACTATACGAGATACACAGCTACTACGGAAGTGCCCCGGGTGGTGATAGCATAATTCGCCGAATTCGCCGTACTATACGCGAGGTAGTAGTGGTAAGACTGTACCGACATCTAAGGAGCGAACAGGATGACCACAGCAACCTAGAAGGTGCTTCGCTGACTGCAGCCCTACTCTGTCGCTTCGAGAAAGCTGTCTATAGTGCCTGGATCAGAGACATATTCTCCATCATGTTGATATTGCAATATGTGGGGCGTTGTGGCTTCTATGGCATTCCTGTATCATTTTCTCTGGTGACCGTATATTTTATTTCATGGATCATTATGGAAATGATACTGCTAGTTGGTAAGGGCTGTGCCGCAGTGGATCCTAGAGGGGTGGATCCCCCAACGGCACATTCGAGTTCGCCGATTATTTCAAAATTTGCCGGGATTGTGTTCAAGTTGTTCTTACTCCAGGTCATCACGTTCTACACCGGGACAATGATATTTCTCTGGAGAGAAATCTTTCGTGGAACCATGTTCGGACACTCAGGGGGGTTATCATTTCCCTCCATTCGCTGTGCCGCGCATCTGAGTGGTTTGTTTTTACCTCAACATTGGATAGGGCATATGTTTGCCTTTTACTTCGTCATCCATGGGACTGTGGAGCGAGTTGTATGGTACTGCATTTGAGGCGTAATCTCCGGTCTCTGTTGGATGTCTGTGCTCGCTTTCTGCCTTCCTTTTGCCCCCAGGATGATGTCTTGGGTTCTGGGACTTAGTGCTTCAAATGCTAATTATTTGATGTTTTTCTATGCTTCCCGTTTACCTTGGCCTGGGGGAACAGGAGAGGAGGGGCTGCGCTGGGAGGAGGGGCCGCCCAGGCAGGGGTTCGTTTTCCACAGTTCGGCTTTCATCTACGCTGGAGAATTGGTCTTATGTTATATTTTTCTTTTCGACCGAGAGGGTACAAGGAAGGCCTATTAGACAGAACATTTGCCATGATGTGTAGAGGGATGCAGAATAGGCCGGGTGTGGTCAGCACCTGTAACAGCAAGTGATGTTAGAGGTTATTGGTTGATTGTTCAAGATTACGGGTGATTCTGGGGGTTGTGGGGGCATTGTGGCTCGATTAGGAGTGTGGCCAATTCAAGCTTACTGATTTGCTGAGCCGGAGAATATTCTCCAGGTATGTCTTTCCTTTGCTATCGCGGGAGTGTGCGGCGGAATGGGGACAAGGATGGAGAAACAGAGATAAGTGTGGGAATCCATGGAAGGATCAGGATGCGTTTATTATGCTTTCCCTTGCACACCTGTCTTTACCATCAGTTTACATGAGAGGTGACGATGTGAGAGAAGAAGAGAGCGGAGTTGTTTGCTATCCCTACTAGTAAGTTAGTATCTTTCCTAGACAGTGTCCAAGTTCTCCGCAAATCCCTCAAATTCTACCGTCAACCGCTACGCTATCTGCCTCCCACGTGAGCCCACTTTAACCCACAAGTGAAGGGGTTACATAAGAGCATTTCTTTATGATACCACCTCGAGTGCAGGTCGTCCCTATCTCTGTTGTGTGATGTGCAAGATGGTGGAGACATCATCCGGGGATATGATCGGAAATGCTCTGATGGCTTTTCATCTCTTCCTTCCACTACGCCGCAAAGTGCCTACAACGTGTACTGTGCCAAGGTATAATGGGTGCATCTTGTAATGCCTCTATTATTAAAGGATAGAGGGTTATGAACAGACAAAATATTTCCACTCTATCGTCATTTCCAATTATTATTCCTGTTCTTATGGTATAATATACAACTGAAGGAAACACATGGCTAGATGTAGAAGCGCACTGGGGCCTTTGATAGTCGTCAACTGGCACAGTCCGGTACGAGTCGAAGGTGGAAGGAATGATATTCGAGCACCGTTGCTAGCCCAGCCGTCAGTTCCCGGTTCCGGACACTTGACAATTCAACAAGTATGATGTCCGGAAGTCTGGGCGCAAATAACGGCCATAAAAACGTCAAGATTTCCGGATACTGGCCGAACTGCCAAGTGAGGAACATTCGAGATAAGGTGTTTTCGGATATGTCTTTAGGGATCTTGTAATCATAGTTTGTTTTACAGATTGAAAGTGGGAAAGCGAGATTTGGAGAAGCTCCTCGGGTCTCAGGATAAATTAGGAGACTGGTGCAACCGGACGCGGAGCTACCATGATGCCTACCCACTATTAGGTCCTCCACCGTACCATATTGGTTAACTCATAGCTCCGCCCTCCATTCCTTTACCATTTTTTTGTCCAGACGTCTAACTAACACATTCTAAAATGTCGAATTGAACTATGCCCCTTCTCACCACCACTAACAGTTTCGATCCCGACCCAACTGAGCGTTGATATACGGTGCGGTGGTGGTGAGGGCCGGCAATTGGGCAATCCTAAACCCCGGGATGTCTCATAAGGAGCCGGGAGTATCGGAACAAACTCGGTATGGACGGGATATAAAGTATTATGTCACCTTCCTGTATTATAGAAACCATTGGCGAAAGGTTTGAAGATATGATACCATACCACTATCATAGCTCGGACCCGCATGTGAACCTCTAGCCCTGCCGGGGAATGGGGGCCAAGGAACGTTCATAAAAAGATGGGCAATAACAGACCATTCCTCAGTAGTAGGTGCGAAAGCATCGGGGGACCTAGTTCTAGAATTGTTTTCAGGGGGCCCTTGGGCGATTTGTGGGGGTAGAAGTTGGGTTAGAAAAAGGAAGAGTAAATTCACGGTATGATAGACCATCAGAAATCTTGGCATTCTGTAGCGGATTCTGGACAAAAATATATTCCCCCAGCCCTATCCGTGCTCGACCAACTTATTCCCCCGACTATTGTCGGACTCTACTGTCCCTACCGAATTACTCCTTTCATCAAATTGTTTCTCTGGTATGATATAGACCTCGCAATCATTGCACCAACCCTTCGTGCTATTAACCAATTAGGGCACTGCCCCTCCCCCCTACCATCATTATATGCGGAGGTATGATACAGCACCTAAGTTTTGTTTGTCCTACAAGTGGAGTTCGCTGAACTTAGCCCCTGTGGAACATGCAAAACTTAGGAGCTGTAGCTCTGTAGGGCTGTGCTTTCGGAAAAGCTTGGCACAAAAGTGGTATTGTCATTGCCCTCGTTTTCACTTGACCTCCTCCACTGCTATTTATCATATGATATCATACTAGATTCGTATCCGGGGACTTTCCCTCCTCGTTACCACAAAACATCATCATACTCGTGATGGGTTGTCTTTTATAACTACATTAATAGAGATGAGATGACCCCAAGGTCTGAACTTAATTTTCGGAAATCCCTCTACTCGTACAGCCGTCCCTTGTAATAAGGAATGCCAAGAGTTCAGGGTTGTTTGTTCTTAATAGCGAGGCTTTGATATGAAGAGTTTTCCTGGGTAAGCAAGGCGGAGAATCTGCATGTCTCATATTAGTTCCTTGTGTAAACCTCTTCCTGGGCCTTGTGCTCAGCCGCGATGGGAGCAATATAATCTTCCCATTTCCCCGCTCACCGGTAGTCTTGTTGGGCTGGAGAAACCATCACTACGCGGGTACGAGGTACAATTCTTAGTATAAAATAACTCCACTCTCCACCTCTTTCCACCCACCTTAAAGCCCTTCATCTGACAGCATGGGCAAAGATTTACTGCTGATACCACTTACAATCTGGCAAATTCACATTCGAGCTATCCTCATAGATGGTTTTCTCTTATCAACTCCTGTGTCCTCCAAACCCGCCGGTTCGATCAGGTTCCCGGCACAGGTGCATTCCTTTACCACTCCCGGAGCCGCGCTCGTTACCTCTACACCACCAGATCCACGAGACCCACTACCCGATGCTCTGCTGCTATCAAAGATCGGGGATGCCACCTCAGAGGTTAACGGTATGAGCATTTTCTGGATAATAATGCCATTGTTCTTGGCATGCATGATCCATCCGATCGGCTCTGCCTGTGGCTTCCGCGCAGTCTATCGTCATCAAGTTCGGATTGGGCCACTCATGTCCCTATTTGACACCTTACACCTACTATACGAGATATACAGCTACTATAGAAGCGCCTCCGGTGGTGATAGCATAATTCGCCGAATTCGCAGTGCTATACGTGAGGTAGTGGTAGTACGACTTCACGGACATCTAGGGACCGAACGGGTTGATAACGGCAACCTAGAAGATGCTTCGCCGACTGCAACTCTACTCTGTCGCTTCGAGAAATCCGTCTATAATACCCCGATCAGACACATATTCTCCATCATGTTGATATTGCAGTATGTGAAGCTTTGTGGCTTCTATGGCATTCCTGTATCATTCTCTCTGGCGACCGTATATTTTGTTTCATGGATCATTATGGAAATGGTGCTGCTGGTCGGCGAGGGTGGTGCCGCAATGGGTCCCGGGGGGGCAGATCCCCCAACGGCAGATTCGAGTTCGCTAATTATTTCAGAGGTTGCCGGGGCTGTGGTATTCTTTCTCCAGTATATCATGATCATCACCGGGACATGTATATTTCTCTTTAGGTACGATTTTTGTCCCAATATTGGACCACTGGAAAGGCTATCAATTCCCCCCCTCCGCTGTCTCACATTTCTGGGCCTTTGTTTTTCACACGAATATTGGGTGGTGCACATGGTTATCCTTTACATATTCTCCCGTACAACTGCAAAACAAGTCTTGGGGCACTGCGCTTCAGGACTACTCTTCTGTCTCGTTTTTATGCTGGTGGCCGGCATCCACCTTTCCTTCAACCACAGCACCCCCATCCCTTTGATTGTGGCTTATGTTCCTCCATATGTTATGTATTTGATGTTTTACTATGCATCTCGTTTGCCTTGGCCTGGGGGGAAAGGGGGGGAGGAGAGGCTGCCTTGGCAAGGGTTGGTTTTCGGTAGTTCGGCATTCACATATGCGGGAGACTTGCTCTTAGCTTATATTTTTCTTTTCCACTCAGAGGGTACGTGGAAAGCCGGTTGGGCGGAACATTTGCCGTGATGTGTGAAGGGGTATAAAATAGGCCGGGCGTGATCGGCACCTATAACAGCAAGCGATGTTAGAGGTTGTGGGTTGATGGTTCAAGATTAGTCAGGTGATTCAAGAAGTTGTCGGGGCATTGTGGCTCGTTTAGGAGTGTGGCGGATTGTTCTAGCTTACTGATTTACAGAGCCGGAGAATATTCTCCAGGCATGTCTTCCTTTGTTATCACGGGAGTGTGTGGAGGACTGGGGACATGGATGCAGAAGCGGAGATAAGTGTGGGGATCCATGGAAGGATCAGGATGCGTTGATTATGCTTTGCTCATACACCTGTCTTTACCGTTAGTTTAGAGGAGAGGTGGCGACGTGAGAGGAGAAGAGAGTGAAGTTGTTTACTCCTATAGTATCTTTCCTAGCCAGTGTTCAAGTTCTCAGCGAATCCTCAAATTCTACCGCCAACCGCTGCTCTATCTGTCTTCCACCTGAGCCGGCTTTAACTCGCAAGTGAAGGGGTTACATGAGAGCATTTCTTTATGATACCACCTCAAGTGAAGGTCGTCCCTATCTCTATTGTGTGATGTGCAAGATGGGTGGAGACATCACCCGGGGATATGATCAGAAGGGCTCCGATGGCATTCTTTTCTTCCTTTCACTATGTCGTAAAGTGCCTGAAACGTGTACTGTACCAAGGTATGATAGGTGTATTTTGTAATGCCTGTTGGTAAATGATAAAGGGTTATGAACAGACAAAATATGTCCACTCTATCGTCATTTCCAATTATTATTCCTGTTCTTATGACACAGTATACAACTGGAGGAAGCGAATGACTCCACTTGATGTCTAGACGTAGAAGCGCATCGGGGGCCTCTGATAGTCGTTAAATGACACTGTCCGGTACGAGTAGGTGGAAGGTATGATGTTCAAGCACCATTACCAACCTAGCCACTAGTCCCCGGTTCGGGAAATTTAACAATTAAACAAGCATGATATCGGGAAATCTTGGGGCAAATTACGGCCGAAAAATGCGAATATTTCCGGATACTCGCTGAACTGCCAAGTGAGGAGCCTTTGAGATAAACTGCTTTCGGATATGTCTCTAGGGATCTTGTAATCATAGTTTGTTTTACAGATTGAGAGTGGGAAGGCGAGATTTGGAGAAGCTCCTCGGGTCCTAGGATAAATTAGGAGACTGGTACAGTACAACCGGACGCGGAGTTATCATGATGCCTACCTACTATTAGGTCCTCCACCGTACCTTATCAGTTAACTCATAGCTCCGCCCTCCATTCCTTTACCATTTTTTTGTCCAGAAGTCTAACTAACACATTCTAAAATGTCGAATTGAACTATGCCCCTTCTCACTACCACTAACAGTTTCTATCCCGGTCCAACTGAGAGTTGAAATACCGTGCGGTGGTGAGGGCGGGCAATTGGGCAATCCCAAACCCCGGGATGTCCCACAAGGAGCCGGGAGTATCGGAACGAACTCGGTATGGACGGAATATAAAGTATGATATCACCTCCCTATACTATGGAAACCATTGGTGAAAGGTTTGAAGATACCATACCGCTATCATAGCTTGGACCCGCATGTGAACCTCTAGCCTCACCGGGGAATGGGGGCCAAGGAACGTTCATAAAAAGATGGGCAATAACAGACCATTCCTCAGTAGTGGGTGCGAAGGCATCGGGGAACCTAGTTCTAGAGCTGTTTTTGGGGGGCTCTTGGGCGATTTGTAGGGGTAGAAGTTGAATTAGAAAAAGGAAGAGTAAATTCATGGTATGATAGACCATCTGAAATCTTGGCATTCTGTAACAGATTCTGGACAAAAATATACTCTCCCAGCCCTATCCGTCCTCAACCAACTCACTCCCCCGACTATTGTCGGACTCTACGGTACTTGCCGAATTACTCCTTTCATCAAATTGTTTTTCCGGTATAGGCCTCGCAATCATTGCACCAAGCCTTCATGCTATTAACCGATTATGGCACTGCCCCCCCCCCCCCTACTATCCTTATATACGGAGGTATGATACAGCGCCTAAGTTTTGTTTGTCCCACAAGTAGAGTTTGCTGACCTTAGTCCCTGTGGAACATGCAAAACTTAGGAGCTGTGCATTCGGGAAAGCTTGGCATACAAGTGGTATTGGCATTGCCCTCGTTTTCACTTGACCTCCTCCACTGCTATTTATCACACGATATCATACTAGATTCGTATCCGGGGACTTTCCCTTCTCATTACTACAAAACTTCATCATGCTTGGCACGAGTATTCGTGATGGGTTGTCTTTTATAACTACATTAATAGAGATGAGATGACTCCAAGATCCGAACTTAATTTCTCTGAAATCCCTCTACTGGTACAGCTGTCCCTCGGGATAAGGAATGCCAAAAGTTCAGGGCTGTTCGTTCATGATAGCGAGGCTTTGATTGAAGAGTTTTCCCAGGTTAGGAAGGTGGAGAATCTGCATGTCTCATATTAGTTGCCTTGTGCTCAGCCACGATGGGAGCCATATAATCTTCCCATTTCCCTGCTAACAGGTAGCCTTGTTGGACTGGAGAAAACATCGCTACACGGGTACGACTTACAATTCTTAGTATAAAATAACTCCACTCTCCACCTGTTTCCATCTACCTTGAAGCCCTTCATCTGAAAGCATGGTCAAAGATTTACTGCTGATGCCACTTACGATCTGGCAAATTCACATTGGAGCCATCCTCATAGATGGTTTTCTCTTATCAACTCCTGTGTCCTCCAATCCCACCGGTTCGATCCGGTTCCCGGGGCTGATGCATTCCTTTACCCCTACCGCCGGAGCCGCGCTCGTTACCTATACACCACTAGATCCACGAGACCCACCACCCGCTGCTCCGCTACCACCAGAGATCGGGGATGCCACCTCAGAGATTAAGGGTATGAGTATTTTTTGGATCATAATGCCATTGTTCTTGGCATGCATGATCCATCCGATCGGCTCCGCCTGTGGCTTCCGCGCAGTCTATCGTCATCAAGTTCGGATTGGGCCACTCATGTCCCTATTTGACACTTTACACCTACTATACGAGATACACAGCTGCTACAGAAGCACTCCGGGTGGTGATAACATAATTCGCCGAATTCGCCCTGCCATACACGAGGTAGTAGTGATACGACTTCACCAACGTTCAGGGAGCGAAAAGGATGACCCCAGCAACTCAGAAGGCGCTCCACCGACTGCGCCCCTACCCTCTCGCTCGGAGAAAACCACCCACAACACCCGGGCCAGACACCTATTATTCATTTTATTGATATTGCAGTATGTGAAGCTTTGTGGCTTCTATGGCATTCCCATATCGTTCTCTCTGGCGACCATATATTTTGTTTCATGGATTATTATGGAAATGATACTGCTTGTCGGTGAGGGCTGTGCTGCAATGGATCTTAGTGGGGCGGATCCCCCAACGGCAGATTCGAGTTCGCCGATTATTTCAGGATCATACGGGCTTCTGGTATTCATACTCCAGCTCGTGACGACCATCATCGGAGCAACGATATTTGTTGTTGCCAGATTTGATTTTTGTGAATCCATCGTTGAATCCCCAGAAAGGCCACCACTCCTCTCTCTTCACTGTGCCATACATCTGGGTTTTTGGGTTTCACCCCTATATTGGGTTGGGCACATGCTTTTCCTTTACTACTTCTCCCATAGGACTGTAGGACAAGTCTTATGGCACTGCACTTGGGGAATAACCTTCGGTATCCAATGCATATTCATTGTCGTTTTCTACCCTTTCTTCATCCCCAGTACCCCACTGTCTTGGATTGTAGAACTTGGTGCTTCATATTTGAATTATTTGATGTTTTTCTATGCTTCCCGTTTGCCTTGGCCTGGGGGAGAAGGGGAGGAGGGGAAGCCCCTCACCCCAGGGCGGTTCGGGCAGGGGTTGGTTTCCAGCAGTTGGGCTTTCACATACGCGGGAGAATTGCTCTTATTTTATGTTTTTCTTTTCCACCCAGAGGGTACGTGGAAAGCCGGTTGGACGGAATATTTACCATGATATGTAGAGGAGTATAGAATAGGCCGGGTGTGGTCAGCGCCTGTAACAGCAAGCGATGTTAGAGGTTGTGGGTTGACAGTCCAAGAATTATGGGTGATTGTGGAAGGGATGGGGGCATCGTGGCTCCTTTAAGAGTGTGGCAGATTGTCCTAGCTTACTGATTTACGAAGCCGGAGAATATCCTCAAGGCATGTCTTTTCTTTGCTATCACGGGAGTGTGCGGCGGAATGGGGACATGGATGGAGGAGTGGAGATAGGTGTGGGGATCCATGGAAGGATCAGGATGCGTTGATTATGCTTTAATAATACACCTGTCTTTACCATTAGTTTACAGGAGAGGTGGCGACGTGGGGGAAGAAGAGACTGAAGTTGTTTACCATCCCTATCTTTCCTTGGTAGTGTCCAAGTTCTCAGCGAATCCTCAAATTCTACCATCAACCGCTGCGCTATCTGTCTCCTACCTGAGCTCACTTTAAGCCGTAAGTGAGGGGGTTACACGAGAGCCTTTCTTTATGATACCACCTCGAGTGCGGGTCGTCCCTATCTCTGTTGTGTGATGTGCAAGGTGGGTGGGGACTTCACCCGGGGATATGATCGGAAGAGCTCTGATGGCCTTCTTTTCTTCCCTCTACTATGCCGCAAAGTGCCTAAAATGTGTACTGTTCCAAGGTATGAAGGGTGTGTTCTGTAATGCCTCTATTGGTAACGGATAAAGGATTATGAACAGACAAAATATTTCCACTCTAGTGTCATTTCCAATTGTTCCTGTTCTTATGGTACGATATACAACTGGAGGAGACACATGACCCAACTTGACGTCTGGATGTAGAAGCGCACCGGGGACCCTTAATAGTTGTTGAATGGCAGCACCCGGTGAGTAGATGGTGGAAGGTATGAAAATTCAATCGCTGTTGCTGGCCCAGCCGTCGGTCCCCGGTTCCGGACATTTGACAATTCAACAAGTATGATATCCGGAAATCTTGGCGCCAATTACGGCTGAAAAACGCTAATATCTCCGGATACTTGTTGAATTGCCAAGTGAGGAGCATTTGATATAACCACTTTTGCATATGTCTCGAGTGATTTTGTGATCATAGTTTGTTTTACCAGTCGAGTGTGGGAACGCGAGGTTTGGAGAAGCTTCTCGAGCCCCGGGATACATTAGGAGTACTAGCACAACCGGACACGGAGTTATCATGATGCCTAGCCACTGTTTGGACCTCCACCGTACCGTATCAGTTACCGGTAAGTCATATTTCCGTCTTCCCTTCCTTTAGTACTTTTTTTTTGTCTAGAGGTCTAACTAACACATTCTAAAATGTTGATCGAAACTATGACCCTTCTCACCACTACTAACGGTTTCTATCGTTATCCAACTGAGCGTTCGGAAATATCATACAGCGCGGTGGGGGTGACGGGGGGCAACTGGGCAATCCCAAACCCCAGTGTGGCACAAGGAGCCGAGGGTATCGGAACGAAATCGGAATTGACGGGTTATAAAGTATCACCTTCCGGTGCTATGGAAACCGTTGGCGAAAGGTTTGAAGATATTATACCGCAGGCTGAGACCCGTATGCGAACCTCCAGCCCCAAGTGGAAAGGGAACCAAGGAACGTTCATAAAAAGGTGCGTGATAACAAACTACTCCTCGGTAGTGGATGTGAAGGCATCGGGGACCCTAGTTCTAGAAATCTTTTTTAGGGGTGCTCTTTTGACAATCCATGGGATTGGGGGTTGAATTCGAGAAAGGAAGAGTACGGTACTGTAACTAGTACTATACACCATCTGAAATCTTGGCATTCCATAGCGGATTATGGACCAAAATCTACTCCCCCTGTCCCATCCGTGTACTCGAGTATGCTCGACCAACTTATTCCCCCGAGTATTGTCGGACCCTACTGTCCATACTGAATTACTACATTCATCCAACTGTTTCTCCGGTATAGACCTCGCAATCATTGCACTGTGCCTTTATCCTATTAACCAATTCGGGCACTGCTGTGGACCATCCATACCCCCCCGTACCATCCTTACATACGGTATGGAGGTATAGTGCCTAAGTGTTGTTTGTCCCACAAGGGAAGCTCGCTGACCTTAGCCCCTGTGGAACATACAAAACTTAGGAGCTGTACCCGGTTGGGCTGTGCTTTCAGAAAAGCTTGGCATATAGGTGGCGTTGTCACTGCCTTCCTCTACTGCTGTCATGTGATATTATGCTGGACTCGTGTCCGGGGACTTTACATCCTCATTCTCACAAAGCAGCATAATACTTGCGATGGGCTGTCTTTCACAACTGCATTAATAGAGATGAGATGACCCCGAGGTCAGAACAAAATTTTTCTGAAATCCCTCAACTTGTACAACCATCCCTCGTGATAAGGAATGCCAAGAATTCAGGATTGTCCGTTGGTGATAGCAAGGCTTCGATATGAAGAATTTTCCTGGCCTAGGAAGGGGGAGAATCTGCATGTCTCATATTAGTTTATCGCATAAACCTCTTCCTGGGCCTTGTGCTCAGCCACGATGGGAGCAATACAATCTTCTCATTTCCCCGTTCACAGGTAGTCTTGTTGGACTGGAGAAAACGTCGCTACGCGGGTACAATCTACAATTCTTAGCATAAAACAACCGCTCTCCACCTGTTTTCATCCACCTTGAAGCCCTCCAGCAGACGGTCTGGACAAAGATTTACTGCTGATGCCACTTACAATCTTCCAAATTCACATTCGAGCCATCCTCATAGATGGTTTTCTCCTATCAACTCCTGTGTTCTCGAAACCCGCTGGTTCGATCAGGTTCCCAGCACTGGTGCATTCCTTTGCCACGCTCGTTGCCTCTACGCCGTTAGATCTACACGACCCACCACCTGGTGCTCCGATACAATCAAAGATCGGGGATGCCACCTCAGAGGTTAACGGTATGAGCATTTTCTGGATAATAATGCCATTGTTCTTGGCATGCATGATCCATCCGATCGGCTCTGCCTGTGGCTTCCGCGCAGTCTATCGTCATCAAATTCGGATTGGGCCACTCATGTCCTTATTTGACACCTTACACCTACTATACGAGATATACAACCACTATAGAAGCACCCCCGGCGGTGATAGCATAATTCGCCGAATTTACCGTGCTATACGAGAGGTAGTAGTGGTACGACTTTACCGACATCTAAGGAGCGAGCAGGTTGACCAGAGAAACATAGAAGGTGCTCCGCCGACTGCAACCCTACTCTCCCGCTTCGAGAAAACTGTTTATAATACTCGGATCAGACACCTGTTCTCCATTGTGTTGATATTGCAGTATGTGAAGCTTTGTGGCTTCTACGGCATTCCCGTATCGTTCTCTCTGGCAACTGTATATTTTGTTTCATGGATCATTATGGAAATGATACTGCTAGTTGGTGAAGGGGGTGCCGCAATGGATCCTGGAGGGGTGGATCACTCAACGGCAGATTCGAGTTTGCCGATTATTTCAAATTTTGGCGGGACTATAGTCTTTTTACTTCAGCTCATGATGGCCCTCATCGGGGCGGCGATATTTCTTGTTGTTAGATCCGGCTTTTGTGGATTCTTGCTCAAACGCCCGGAAAGGTTATCAATTCTCTCTTTTCGCTGTGCCATATATCTGGGGTTTTGAGTTTCACCCCAATGTTGGTTGGGGCACATGTTTCTCCTTTACTTTGTCTCTCGTAGGACTGTGGGACGGGTCTTATGGCATTGTACTTCGGGAATAACCTTCGGTATCTATTGCACATCCGAGGCCATTTTCTACCCTTTCTCTATCCCCGGTACCCTGCTGCCTCGGATCGTGGAACTTGGTGCTCCATACTTTAATTATTTGGTGTTTTTCTATGCTTCCCGTTTACCTTGGCCTGGGGGGGAAGGGGGGGAGGGGCGGCTCCTCGTCCGGGGGCTGCCTGGGCAGGGGCTGGGTTTCGGCAGTTCGGCTTTCACATACGCTGGCGAATTGCTCTTATTTTACATTTTTCTTTTCGACCCACAGGGTACAAGGAAAGCCTATTGGACAGAATATTTACCATGATGTGTGGAGGAGTGTAGAATAGGCCAGGTGTTGACCAGCACCTGTAACAGCAAGCGATATTAGAGGTTGTGGGTTGATGGTTCAATATTTATGGGTGATTCTGGGAGTTTCGGGGAGGTTATAGCTCGTTTAGGAGTGTAGCAGACTGTTCTAGCTTACTGATTTCCAGAGCTGGAGAATATTCTCCAGGCATGTCTTTCCTTTGAAATTCCGGGAGTGTGCGGCAGAATGGGGACATGGGTGGAGAAACAGAGATAAGTGTGGGGATCCATGGAAGGATCAGGGTGCGTTGATTATAGTTTGCTCATATGCCTGTCTTTACCAATAATTTACAGGAGAGGTGGCGACGTGGGAGAAGAGAAGAGCAAAATCTTTTACCATCCATATGTTTCCTAGACAGTGTCTAAGTTCTCAGCGAATCCTCAAATTCTACCGTCAGCCGCTGCGCTATCTGTCTCCCACCTGAGCCGACTTTAACCCGCAAGTCAAAGGGTTACACGAGAGAGTTTCTTTATGATACGGTAAAGCACGGTACTCGGGTACCAGTATGGCAGGTGTCCTATCCGTGCGCATGCCATGGGAGCCCTTGAGTTGACAACATTACTTTAAGTACCGTGCTCGAGTACCAGTACCTACAGTAGGGCTGTGCTTTCGGAAAAGCTTGGCATACAAGTGGCGTTGTTCCTGCCCTCATTTTTGCTTGAGCCCTCCACTGGTACCATATGATACTAGACTGGTAGTCTATCTGGGGGGTTTCCCTCCTCATTATCACATAAAAGCATAATACTCACCATGAGCTGTCTTTTATAACTGCATTGATGGAGATGAGATGATTCCAAGATCTGAGCTTAATTTATCCGAAATCCCCTCTACTTATATAGAGGTTACTCGTTATAAGGGATGCCAAGAGTTGAGGATTCTTCATTCATAATGGCGAGGCTTTGGACGAAATTTCTTATAGCGTAGTCCATTTGTGTGGGAGCGTAACAGCGAGGTTTCGGTATAAATAATTTTGCTATCATGAGGAGTCATTGTACCCTAAAATATCGAATAATTGAACCATGTGCTGTGCCGTTGGAGACTTGGAGATGCCTCCTCTGGTAAGGTCTTGTGTTTTTCCATATTTTTTTATGGCTTTCGGAGTGGCTGAGTAGTCCTGTTTTTCGCAGTATTTTTTCCCCCTTTTCCGAAGCAGGGGATTCTCGACTACATAACACACGGTTCAATTATTCGAGATTCTACGGTATTCCATGCTCTTGGCCCAGCAGGGTAGTCTAACCGGGCCACCTGGGTTAAGAAAGCGGAGCAACTGCATGTCTCATATTCGTTCGTCGTATGAACCTCTCCCTGTGCCTTGTGCTCAGCCACGATGGGAGCAATATAATCTTCCAATTTCTCCTCTAATAGGTAGCCTTATTGTATAATACTGGAGAAAACGTCGCTATGCGGGTACGATTTACAATTCCTAGCGCAAAATAACTCTGCTCTCCACCTGTTTCTATCCACCTTGAAGTCCTCCGGCGGGCGGCTCAGTCAAAGACTTACTGCTGATGCCACCCACAATCTGGCAAATTCACATTCGAGCCATCCTCATAGATGGTTTTCTCTTATCAACTCCTGTTTCCTCCAAACCCGCGGGTTCGATTACGTTCCCGGCACTGGCGCATTCCACTGCCGCTAACGCGACTGGAGCCATTTCTGCTGCCTCTACACTGCATGGTGCTCCGCTGTCATCAAAGGTCGGGAATGCGGCCTCAGAGATTAACGGCATGAACATTTTATGGATCATAATGCCATTGATCTTGACATGCATGATCCATCCGATCGGCTCTGCCTGTGGCTTCCGCCCAGCCTATCGTCATCAAGTTCGGATTGGGCCACTCATGTCCCTATTTGACACCTTACATATACTGTACGAGATACACAGCAACTACGCAAGCGCCCTGGGTGGTGGTAGCATAACTCGCCGAATTTGCCGTGCTATACACGAGGTAGTAGCGGTACGACTTTACCGACATTTAAGGAACGAAGAGGTTGACCATAGCAACCTAGAAGGTGCTTCGCCGACTGCAACCCTACTCTGTCGCTTCGAGAAAACTGTTTATAATACCTCGAGCAGACACATATTCTCCATCATGTTGATATTGCAGTACGTGAAGCTTTGTGGCTTCTATGGCGTTCCCGTATCATTCTCTCTGGCGGCCGTATATTTTGTTTCGTGGATCATTATAGAAATGATACTGCTAGTCGGTGAGGGCGGTTCTGTAATAGATCCCGGAGGTGTAGATCCTCCAAGGGCAGATTCGAGTTCGCCGATTGTTTTGGGATCAGCCGGGACTGTGGTATTCTTACTCCAGGTCATACCCGATCAATCCCAAACCACTGAATTTCCCCGAGCCCAAACCAGAGGCCTGGCCCCCAGATGTAAATCCAGAAGATATAAAAGCCCCACATCTCCCACAACCGACGGGAACCTGTGTTAAGTCTGCAAAACCAACAGCCTTGACTAGAACAATCCCCCCCGCACACAAACTTGCCTCACATTCCCTTCACACCTTGAGCTCCAACGCCCCTCCATCATGTTCCCCCCCCCCGGTCGCGGTAACGACTGCCTAGCAGTCGGCGACAAATTTGTGATCAGCCTGTTCGGCACCAGCATGGTGTTCACAGCCGAAGGAAACTGTGTCCGTCTCAGGGAATACGAGAAGGGCAAGATGAGGCAAATCTGGGTCTGCCAAATGAACCCGGAAGGTCGATACGGTATGCGGAACGCAGCCACCGGGTGTTTTCTTGGCTGGGTGGATGGCAGGGAGTTGTTTTGCGCCATGGCACATCACTACGGGTGCACGTGGCTTACCTTCACGCGGCTTAGGCTCGGCGGGTATTCTTTAATGGTCCCTAGTCCCGAAGGTCCATTTGGCACGAGGCTCGACCCGGTTCAGCGCAGCGGCCCCGGAAGCAGCAGTCTGAGCTCAAATAGTGGGACAGCATATCACCGGTTCGGCCTGCACTGTCTCAAGGACTCGGTGTTCAGGCGGTTTGAGTGGGTGGTACCTGATCGTCTAGCGCGCTCATCCGCACCATACTACGATGGTGAGGATTCGGACGAGAGCATTAATGAAACCTCAATTGAGTTCCTTGCCAACCATGGCATACAGAACATCATCAGCATGAACTCTGTAGAGATATCAGCGCGGGAGAGAGGAAAGCTTCGCGCCGCCGGCATCTCGTATTCGCACATAAGGGCTCTCGAGTTTACCGCACCCACACAAGAGCAATTCGATCAGATATGGAACGCCTATGAGGAAGCGGGGGTTACCGTAGTTTACTGTGGATATGGGGATGGGAGGACCGGGATGGCTATCAGCGCAATTCAGCTCTTCGAGGGCCGTGTTCTGACCGACCTGGATTACAGGGCGAACGGCGTGCAGTGCCCCTCCCAGATAGAGGCATTAAATGTGTTAAACGAGAGAATTCATAGGTGGGTATTTCTTCCGGACACTTCTTTCACACCTAGGCTGACCGCTGCTTCAAATAGTGTTGAAAACAACAGCGGCCCTTCCGACGCCCCGGATACCCGACCCCCACCATACACAGCACCTGAAAAGGACAAGCCATGGAATGCATGAGGATGGGACTACGGAGGTACAGCTCCTAAGTTTTGTATGTTCCACAGGGGCTAAGGTCAGCAAACTTCACTTGTTGGGCATACAAAACTTAGGCGCTGTACCTGCGGATGTAAGGATGGTACAGGAGGGGGGGGGGGTATGGACGGTCCCCGGCAGTGCCCTAATTGGTTAATAGGATGAAGGCACGGTGCAATGATTGCAAGGTCTATACCGGAGAAACAGTTAGATGAATATAGGGTAGGGACAGTAGAGTCCGACAATAGTCGGGGAATAAGTTGGTCGAGCACGGAGTAGATTTTTGTCCATAGTCCGCTACGGAATGCCAATATTTCAGATGCTCTAGCATACCCTAATCTTCCTTTCCCTAACCCGACCTCTTCCCCCATAAATTGTCCAAAGAGCCCCTCCTAAAAAAAATGTTATTGCGCACCTTTTCATGAACGTTTCTTGGTTCCCTTTCCCCAGTGAAGCTAGAGGTTCGCATGCTAATCCAAGCTAGGATTATAGTATGATAACAGTATCTTCAAACCTTTCGCCAATAGTTTCCACAGTATCACACCAGAAGGTGATACTTTATAACCCATCAAATACCCATTTGATTTCCGATACCCTCGGCTCCTTGTGAGACACACTGGGGTTTGGGATTGCCCAGTTGCCTGTTCCCACTTTACAAGATCCCTAGAGATCCGAAAGCAGTTGGTCTCAAAGGCTCCTTCCTCACTTGGCAGTCCTGCAAGTATCTGGAAACCCTGGCGTTTTTATAGCCGTAATTTGCACCGAGATTTCCGGATACCATACTTGTTGAATTGTCAAGTGTCCGGCACCGGGGACTGACCGCTGGGATGGCAACGGCGCTTTGAATATCATTCCTTCCACCTTCTACTCGTACCGGACTGTGCCATTTGACGACTATCAAAGGCCCCCGGTGCGCTTCTACGTCTGGACATCAAGTTGGGTCATGTGTTTCCTCCAGCTGTTGGTCATAAGACAGGAGCGGTTGAAAACGATGCTAGAGTGGAAATATTTTGTCTGTACATAACCTCTATCCTGTACCAATGGAGGCATTACAAAATACAACCCATTACACCTTGTTACAGTACGGGTTTTAGGCACCTTGCGGCGTAGTGGAAGGAAGAAAAGAAAGCCATCGGAGCTCTTTCGATCGTATCTCCGGGCGATGTCTCCACCCAGCTCGGACATCACACAACAGAAATATGGATGACCTGCACTCGAGGTGGTATCATAAAGAAAGGCTCTCGTGTAACCCCTTTACTTGAGGGTTAAAGTCGGTTCAGGTAGGAGACGGATAGCGAAGCTGTTGACGGTAGAATTCAACGATTCGCTGAGAAAACTGACGGTAAAGATAGGTGTATGAGTAAAGGATAATCAACGCATTCTAGTCCTTCCATGGATCCCCACACTTACCCCCGCTTCTCCATCCATGTCCCCATTCCCCCACAAACTCCCGTGATAACAAAGGAACGACACACCTGGAGAATATTCTCCGGCTCCGTCAATCAGTAAGCTAGAACAATCCGCGACATTCCTAAACAACCACAATGCCCTCACAACTCCTATAATCACCCATAACCTTGAACCATCAACCCGCAACCTCTAACATCGCTTGCTGTTACAGGTGCTGATCACGCCCAGCCTATTCTACACCCCTCCACACATCACGGCAGATATTCTGTCCAATTGGCTTTCCATGTACCCTCTGGGTGGAAAAGAAAAATATAAAACAAGAGCAATCCTCCAGCGTATGTGAAAGCCGAACTGCTGGAAACCAACCCCCGCCCGGGCAGCCCCTTCAAGCGCAACCCCTCCTCTCCTCTCCCGCCAGGCCAATGCAAACGGGAAGCATAGAAAAATGTCAAATAATTAAGATGAGAAGCACCAAATCCCACCATCCAAGACAGCAGAATCCCGGGGGGGGAGGAAATGCAGAAAGCGGCCACGAATATGCAACAAGAGACCAGAAATTATTTCCAAAATACAGTGCTATATGACTCGCCCTACAGCCCCACGGATGACGAAGTAAAAGGCAAACATGCGCCCTATCCAATATTGGGGCAGAAGAAAAACACCCAGACGTGTGACACAGCGAAAGAAGGGAAGTGATAACGCCTTCGAGTGTTCGAGCATCGTTCCACAAAATTTTTCTCTATCAGGAAATATAAATTGTCCCAATGTAGATCGTGATGATATTGCGCATGACTGCTCGAGTACTGGTATGTAGTGGGGTGTGTGGGAAAATATTTGGGAACGGTACGTATCGGTTCAAGGTTGAAAACCGATGGAAACGAAAAGTGCGGGAGCCGACACAGGTCCGGTTGAAGAACCGCCAAGGCAGCCATCAAGTGCTCAACGAATAGCACCCGGTAGTGTTAAAGGAGATATTAGGAAACCGTTAATCTGGCACCTTTTCGCGGCGGGTGGTGCGCGAATTCGGGGTTGGGGATGGGTATGATACCAGTACCTGTATGTGTTTAAAGTGTCCCACCAGTGTGATAGCACAAGTAGCGGTGCTTAGCCACTCACATACCATATTTCTAGTCGTCGCTTTTTACCCGGTATGATTTTCACACGCGTAGGGCAGTCATTCGGTACCGTTTCACGCTCGGTGATTACAGCCCCATCGAAAGCGGAGTTTCCCTGTCTCCAGCGATTTCTGGGAACCGAATTGCGGGGACCACGGCCTGCCGGCTCCCCACCTTTCTATGATATCGCCCCTGTTTCCCGATACCGTGAGCTTCGACTGCGCCTTCTGGTCTCGGGCTAAACCTATCTGGAGGGAAAGCTTTTAGCAATTTGCGCACTACACTAAGTTACTGGGCACCCCAGGGCTCGGCCCGTAGGTCGGGGTGTCACGGATTCTCTTGCTGGGCAAACGGTAGTGTTTGACCCTCACCCACATCTCAACGGGCAGCGGTTACGGCAATATATTTCGCATGGACAGGGTTGTCGCGGGTTCATAATAGAGATTCCTCAATTTGGGCCGTGAGATCTCTCTAATGGGGGACTCACGGCCGAGGCTACATACCGAAAAGCCAGTGCAATGACAAGCCGGCCATTGGCAATGATGAAGCGTCAGGAATGTAATGCAGGGGAAATCCGGTATTTTATGCGGAACCCGGGCTTATTTACAGCCCAGGTGAAGTACGGGCAGTAACCTAATCCTGGAAGGGAGGCGAAAATAACGCTGCCCGAGGAAACTCCAAGACCAGCCCGGAGCTATGCATGCCCGCCGAGGAGGCACGACGGCGGTATGGTCAATACGGCACCTGCCCCTACCCTCAATGCAACCGCACATCCTAAATTACCGACACAAGCGCTGTTTCCGGTGCGTCACCTGCACGGATATACTGTTCCGCTTTTCCTCCGGGGAAATATATTGTATAATACCGTTCCCCCACTACCTCCTAGACTACTGAGCAGTACTTCCAGTCGTTCAGTCCGTCCAGGATGGGGTGAAACCCACTCAGCATTCCTGAGCGATGGTGGGTGTAGGTTACGATCATTCGCTCAATATTAAGCCATGGTCTAAATTTAGTCTACACACCTGCGAATTTATAGTAATTAACAAAGTTTGCTTATTAATTCGTGCTCCAGACACTTAGGGGTGGCACAAAATTTCTACAAGTCTGCAAGAACAGCGCGGCTTCCAGCTATCGAAGGTGAAGAAGAACGCGGCTAGCTGTACGAAACGTATACTTTCCGAGACCGAAGGAATCAAAAATGGAATAGCAATGAATGCTAAGAGACGGGTGGCGGAGCGATAGCAAGCCACTAACTTACCGGTGATAAAGGTGGTGGGCCTGAAAGTGCAAGGGTCACGAATAAATAAGGTGATGACACCCTGCATAACTAAGATTTTATCGGCTGGGGTACTGTACGAGTACCGTACAGTACACACGAGGCCATCAAGGACTTCCTATTCCCCTTCTCTCAGTCAACTTTGAATAAATACAACCGATGGATTACCGGTAAATGCCTGGCCGCTGGTTCGATAAATCTATTACAAAAGGAACCTCCTCGGCTTTTGTTGAGTATTGGAAGGCACCCGTTTTCTGATCCGCTGGAAAAGGGGAATTTTGACCAAAACTTGCATCAACATCCTTGCTTCCGGTTACTTTCTATGCTTGATAACATGTATCTAGGATATTAATCCTTCCAAACTTCGAGTTCCTAAGGCACAATAGATAGGTGTAGAGGTAAGATACTCCAACCGACAGTGCAATGTGCTCCGAACACATCTTAAATTCCGGCTTTCCATCGCTCCTTTATAGGCAAAAGTTTCTTCTCCTCCGGCATCTCCGTGCTCCACCGACTCCTTCTCCCGACTACTACCATGTTTGGCCACCTCATGCATTTACCGCTGCCTGCCCCTGATCGCGATTATGGTTTATATCGCGCAATTCGTCCACCGTCCTATAAGCCAATTAGGATACACACGCAGATTATTCATATGCACTCCCCCTGACCCTACCAGTCTCGCATAACTCCATGGTGACGCATCCTATCACTTATCCTTTTTAGGTGCTGTATATGGTGGGGGTTGGATGTCGGTGGTGTCGGGTGAGTCGTTGTGGTGTTCGACACTAATTAGAGCAAAGGTCAGGCCAGGCAATGAGATTCTGTCTGGAAGAGAGACTCACCCCTGAATTCTCTCGCTTAACGCATTTAATGCTTCTACGTGATCGCGGCACTGCACACCGTTCGCCCTGAAATCAAGGTCGCTCAGAGTACGACCCTCGAAGATCTGAATTGCGCTGATAGCCATCCCAGTCCTCCCATCCCCATATCCGCAGTAGACGATCGTAGCCCCCGCTCTTTTCTCATAGGCATTCCAGATCTGATCAAATTGCTCTTGAGTGGGTGCGGTGCACTCCAGCGCCGTGATGTGCGAGTATGAGATCTTGGCGGCACGAAGCCTGCCCTTCTCCCGCGGCGATATCTCTACAGAATTCAAGCTGATGATGTTCTTTATACCATGACTGACAAGGAACCCAATGGAGGTCTCATTAATGCTCTCATCGGAATCCTCGCCATCATAGTACGGCGCGGATGAGCGCGCTAGACGGTCCGGCGCCACCCACTCAAACCTCCTCAACACCGAGTCCTGAAGCTGGTGCAGTCCGAACTGATGGGCAGCGGTCCCAATCATCAAGCCCGTACTCGTGTTGTCCCTCCGCTGAACCGGGGAGAGCTTATCACCTGTAGCAGCGCCAATCACCCTCAATGAGTACCCGCCTAGGCTAAGCCGCGTAAAGTTAAGCCACTCCCAGGGGCCATGTGCGGTCGCGAAACACGCAACCTTATTCTCCTTGTGACCCCGGCCGAGCAAACGCCCGGTCGCCGAGTTTCGCATACCGAATCGACCGTTAGAGTTCATTTCGCAGACCCATATTTGGCTCCCCTTATCCTTCTCATATTCTCGGAGATGAACATCTTTCCCTTCTGCTGTCAATACCTCGCTAGTACCGAACAGGCTAATCACGAATTTTTGGCCCACGTCCAGGTTGTCATTACCGCGGCCGGGAGGGGACATGATGCAGAGGTGTTAGAGTAGAGTAGTATGAACAGAGGAAGAAGGTGAGGGGGGTACTGGGTGTGTGAGCCGATTGTTGTAGCTTTTGGAGATTCAGCACAAGTTCCTGTTGGTACGGTACGGTAGTGGGAGCAGTAGGGTTCTTATATATTTCGGGGCTAAAGCTTGCAGTTGCACCTGATTAATCGCGCATGGCAAGGTGTGTTGCGGGGTATTGGGCACCGTATTCAGGAGCGATACAGTACCATACCTGTACTGTGGTCTACCGGTACGGGTCGCTTAGTAGTCTAGCAGAAACAAGTTTAAACACAGAAGGGGGTCAGCCGACCCAACCTAAGCCAACCAAACCGCATGAACTGCCAAGGCAGTCATCTGTGCCACCACACCGGCACCCGCACAGTACAGTGAAACCTCCGTTGTCTCCAGGACGTGGGGAGACTGGATTCCCTGGAAGTAGAGGGGGAATGGAAAATAGAGGAAAGGCTTGGCAGAATAGAGGGGGGTGCTGAGAGAAAAATGAGTGATAGTTCATGAAAGCATACAGGGTTTAACTCCATATGTTTACATTCCGGAAAAATAATACACCCCTCCCGTCTGATGACCCTTCATTCCAAAAACACGCATATCCATTCAACTCACTATCTAGTTATCTGGCAATTTGTCTACAGCTTTGCCTGGGAGGTGACATGAAAAATAATTTTATGCACATGAAACCTGGAATTTAGGAGCCATTTACCGCCCAGAAAGAGGAACGAATAGAACCCTAGAACTTAGAGGAGGAAAGCCCATAGAACGAAACCTGTCCCTGACAAGTGATAGAAATACCGGAGACCTGGAAACATCGGAGGGTGGAGTTATCGGAGGTTTCACTGTACTCGTACAATACCCGAGTACCCAATGAAATAACTCCCGGGAGTGCAGTGCTTCCAGTCGTTTAGTCCGTCTAGGGCGGGGCGAGGACGAGGGGGAAAAGCCATCGGACGGCAATTGGGTAGCGGCGGATAGGCAGCTAATCAGACTTGCCCAAACCCTCTTCAGGGAATGATGCCGGTATCGGAGGTATGAAAGAATAGCAACTCTGTTCGTCATCCCTTCTATAAGTACCTAATGACAATAATAGGTGTATAGGTAAAACACCAACAAAACTATGAAATCCTTTCCTGAATCGCTACATTCATCTCTGTGATTCCACACGTGCCCAAATTCCTCCATGCAATTCTGCGACAACAGAGGAAAGACATGGCCATAGAATCTTCTCACACAAAATCATTCAAACTCTCGACCATTCAGAATATCCCACCACACTCCGCTATCTTCCGAGCTAACCCATAGACAACCACAACTTAATAATGTTTAGTCTCATTATTATGGCTATCCTCATCTGGCTGGGCAGTGGCTGGGTAGACGCACATACGGTAGGCAGGCCCGGGAATGGGAACTCTTATCATGATATCCGACTCAAATCTCGTGGGATCGGGGCTGCTCACCTACCTACTCGAGTACCGGTACAAGTACATCACCCCATGTCTCACTCGCCTCTTTTCTTAAATAATTTCTACATACGTAGTGAATTTTCCGTTACCTGTTTCACTCCCACCTGCACTGGCAATCCTATTGACGATACCGGTAGGTTTCCCGGGTTTCCCATTATCCTCTGGTGATTAAACCGCAGGAGTCGAGGTCTGCTGATTCTTCACCTCTCCATAGTCCCGTTTCTTGACATCACAGGTTTTTGGGTCCGGAGGTTGTAGATTCTCTTGGTGGGCGGGGACAGTACAATATTTGACCCTAGACTCTCCCTGCGAAGGACACTGTTGGCCACAAATTATTCATAGGTCAGCGAGCTCCCTGTCCCAAATCCTCATCTTGCCCCCGCACGCCGAGTTGCGATCCCTTAATTCAGTTTGCTACCCCCCCCCCAAACCCCGAACTTGCTCTTTGTAGGAATGGAGACCACCGAAAACCATGTATCATGCTAAGCGTGCTGTTAACAGATAGGGGATCAATATTTCCAGGAAAAGGGACCTGGTATTTTCTTGGAATCGCTTGCTTTCAGCATGGACAGTTAAAGCGATCGAGTTGCACACAATGGCTTGAAGAAGCGTATCTATTTTCCACTCTCCCCCGTCCGAGTTCCTACCTACCTCACTCTCATTACCACACCAGGAAACACGCGACTGTGGTGTCGGGTCCGGGGTCGTGGTGATACCAAACTTAATCGCATGACCCGATTGTGTCATCAAATATCACTCGGACATTGTGACAAATTCTGCCACCCACAAGTGTGTGAAGTATTAGTGGTCAGGAAAGGGGAAGATAATGGTACCTGAGGGGAACCTAAGATTAACAGGGGCTAGACGTGTTTGGGCGATGGTAAGGTGACCTTAAGTTCGTTGTCGGGTTTACAGTATCCCTTCAAATCTAATTTTGAATAAAGGTTAATGGTTGCCTTGTCTACGTGTGACTTGCACATCTTTACCTTGTTGAAATGGAAATGCACCACAGCCTTAGACATAGCATGGGGGGTGCGCCCCTTATCTGAGTGGGTATCCGGAAGAGTCTGGGTTTCCATTACCTTTTCTCCCTCCGTCGTACATAGTACAGTTCTTTGTCGCCAAGCTAAATTTACCTGGAAACCGATGAGATTCACAAATTCCCCGAGTCTCTTGAACGCTTTTCAGATCCTCCCCCTACAGATGATATATGTGTCAACTGGATGGCCCCCAACTTTGGCCCCAAAGTAATAACAAGGCGCGATGAATAAAGCCATGAAAGGATTGGGAGGAGGGTTGCCGACCTCATACCCCTGCAGGTATAGTGGGCTATTTCGGGCAATGTAGCTAGAATGGGCATCACTCACTGCCCGGCGTACCATTCCTACTCTGCATAACTACTTCTACCCTCGGCTTCTTCTCACACATCCCGGGGGTCTTTGGGGCTGTCGCAGGGTTGTAGGGCAGTCCCGCTTTGTCGTACAGTATGCTCGGCCTGGGGGCCGAATAAGTGGTAGTGACCCTATCTAGCGCTGGGAGAGAGAAGGCATCACTAATATCCGCTGAGTAGCCCGTTACAAAGGCCTAGGGTCATCCGGTCAAGGATCTACGCGTGTGGGGGGTGTTGGTACGAGTAGATTGTCCGCGGTGGAGTCCCCCCTGTTTTTTCTGGACTCGCTTCCTCTGCCCAGCTTTCTCCACTTACAGTACCGGTATTCCATTCCGCCACTTATACCATCCAGGCATCGCCCAACGGATCCGCTGCTGCGCCTACGGTGAATATTTATTCCTTTCTCGCTCGGCCCGGTCACTGGTTCTACCGACCCCTGATCATGATGAAATAAGACTTATGCTTTTCGTTTGACGTTCCTTACACCTCTTTTCCGCATCTCCTATATGTAGGACTTGGTTTTCTCAGTTCCGTAAACTTTCAATTCAATTCTCATTGCCGAGAGCTGCTCTCTACCTACTTCTCGATTTGATTTAAGCGGAATACCCGATTGCGTTGGGGTGGGGGGGCGGGGATATTTAGTAAGAGGAGCTAGATTTTGGTGTAAAGCACCCCCCATGGCCAAGTTTTTGCCCTACTACATTGCACTGACAGCGCGACTTATGTTTCAAGAGTTGAATATTCCGCAATAGTTAAGGACCTGTTTGGATACCATCATTCTGTTCCGTTTTCCCATACAAAATGATCGTTGCGCAAGGGAACTGTAGCAGTATTTGTATATGAAAACAGAACGGAACGGTCGCTCCCAAACAGAACTCGACTGACCCGATCTTAGCAATTCGTGAAGCCGGCCGAACTCAGCAATAAGTTCTTATATCCATCGATATCACTCGGTCCTCCAAAGGCTAGGACTTGTTGAAATTGGGCTTTCAGATATGTCCTTGCTACGTCTTAGAGTATGACATTGCTGGTCATTCTCCCTTAGTATCGGCTTGCTGGTAGTTCCTGAGTTTGACTTATCCCACTTGGGTTTTTCCTTATATCATCATTACTCAATCTGTCCTGCAGATATGAAACGGTGTTCTCATCTACTTCTCTTGCCTTCTATGTTGTTTTCTTTTCTTCTTCTCCGCTGCTGATATATGTTGCTGCTTTACAGCATAAATAGTGGGTCCTCTCCCGGACCTGGTGTAGTATTCTCTTTTGATAACAACAATCTGAACTTCTCGCTCTCATCTGTCTTCGGTATATGCCTTGATCGTTGCACCTATTTTCAACAGGACTTATGAATCAACAACGGACACAACCCCTCCGCGAACCGTAGAGCAAGCCCATGAAATGGACTGGTGCTGTAGCAGTGTGCTATCATGGCGGGCCAAAACCCAGGAATCTGTTCAGTAATCCGGGTGTGCAAGAAGTAGACAGCATCGAGTGATGAATGGATGGTGAAAGGGTCGGGGCTGGCTGTGTCAGGCGTAAATTTTCTAAAGACGAAGGGAATATACACTGTCCCGATACCGGACGCTCCCCCGAAGCCCCTGCTACGGCCCAGCCACATCCCCGACCAACTTCCGATAGTTGAACCGATTTTTCTTTCGGTCGGAGAGCTACCGGAATGAGTAATTGCTCGATTCTCTCACCACTGGTCCTCCACCCTGGTAGCGGATAACGAGTGGGGGACTTGAAACTAGTGGGGCTTGAACTGAACAACCTCGGAAACCGTGATACGGAAATAATCGATTTTCCCTACGGAAAGTGTGTAGCAGCTGCTGGTGTGGATTTTGATACCTCCCAACGGCGGGGTCTTCAAACCAGGTTGCCCACGAAATCATTGCTCATCCCTCCCTCCCTCCTTACTCAGCCTCTAGTCCGAACGTCTAATAAGGAGAAAACCCTACTGTACACGATACTAGCGAATCCCGGACCCCTCCCTGTAGAATACCAGCCAAAAGCCACGCTTTCACTCACGGCCAAGCAAATAATATACTTCAAACTTCCAAGCCGGAAAGTGCAAACTTTGGAAGGGGGGTCGGAAAAAAATTAACCCGAACTGGGGGTGTGTATTTATTTCAAAATTTCTAGAGACATATGACTCGCAGAAAAAAAAAAATACATTTTTTCACATAAAAAAGGGGTTCTTATTGTGCCGGACTAGGTACTGTACTGTACTGTACTGTACTGTACTTGTGTTATAAAACATAAGAAGGATCGTCCCCCATTACCGCATTCAAATGATTTTATTCGGCATCGTAGTTAAACTTCGTACAAGGCGACCGGCACATCCCCTACCGTTGTTCGAGCAGCGGCAGAAAGGGCGGAGACCTTGACTGTATTCCATAGTTAGATGGGGGCGGATCTAATTTAAGAAAGGGCTGGTTATCGATTGTGATACTTGTAAAAAGGGTTTGACACCAACCCGACCAAAGGATACTACCGTACATACCGTAACTTGCTCATCACAGCCCACAACTTCTCCCCACCAAGCTAGCGAAATTGAATTTTTGGGAAAGATGGAAAGAGAAAATAATGAGCGGAATCGGGCAATCCCACAGAATAAAAGTATTGTATGGCACAGTAAATTTCCCGGGGAGCTAAAGTTCCTGAGCTTAAGTTATTTCCTGCACCTTGGCATGATCACCCGAACATCATGAGGAAACAGAACGGACACCTATCTGAAGACTTCATTCAACCTCTCAACAGATGACTACCAGAGCGAACAAAAAAAAAAAAAGATTTGGAAATAAAATAAACACAATTAGAATTGAATACGTTGTGCAGTACCAGCCATCGGCCTCAATAGTTTTGCGCCTGATTTTGTCTTCTGGTAGAGGTATTTGTTCGGTTAATAATGCTATCATACCGTACGATCTTTCTTTCTTTCTTCATTTTTCAGCGCTTGCTCCTTGCGCAATCCCGGTTGCTCAGGGCACTGAGTACAAGTACAAGTATGATACTGTTGTGAGAGTTTCGCCTTGAGGAAACCAGGTGTGCTGCACAAGTGCAGTATTACGGAGTGCGCGTGTGGTACTTTCCAGATGTATCATACCGGGGGATAGGGAGGTTGGGGTAGGCTTACCTCTGGGACGTGATGCCACAGGGTGTTCATGCCGGTTCAGTGGTCGTGCTATAGCTGTAATAAACTATATTGGCTCCGCACAAACATTGCCGCCGCGCCCGTCTATTGCCCCAAAACCATTTCCCGCGATAAAAGCCACAAGGGAACAAGACCCAATCCGATCTTATATTGTCTTCAGCTCTCCCGTGGCTAGTCGCTGGTAGCTCACGAAATGCGATTCAAGTTGATCGAAGATCACTGGTACCGACAAATAATAATTGGGAGAGGAGATATTTATTTATTCTACAGTAGCTAGTGATGGCTGTGATACAATTGTCGATATCAGGATGCTACTATTACGGATGTACAGAAGCATTTGAGTGAATAACCCTCCGCAAGGATCGACCGCCCAACCACGCCAATCTCCCAAACCTGCTACAAGCCTTCGTGGTATCGCCAATCTAATTGTGCTTCGCTCTGGTGAGGCAAGGCAAATTAGAGTCAATCCCGAAACACACCCCGAGGCAGCTCGCTACCTTTACCACTGACCGTGCTACGCCAGTTCCCTTAATCGAGCCGCCACCTCCAATTCCAGCCTCTCCTTCGCACAGGGCCCTTGGCGGATCTCTTCTATCATGTCCATCCCCGGGGGGAAGTCACTCTCAAAGACTGGCTCTCCGGCTCCTCTCATGTTCGCAAGTACAGACTGTCGAAAATGCCAGCGTAAAAGCTCATCCGAAACATGATGCGCATCAGCTGGATTGCGGCAAACCGGGTCTAGAATTCTGCCATCCATACCGTCCATGTCGGGATTAAACACAGTAACCTTATAACCGTCCTACCGGAAGTAATCAGCATTACACAAGAACAGTAAACTAACGCGGAGAACCCACATCCGGATTCACCGATATTAGGTACTGATCAAATAGGGCGTGGATGTGTTGACGAAGCATAAGCCCATTTTGGCACGAGTTGATCTTCGAGACACCAATAGTGTCATCCATGTCCGGGATCCACCGCCCAAAGCCCCGCTCGAGCCAGAGATTCTCTGCCTCCAGCGGGAAAACATGTGCTGCTTCGAAACTCGTCCACTGATCTGGAGCAGTCAGATTTATCACACCTGAGATCACGCATCTTCCGTCTCGAGCTCGAATTCCATCGCGAAAGGCGTTCGACCGACCAGACACATTGAACGAGTTGATTCGATGTATCCATTCCTCATTGTTCAATTGTATAGCACCTGCAACCGAGTTAGTTGATACCTCTGCATTGGCAGGATCACGTGCTTGCTCTCGCAAAAAATATCATATGTTCCAATTGGTAGAGGGTTGTTGGTGATAGATACGGTGTTGCCTGAAGTTCGATGTCGAACACTTATTGGAGCTAGGATGATAAGGAGTATGTCGAGCATACGAAGGAAATTCGCTTCTGTAACCGATCCATTCTGGATCAATCCGCCAAGGGCATCACCATCAGGTTTGGTAGCATCATAAAAGTGTACGTTCCGACGGGATGAACGGTGCGAGCTCATGCTGTAGAAAGCCCGACTTTTGCAGTGAGTATATGATCCAAGTTGTATGCGTTAGTGGGTGGGCAACGGATTTACTCATGCGACGAGTGTGGGGGGGGGGGGATGTAAGAACAAACAAAGACGAAAAAATGAATAGCGGAATGAGAAGGGAAAGGTGGAACAGAGTACCGGTAAAGCGGAAGATTGAAGGGAAGGGCGGTTTAGCTTGGGGGACTTTCTCGTGAATAACTACTCGTACAGTACCTAATCGGTGCTTGGCAAACTGATGAACTCGAGGATAGATGGGAAAAATCTGAGGCGGGGCTGGTGTTGATCGTGATAAAAGGGTTGTCACCGACCCGACATAGGATCTGATACTAACGTACTCATCAGAGCCCACAACCTTTCGCTACCAAGTTAGCGAATCGAGTTTTTGGGAGAGATGGAAAGATGGAATGAGCGGAATTGGACAATTCCACTGACAAAAGTATTGTATGGCACAGTAAACTTCCCGGGGAGCTCCGAAAGGGGGACCTCAAAGTTCCCTAACTTGAGCTATTTCTTGTACAGTACTGTACGGTATAATACTTGGCATAATTAACCGAACATCACGATGCAACATGACGGATATCTGTCGTCTGAAGGCTCAACCACTCAATATATGACTGCCGAAACAACAAAAAAAATATTTGAAAATAAACTGAATACGCGTAATTAGGACCAATACTTTGGAATTTAGCCGTCCGTTTTAATAGTTGCCTCAACTCTGTCTTTTGGTGGAGGTATGGTGGGTTCAGATGTGGAAGGGAGGGAAGGGCGTGATGTTGAATGATGGAGCGTTGTGGAACACGCCAAATGTTCAGTTAATTACGCTACCGTACGATCTTTTTTCTCAGAGCTTCCTTCTTGCGCGATCCCGATCGGCGAGAGCAGTAAGTACGGTTGTGAGAGTTTCGCCTTGAAGAAATCAGGTGTGCTGTATAAATTTACCCTCGAGCCCAGCGGTTTGCCAAAGCACTGATTGGGTAGAGGATTCCGAATAGGATAAAATAGAAAGGAAGCAGGTGACACCTTTCGCGCAGCGGGTCTTTATCAGAGACCTTTCTTAGCGCCTGTCCGGTCGCAGCGAGATATGGGGATTTTCAGAAGGCAACCTCCACTTTTCACCAAAAAATGACATGCCATCATAGAAATTAGTACGAGTAACAGTACGGTAGTTGCGGTCGGTCGTCAAATGTTTGGTTTCCTAAAATTGCCCATTTCATTGTCATATCATCAACAACCACAATGAGAAGGGAGGAGAAAAAGAAAAAAAGAAAAACCTGCTCTTGCCCGAACACCCGACGATATAATTCAAAGCATCCAACTTTTCCAGCAGTTCCTCGGGAGATGCGATTTTCCGCTCCTCACTGAGAATGCCATCTCGAATGAATTTATGGGTTGCAGCCCAATAGGCCCTGAGGGAGCTGCCACCTGCTCACTTCGATGGGTTTCCCCGAATATGCGGGTGTTTTGGGGGTTGGCGCACTTCAGCGACAGGTCCCACCCGAGTTCGACCGTATAAGTTATACGCGGACAAAATTCTGGAGTAACGGGGCGTGTCCATATGTTTAATGATAAAGCTGTCATAGCGGCAGGGTAGTCTTGGCGAGCTATCACAGCTATGATAAGCGATATCAATCCTCTCCCCGTGACGGAGGTGGTGGGCCTGAAAGTGTGAGGGTCTCGGGTGGCACCACTCAGAGCTGCTATTTTATCGATAGCGATAGATATGGACCCTGAGGGAATTTTCCTGCTTCCTCTTCGCTTGGAGAAAGGGGGGGAACCTCCCACTCATTTGTTGGGCGGGGGGGGGGGGCGGCCTGTTTTCGGAGCCGGCGGCAGCCTATTATACAACAAACTAATGTTCACCAACATCGATACCGATATTCTTGCTCATACGGTATTCCTTCCTAATTCTTGACGCTTGTATCTGGGATATTAATTCTCCAGGAGTTTCCTCCTCCTCCTCCTCCTCCCGACCGTCATCCGATTTCGCACCTCTACCAACTTCATGAATTCACCGCTGCCTCCCTATGATCGCCTTTCCGCTTCGTATTCGCCCAGTTCTTACACCATCCTATCACCCCATCGGGATACCCCGGTGTATCACCATATCACCATATCCACTTTCCCCGATCCTACCATCTTCGCACAGCTCCACCGCGATGCATCTTATCACTCCCCTCTCTCGGGTGCCACACATAGTCGGGGTTCGATATCGCGGGTGTCGGGTGGGTCGTCGTGCGTTTCGCTGCTATTTGAAGCAAGGGTCAGCATACCGGTGTGTAGGTGTCTCTGTTCCCTTCCGTGATTTGGATGGTGTGATTGACCCGGCACCTGCGCAGTTGTGTTGACTGTACGATGTGGTATTTATATCGGATAAGAGAGTAGAATTATGTTGATAAAAGTTGACAGGTAAAACACAGTGAGTAAGCAAGAGGGAAAAGGTGAGGAGACAAAGTTCCGAAACAACAATAAGGAAGGTGGTAAAGAAGGTTGTACAGGATGGGTCTCTCGTGCTCTGTTCCTCCTCTCTCTCTGAGGAAGGCAAGGCCGTGCCTCCAGGTGAAAGATTTCCACCTGCTAAGCCCCATCCCAAACAGAAAATTCCCTGGGTAAAAACCCGCAAAACATGACCAGAAAACCCCTAAAAACTTTATCCTGCCACACCGGCAGGCAGTGAGATTTTGTCTGGAGGAGGAGAGACTCGCCCATGAATTCTCTCGCTCAATGCATTTAATGCCTCTATCTGACCGCGGCACTGCGCTCCGTTCGCCCTGAAATCAAGTTCGCCCAGGGGCCGACCCTCGCAGAGCTGAATTGCGCTGATAGCCATCCCTGTTCTCCCATCCCCATACCCGCAGTAGACGATCGTAGCCAACGCCCCCTTATAGGCGTTCCAGATTTGATCGAATTGTTCTTGTGTGGGCGCGGTGCACTCCGGTACGATGATGTGCGAGTATGAGATCTTGGCGGCGCGAAGCCTGCCCTTCTCCCGCGGCGTTATCTCGACCGAGTTCAAACTGATGATGTTGTGTATGCCATGGTTGTGAAGGAACTCGATGGAGGTCTCGTTAATGCTCTCATCGGAATCCTCGCCGTCATAGTAGGGCGCGGAAGAGCGTGCGAGGCGGTCAGGGACCACCCACTCAAACCGTCTGAACACGGGGTTCTTGACCAGATGGAGGCCGAACTGAGTGCCGGCTTCCCCGATCGTTAAACGTTTATCGTCGCTGTCGATGCGTTGAAGCAGCCCAAGCCTCCTACCGCCGTCGTGCGGGCTCATCATCATTGAATACCCGCCTAGACCATGCCGCACGAAGGAAAAATACTCCCAAAGCCTGTGGTCACGTATCGAACATCTTGTCTTGTTTCCCTCCGCCCGGCCCAGAAAACACCCGGTGGATCTGTTCTTCATGCCATGCCAATGGTCCGAGTTTATGTGGAAGACCCACATCTGGTCCCAGTGACCCTCCTGATATTCCTTGAGGGAAAGCTCTCCCCCTTGACCCGTGAGCACTTGGTTCGTGCCGAACAGGCTGATGACATATATTTGGCCTACGACTGGTACGTCGTTGCCGCATCCGGGTGGGAACATGGGGAGGGGGTGCTGAGCGACAAGAGTCAAGAGGGGGATGTGGTGCGACTTTTTGTGTCTGGTATGTAGGATTGTGCTGATTAGTCGGGGCCGTGGGGTTTGGAGACCTGAGATGGGTTTGTGTGGGCCGAGGGCAGCATTGACGGTCGTTATATAGTCTACCGTTCCCGGACTCACACCCTGGGGTTGCACGCGCAGCCCAGGATTAGGATGATTCGCAGGATGGGGGTACGGTATAATACTGTAGGTAACTCATATTTGAAATGGCATTCTTAGTGAGAGGGAGAAAATCACATTTTTTTCTGAGGAATCACAAGAAGTCAGTTTTTTGTCTGGTCAGGTGTTCGGCAAGAGCAGGTTTCTCTTTTTTTTCTTTTCTTCTTCTCATTGTGGTTGTCGATGAGGGTTCCAAAAATTCTGCTCAGACCTTTTATTTTATTTCTTCATAATTACAGTCGCACCCCGCTATGGGATCTATTATACGGGAAAATTCGCTATTACGAACGAATCCTCTAAGAATTTACCCCCCCTGCTCCCATAAACACAGCACCCGCTATAAGGGATTCCTTCCGAAGCCCCGCTATAACGGACGAAAAGTCCTGATTTTTTGGCATATATGGCATTTTTTAGGAAACCAGACATTTGACAACCGAACACAACTACCATATGATACTATTTCTATCGTAAGATGTCATTTTCGGTGAAAAATAGGGTCTGACTTCTAAAACCCCCATGTCTCGTTGCGGCCGGACAGGACCTCAGGTTGATTATGGCTCCGTTCTGTCGAGCTGTCCGGCCACTCTTTTGAAGGTCACTTGGCGTCTTTCGAATTAATATCATAATATTCGTAGCAACAACTAACTACAAGAAGCGATGCGGGGAATTGGCACGGTTGTATGAGGAGGGGAGCCGGTGCACCATAACAACGTGGCGGAGAGGATTTGGTGCAAGCGAATCGCTCAATTATCCCTGTCGCCTGTGTGGAGATATCATGCCGGTATTCGAGATGTTGGTCGGCGTTTCTTGCATTTATGGGCGTAACTTAGAGGTTGAAATCGGTGCTCCATTTTAAATCCCGGTTTTCCACATGATACAACTGACCTGGACGAAAATCTCCCTCCTCAGTCGCTTCGTGCTCATCCCACTTGTTCTCCCGAACATTGTGAGACTCCGCCCTCTCCCGCGGTTGCCCTACATCCATGATAGTGCCTTTCTGTGCACCATGCCCAGATCGCGAAAGCTTATCTTACACAACGCGATAATTTAGTGCTTTGTGCAACCTACCGTAGATGGCTTGCTATCATACTGTAGGGTGGTCAAGCGTGGGCAGGCGCTGTTGCCAAATCTTTGCGGCGACTCGCTTGGGTAGCGCCTGGCTGAGGGAAACCTCCCTCCGGTCTGGACATACTTGTATAAAAGATGATTGTGAACATTAGGGGAATTCCGGGCAGGTAACGGTAGGGATCGCACTCTCTGTGAACAAAAAGTACGAGTAGTTACAGCTTGAACATGCGAACTCGTGAAATGGGGATTTCCTGGATTTATCATGAGTTTATGGTGATGATGATGTAAGCTTATTTGCAACACCAGTTTGTGCGAGACGGTGCTGTGAGTGCGGATAGGTCAAGCAGGAGTTTGTTTGGACACTTTGAATTCCTAAGGTACGAGATATATGTGTAGAGGTACTTTAATTGGAAGTGCGGGTACTGCATATCTTCGATCCGGGCGTTCCGGAGTCATCCTTCCGACACCTCCGTGATCCTCCCGACTCTCACCCGATTTCACAACCTCTACCAACTTCGTGAATTCACCGCTGCCTCCCTATGATCGCCTTTCCGGTTTGATTTATCGCGCAATTCCTACACCATGCTATTACCCCATCGGCATACTTCGGCGTATCACTATATGCACACTTTCCCTGATCCTACCATCTTCGCATGGCTCCATCGCGATGCATCTTATCACTCCCCTTTCTCAGGTGCCACGCATAGTCGGGGTTCGATATCGGGGGTGTCGGCTAGGACGTGCATTTCGCCACTATTTGAAGCAAGGGTCAGCATACCGGTACGGTAGGCGGTGGCGGGACTTTGTCTGGAGGAGGAGGAGAGACTCAACAATGAATTCTCTCGCTCAATGCATTTAATGCCTCTATCTGACCACGGCACTGCACGCCCTTCGCCCTGAAATCAAGTTCGCCCAGGGCTCGACCCGCGAAGAGCTGGATTGCGCTGATAGCCATCCCCGTTCTCCCATCCCCATACCCGCAGTATACGATTGTAGACCCCGCCCTCTTATAGGCGTTCCAGATTTGATCGAATTGTTCCTGTGTGGGTGCGGCGGACTCCAGTACCATGATATGCGAGTATGAGATATTGGCGGCGCGAAGCCTGCCCTTCTCCCGCGGCGTTATCTCGACGGAGTTCAGACTGATGATGTTGTGTATGCTATGGTCCTGAAGGAACTCGATGGAGGTCTCGTTAATACTTTGGTCGGAATCCTCGCCGTCATAGTAGGGCGCGGAAGAGCGTGCGAGGCGGTCAGGGACCACCCACTCAAACCGTCTGAACACAGATTTCCTGACCAGATGGAGGCCGAACAGGGTGCCGGCTTCCCCGACCATTAAACTTTTATCGAAGCGGCTGATGCATCCAAGCGGCTCAAGCCTCTTACCGCCGTCGCGCGGGCTCATCATGATTGAATACCCGCCTAGACCATGCCGCGCGAAGGAAAGGTGCTCCCAGGGCAAGTGGTCACGTGTCGAACATCTTGTCTCGTTTCCCTCCGCCCGGCCCAGAAAACACCCGGTGGATCTGTTCTTCATGCCATGCCAATTGTCCGAATTTATGTGGAAGACCCACATCTGGTCCCACTGACCCTCCTGATATTCCTCGAAACGAAGCCATTCCCCTTGACCCGTGAGCACTTCGTTCGTGCCGAACAGGCTGATCACATATACTCGGCCTACGATTGGTACGTCGTTGCCGCATCCGGGTGGGAACATGGGGAGGGGGTGCTGAGCGACAAGAGTCAAGAGGGGGATGTGGGAATTTTGGTGTCTAGTATGTAGGGTTGTGCTGATTGGTCGGGGCTGTGGGTTTTGGAGACCCGAGATGAGTTTGTGTGGGCAGAGGGCAACATTGAGGGTTGTTATATACCGTTCCCGGACTCACACCCGGGGGTTGCACGTGCAGCCCAGGATTAGGGTGATTCGCCGGATGGGGGTACGGTATTACAAGTGCCAGGGGAGATGTTTTCGTACAAGACAGGGATTATTCTGCGGGTTAACCTAAATTAACTGTGCGAAAACATTATCCCTGGCACATGTACGAACTTGGCGACAAAAGAAAAGGACCCCCCCCCCCCCCCATTTTACACCAAAAATGTGCATTTTTACTTCACAAAATCTGAGCTTTATCACTTGCAAAAAAAATTCAAAATTTTCCAGAGCCTTTAGAGCTATCTAGATATTATTTTTTATAAGTGACAAGCCCTCTTAGTTAATGCCCATGGAGCAATACTAGAAGGAATAGTGGTGGTCAAAAGGTACTTACAATTTTGTACTATGGGCCTCCCATACAAAAGATACATTGCAACCAGATTCAATCTCTACTCTAAGCTCTCAGCCCTTCTTGTGGAGTGAGAAAATTCTGATAAAATCTACCCAGAAAGTCTAGGTAATTGCCTACATCATGGCATTAGTTTTGTTGGTTCTATATTGGTTTTGGTTGAGTTGTGATTGCTCAAAATCGGCCATTTTTGGTGTAAAATGGGGGGGGGGGTCCGTTTCTTTTGTCGCCAAGTTCGTACTTGTACCGGTATCATACTGTAGGTAACTCGGTAAGGGCCTGTTCGGTTGCAACTCATATTTGAAATGGTATTCTTAGTGAGAGGCAGAAAATCACATTTTTTTCTGAGGAATCACAAGAAGTCAGTTTTTTGTCTGGTCAGGTGTTCGGCAAGAGCAGGTTTCTCTTTTTTTTTCTTCTTCTTCTCATTGTGGGTGTCGATGAGGGTTCCAAAAATTCTGCTCAGACCTTTATTTATTTTATTTCTTCATATGGCATTTTTGGGAAACCAGACATTTGACGACCGAACACAACTACCATATTATTATGATACTATTTCTGATAATTATGATATCATAAGATGTCATTTTCGATGGAAAATAGGGTCTGACTTCTAAAACCCCCATATCTCGTTGCGACCGAACAGGACCTCAAGTTGATTATGGCTCTGTTCTGTCGAGCTGTCCGGCCACTCTTTTGAAGGTTACTTGGCATCTTTCAAAGCGATGGGGGGAATTGGCACGATTGTATGGGAGGGGAGCCGGTACACCATAACAAGATGACAGAGAGGATTTGGTGCAAGTGAATCGCTCAACTTTCCCCTGGACGTCGTGACCCATCAGTGACGGATTTAAAGATACTGCATCGCTGGGGTGAATCCGTGTATGAAGCATTAGCCTTTTCACGGGGGAAGGAATTGAGGCCTTGCGCATCCTAACTGGGCAACACCAAACCACTCCTATTGGACTGTAACTTACTGTTCTATCCCTGTCGCGCCTGTGTGGAGATATCATGCCGGTATTCGAGATGTTGGTTTTGGCGTTTCTTGCTTTTACGGGCGTAACTTAGAGGTTGAAATCGGTGCTCCATCCTGTATCCCGGTTTTTCCATACAACTGATGTGGACAAAAACCTCCTTTCTCAGTACCTTCGTGCTCATCCCACTTGTTCTCCCGAACATTGTGAGACTCCACCCTCCCCCGCGGTTACCCTACATCCATGATAGCGCCTTTCTGTGCGCCATACCCAGATCGCGAAAGCTTATCTTACACAACGCGATAATTTAGTGCTTTGTGCAACCTACCGTAGATGGCTTGCTGTAGGGTGGTCAAGCGTGGGCAGGCGCTGTTGCCAAATCTTTGCGGCGACTAACTTGGGTAGCGCCTCGCTGAGGGCAACCTCCCTCCGGTCTGAACATACTTGTGTAATAGATGATTGTGAATATTAGGGGAATTCCGGGCAGGCAACGGTAGGGATCCCACTCTTTGTGAACAAAAAGTATGAGTAGTTACAGCTTGTGTTGGATGTATCCGAGTCTGATACTGTACGGCATGCTTCAGCGTGAAACATTAGTGCAGGCACTAAGGTTATCACAGTGTCTCATGGGAGTGTGACAAAAGGTCCTGAAACGGAGGAGGATTCATCTGTTTGGTATTGTTGGCGAGGTGAAGAGTTTTCCTTGCTAGTCTGTTTTGTGAAGAGTTTTCCCTGCTAGTTTGTTTGGAAGGATGAAGCGCGTATTGATCATGGAGGATCTAGAACTTATGGTATTGTCTTTATAAGTTCTCTTTTGTTCGCTATTATTTCCTTATGATCAATCACTCTCCTTCTATCTTTTTCTCGTTATCTATACTACTCTCTTTACGATATTATCGAATATAAATCCTCACGCTCTTTAAAAATCCTCACGCCGTATATCAAAAGAGCCATCCTCCGAGTGTTCTTCAAGTCCAAGATTGCTTCTGTGTAAAAGCTTGAACATGCGAACTCGTGAAATGGGGATTTCCTGGATTCATCATGAGTTTATGGTGATGATGATGTGAGCTTATTTGCCACACCAGTTTGTGCGAGACGATATACTGTTTACCTCGACGTGCGAATTCGCTATCGGCTAGGATAAATAACCCAACATTAAGCGTATCACCTACCGGTATCGGCTCGTGAGATAGGAGGTGCATGCTAAATCGCGTGGCCCATTACCGCCGCAACAGACTGGAATTCCACCACCATCCTTCTCTGGGCGATTGGGGTCGACGCTTCCCACACTCCGGTAGTATCTTGACCACTCCTTCATGTCCCGACCCACGCAGCACCATGGCAGTGGTGCGCGACTTTGTCCAATATAGTTGGTTCCGTACGTGCTGTGAGTTCGGATAGGTCACGCAGGAGCCTTTTTTGGACACTTCGAGTTCCTAGGGTACGAGATATATGTGTAGAGGTACTTTAATCAATGCGGGTACTGTACATCTTCAATCCGGGCGTTCCAGAGTCATCCTTCCGACACCTCCGTGCTCCTCCTCCCGACTCTCATCCGATTTCACAACCTCTACTAACTTCGTGAATTCACCGCTGCCTCTATGATCGCATTTCCGGTTTGATTATCGCGCAATTCCTACACTATGCTATTACCCCATCGGCAGACCTCGGCGTATCACTATTTGCACACTTTCCCTGATCCTAACATCTTCGCATAGCTCTATCGCGATGCATCTTATCACTCCCCTTTGTCAGGTGCCACGCATAGTCGGGGTTTGATATCGCTGGTGTCGGCTGGGTCGTCGTGCTTTTCGCCGCTATTTGAAGCAAGGGTCAGCATACCGGTAGGTTGGCGGTGGGTGGGACTTTGTCTGGAGGAGGAGAGACTCGCCCATGAATTCTCTCGCTCAATACATTTAATGCCTCTATCTGACCACGGCACTGCACGCCCTTCGCCCTGAAGTCAAGTTCGCCCAGGGCTCGACCCGCGAAGAGCTGAATTGCGCTGATAGCCATCCCCGTTCTCCCATCCCCATACCCGCAGTAGACGATCGTAGACCCCGCCTCCTTATAGGCGTTCCAGATTTGATCGAGTTGTTCTTGTGTGGGTGTGGCGCACTCCGGTACCATGATGTGCGAGTATGAGATCCTGGCGGCGCGAAGCCTGCCCTTCTCCCGCGGCGTTATCTCGACCGAGTTCAAACTGATGATGTTGTGTATGCCATGGTTGTGAAGGAACTCGATGGAGGTCTCGTTAATGCTCTGGTCGGAGTCCTCGGCGTCATAGTAGGGCGCGGAAGAGCGTGCGAGGTGGTCAGGGACCACCCACTCAAACCGTCTGAACACAGGTTTCTTGAGCAGATGGAGGCCGAACAGGGTGCCGGCTTCACCGACCGTTAAACGTTTATCCTTGCTATCGCTGCGTTGAAGCAGCCCAAGCCTGGTATCGCCGTCGTGTGGGCTCATGAGTATCGAATACCCGCCCAGGCTATGCCGCGCGAAAGAAAGCTGCTCCAAAATCAGGTGCTCACGTATCGAGCATCTTGACTTGTTTCTCTCCCCCCGGCCCAAGTAACACCCGGTGTGTCTGTTCTTCATCCCATGCCGATTTTCCGAGTTTACTTGGAAGACCCACATTTGGTCCCAGTGACCCTCCTGATATTCCTTGAGATAAAGCTCTCCCCCTTGACCCGTGAGCATATGGTTAGTGCCGAGCAGGCTGATCCAATATATTTGACCAACGACTGGCGCGTCGTTGCCGCATCCGGATGGGAACATGAGGAAGGAGTGCTGAGCGACAAGGCTCAAGAGGGGGATGTGGTGCGACCTTTTGTATCTGGTAGGATTGTGCTGATTAGTCACGGCTCTAGGATTTGGAGACCCGAGATGGGTTTGTGTGGGCCGAGGGCAGCATTGAGGGTTGTGTTGAATTTCCTAATTCGTTTCATATGTATATTCTTCTTGATAATATCGTATATTTCTCTACTTAGTATTATTTCTATTTACGAACATTACCACAGCTGGAATATGTATTACGTACATTTCATTTGATATTTCATGATACGATTAGGGGATTATGGCATGCTTTCTTATCTGGTGTTCGGGTTTGTTTCTTATAGTTTATCCGCTCACACCACTTCAGATATACGCGTGTTTTATAGGATTTCCTTGGCAGTTCTTCAGGGTCAACCATGTTCGCACTTATGTTTTTCCTACTTATGTTATGGTCAAATATGTCGATACTTATGTTTTCCCTTATATTTTCTCTTAAGTTACTTGAAGGATGCATACCTGGATAAATAGGCACTACCATCCACCTCATTTAAAGAGATTAAGGACAAGAACTACTACCAATCTACCTTCATACCAAACTCCTCCTCACTTAACATGCCTGTGGTATACTCTTTCTACTATGTTGTATTTTCGTACAAAGTTATTAAGATAGTACCGTACCCTACACATTCAAACAGGTTGTTATATACCGTTCCCGGGACTCACACCCTGGGGTTGCACGCGCAGCCCAGGATTGGGTGATTTACAGGATAGGGGTATGGTATAATAGGTAACTCGGTAAGGGCCTGTTCGATTGCAACTCGTACTCGTATTTGAAGCGGCATTCTTAATGAGGCAGAAAATCCCGTTTTTCTCCAAGGAATTATGACAAGTCAGTTTTTTGTCTCGTTAGGTGTTCAGAGAGAGTAGGTTTCTCTCTTTTTTTTTATTTTTATTTTTATTTTCTCATTGTGGTGGTTGATGAGGGTTCCAAAAATTCTGCTCAGACGTTTTGTTATTGTAGGTCCGGTTCGGCAACCCACCATAAAAAAAAATACCATTATACCAGGGAGATGGCTCATAGGCTAAAATAAAATACTAGTATTTTCAAAAAATCTATGGCTGTGTTTGGCTCACCAGGATTAGGACTTAAAACCTGGATTATGACACCAGTCTGGACTTTAAGTCCAGTTGTGTTTGGCTTGCCAGGATTAGACTAGGATTTGCACCTTAGTATTAGATCAGGATTCAAAGTCTGGACTTTCAAGAACTGTGTCATATAAATCTTACCCTAAAGCAACTACATCCTATAGTATAGTGTACCTTTTCTACTTCAGTAAATATTTCATACCATAACATGATAGTTTTTCTATTTTTATGATCAGATTCTATATACACTATAACTATATACTTTTCTGAAGATGTATTTTACCTTCCAGCTATTTTTATTTATTCCCTCAAGCACCAAGGGTGCTGCTGATAGCAGCAATCTTCTGCCACTGGTCTTCTACTATTATAACTTGTTTTAAACTTTCATGAATTGATAAAGGTTTATTATGATATAATTGGAGAAAAAAAATTGAAACAGGTAAAGGTAAAAGTGAAATGTTAGATATTGTTCATTAAATTGTCATACAAAAATATCCTGATAAAGTAAATAGTAATGTAAACTCAAATATAAATAGCTCCTTACTTATAATATTTCTAATGGCAAAATTTTTTATAAGGTATAAAACAGATTATTAATTAATAAAAGTCTAAATCTAAATCTTTTGTGTTTTTGTAAATCTAGAATTTAAAGTCTAGACTTTGCAAGATTAGACTAGACTTAGGATTTTAAGTCTGGACTTAAAGTTCAAATCCTAGTCTAATCCTGGCGAGCCAAATGCAGCCTATGTGTTTGGCAATCTCTGGCTAATAATACAATTTTTTTTTCTGACTTATAAATCTTATCTGATCAGAAAAATTATTGAAACTTGTAACATATATATTATAAGTTAAGAAAACTGTTTTTCCTTCTTACACGTTCATTAATCTCCTCTAAAAATTAGGGTATGATATGATCAAAAAATATGGTGCAAGTACTACAAAATGTGTATGAGGCTGGATTTTGGGCATTATGTGGCTTTGCTCTTGACCTTGCTAAGAGACTACAACATGCGTTCAAATCACTGGTCAGAGGATAATTATATTTGTGTTTTTAATAGAAACAGATAATATATACAGAGTAATAATATCAAGCTTAATAGGTAACAGTTATAATAATAGGTTTTTAGCATTTGCAAAATGCAACAGTAAAAGCCCTTAGTATTAAATAGAATATACTAACTTTGAATAAGGTATAGCTTGGTAGAAATAGTGTGGCTATGCATAACATATTTTTTACTTTCATGTCAAAATAAGCCATTCTTAATTGATTATTCAGGTCTCTGTATTTATTGTATTTGTTGTATCGTTCCGGAAGACTAGACTCTACCCCAATTTTCAGTCAACAAGTGTGACTGCTTGGCTGCAACACCAAGTGTAACACTTCCAAAATGGGCTACTCTAACTGTGATAAACCTAAACTCTGGCCTGTAAAATCATAAAATCTCTGTACTGTAATAATGTTATTTTATTTCTTTAATTAATTTTACAACTTATTTAATAGGCTTCTTCTAGTACTTCTATTTTCAATCATCTTGAGCAATGACCATGGATCTACTACTTGCAGAAGCCAGCAATCTAATTGAGCAAAAGTAAGCTGCTGTCTGAAAACATGTATGAAAGCACCGAGCAGCTAGAAGATTAGCAAAGGCTGAAGGACCACCCCCAATGTTGAGTACTGAGAGGTCATGCAAGAGCCGTCTCAAGAAAAAGATACAACTCAGTCACAGAGTCCAAGAACTAAATCCCTCTGAACCAGAAGCTACCCTGAATCCATCAGCATTACTAGCTAAGGATTCATCAACTGAGAGGATGCATCTGTATCGTTTACCTCCGAGGATTTGTAAAGAGTATTAGAAACCTAGTGCACTTACCAAAAAGGAGTATCACTACTGATCATATGTGAAGAGGTGTCAGCTGAGACTATAGGGTTAACAGGTAGTGTAAGTAGATAGAGAGGTAAGATGTTAGATATTATATTTGATTATGTATAACTCAAGACTTATTGGAATATAGAATTGTGAATTACGCAAACAAGCCTATCGTAGCTAGCCACGCCTGGCAGGACCTCTTCGAATTATGAAAAAAGAAATTCTTGAATCTGCCTTGAGAAGGCTACGGCAAAGGATGAAATCCCAGATGAGGGACAAAGTATTCTCCAGTTTGAATTTGTAACTTGACTGGAATATGCAGCTTTATACATTTTTAAAGCTGCAGTTAAAGAAAGAAAGATAGTAGAAGTTGGCTGAACTCCTTTAGGGGCCAACTGAGAGTATTCAACCACCCCAGTTAGGAAAGACATTAGCTCTCTTGGTTACTACATCAGGAGGATGGGATACATGGGTCATGCCAGTGGGGTATATTCTGAAGGAGGAAGTACAGCATATTCGAACTGGCAAGCTTTAAGTTCCAAGTTAAGGAAAGCATCTGAAAATTGCAAGCTGGCTGATAGGTGAAGAAACTATGCTTGCAATCAGAGGGCACATATCACAAGCTGAGGAAGGTATAACTCTGCATTATTGATTTTTGTATTGAATAGGAAACAGTAGAATAAAAGCTAATTATTGTTTTGAGTAGAAATAGATTTAGCTGGACTGGCAAAAGTAGTTACAATCTATTGGAGCAATACCTATAAGGGCAATAATGAAGTAACAGCTGAGAGAAAGGAGTTGCCAATGATTTCTATTACAGGCATTTATAGAAGAATAAAAATGGTATTAAGCAGTCGCTCTGCTAGAGCTTGGCTGTTAAAGCTGGGATGGGACTGGAAGGAGGTAAAGAAGGGAGTCTATAAGGATGGACATGAGTGGGAGGACATCAAGGAATATCGCGATAAGGTTTTCCTTCCACAAATGGAATCCCTTCAGCCTACGAGAATGGAATAGAATGAGAATCTGGAAGGAATTTCCAAACCGCAAGTACTAGGAGTTAGGCTAATTGTTTTTATCACCCATAACAAATGTACACTTAATTCAAATAATGGACGCAAGAAAATTTGGATCTACAAGGATAATGTACCACTCAGGAAGAAAGATCATGGTCAAGGCCTTCATGTTTCTGACTTTCTTAGCCCAATAGACCAGCTAGGAGGTGGAAATATTTGTGAGATATTAAAGTGTGGAGGTGATATCTGGTGGACAGGGGAATTGTTATTGCAGTAGGTGGCAGAGAAGTCGATCTGTACATTTGAAACTGCATTTCCTGGATGTCAAGGATTATGGGCATTTGATAATGCCAAAATCCACCAAAAGTATGCATCAGATGCCCTTCTCATAGGGAATATGAACCTTACTTCTAGAGAAAAAAATACAGTTCCTACAAGGGATGGATACTATACCCATTCAGATAATCCAAATACAATATACATGCAGTCAATGATGCTATCTAATGGCTGCTTGAAAGGATCATGAATTGTCCTCCAGGAACATAGTCTCTAGCCACAGGGCTAAAAACTGCTTATCCAATGTTCTATTCCAGGCAAGAAGCCAGGAGAAAGAAAACTAAATCCTACTTGCAAGCATGCAACCAATGCACAGTGTTGTGCTTGGGCTCTTCCTTCATCACAACCTGACTTTCAGGCTCAAAAGGGTGAGTTGTAGGAAACTTTAGAAGCAGCTAGATATCAGGTAATATTTTTATCCTGTATTCTATAAACTCAACTTCATTGAGTACTTTTGGGGTTGTGCAAAGGTATATACTAGAATACATTGTGAATACTCATATCCTTTGTTGGTTCGCACTGTACCAGGGGTACTGGCACAAATTTCTAATCAGCCTATTTGGAAATATTACCAGCGAACCTTGTGTATCATGGATGCTTATCGAAACCATATTGTGTATGGCTCAGAGGACTTCAAAAGGCATGTATATACTAGATATTCATCACATTGATGAATTGCAGAGTCTGAAATTCATGTACAGTAATTAAATTCAACAATAATTACTATCAATTGTTTGACATTTTTTCATTTTTCTATACATATTATATTTTGAGAATTTATAAGTACAGGTGAAATCAGTTAAATATTAGGGCACAATACTTCTATGGTGTTACACTTGGCATTGCAGCCAAGCTGTCAAACTTTTTGACAGAAAATTGGGGTAGAGTCTAGTCTTCCGGAACCATATACAAAAAAACTACTACTCAAGTGTACAATTCTCCTTAACCTTTTCTATAACATAGTGGGTGTTTGGTTGTAATTAGAGGTCTTGGTGAGTCTCCATAATAGATTGAAAATAGAATAAAGTTTGGTACATGTTTGAGAGTACTTGTACTATATAGTATGATTTTTTTTGAAAATAAAAATACTATAGTATGTATAACATGCAGAATACAAGCCCATACTGAAATAAAAATAGTGCAAAAAATATACTGTGGAAGAGTAAATACTAAGACCCTATGCAGCATATAGCCAGGTATGGACATGGGTGATTGGACAGACAGGAATCAGAGGTGTTAAAGCAAGTTGCTTGTTTGAGTAATTCTTTTGCCAGACTCACTCTTTTATTTCCTATAAGAATAAGAACAGTCAGGTCTCTAAAAACTGCAGCTGTCTAGTCACTGAGGTCCATACCCAAGTACCAATAAAAATAGATTATAATAAAAGTTAAAAATAGTATATATGTTAAGGAAAAAAGTTTAGAGAAAAAAAAGAAAAAAAGAATACATTCATGTGGTAAACATACTCATGGCAAGGTTGTGCCTGCAGTGTAACTCATGAATGCTGGCTGGCTAACAACTATGGATACTCATAGGAGAGTACCTATAATATATTTGTACCCAAATGCTAGTCATGCTTCTGGGTACAATAGGAGTAGTGTACAAGTTGATCTACTACTTGTGGGCATACTGCACTAAGGGAGGCTCTGTTAAAAAATAGACATTTGAAAAGGTAACCGTTCAACCAAGTATATTAGAAATACTTTCTGTCAAAGTCTACTATGATACCAGCATACCAGCTTATCTGGATTGTGAGCCTTTTTCTAATTGTGATCTAAAGATTTCTGTTTATGAAGACGAAATTCAGGATCCCCATTGAGAAACCTTGCTGTCAACATAGGTCCTAGTACTGTAGGTGGGGGCTTGGAGGGATTGTCTTCCACAGACTCAAATCTCCATTTTAGAATTGAATTTGGCTAACTTGTTACTATTGAAATCTGTGCAGAAGTACCTATTACAACTAACCCCTGCAAATACAAGTTGACAGAAAGCTCCTCCACATCAGTGAGTTATTTGTTGTAGGGAGGATGTTGTGATTCTGATTTTCTTCTATTCTATCTTGCCTGCAAATGGCTTTCAAGCACCTAAAACTTATACGCAGTAGCTACAATATTAGACTTATCTACTTCAGACCAATTCTCACAGGTACCTCGAATCCTGTCTTCAATGTCCAGATAACTTTCAGATATAGAGATCATGTGGTGGTGTGAATCATAGGGGAGTTGATGGTTCATAATATTGAAATCTGTCATTGAGCTAGTATCTGAGGTTAAGCTACAAGGCATGTCAAAGATGTGCTCCAGATTGTGTGCAATTGGGGGGTATGGTGGAACTACAACCTTGGCACAGTTATCAACTTGAATAAATACCTCTCTATTTCCACCCATCAGTCAGTACCAAATACTCAATTCAACTGCAAGAACTCACTCCAAGCAACATAATATGGTTCAAAGCACACCCTACTCTGCATACCTATAGAGGTCCTGTTGTACTACTTCTCAACCAACCTCTTACTGGTACAAAATAAGACCTGCTGCAAAAGAAAGGAGTCAAAAGGAAAGACATAGGTCTCAGTCATGGGTATAGAGATCTCCTTTACCCCAAACTATATTTGGTCAACCTCCTTACAATAATATGTCTATCAGGAACACAGGTGAAAATAAGGTGCAATTACATAATATCACTCAGTATCACAGCCTCAGGCATTTACTTCATCTCATATCATGGGTCTTGCCCAAACTTGAGCCAACTATACAATACCTATGTCCTCAAAATGGGTGTGACATCTATTATCTGATATACCTATACAAGGTCCCCCCTCCATCCCCACCAGATATCCTCTAATCCATCCACAGGGGTCTCTCCTAATTGCCACAACCAATAACCTCTACTGCACCTGCAGATTGTTGGCCACCACCCCTACCACCCATCCCAGCTCCCCAATACTTCTCAAATATGTCTATAGAAGAAACCAAAATATCAGATTAATGCATTGTTGTTACTTCTGGTCTCAGAGTCAAATAAACTTGAAAGCATAAGAAGTAATTGAAAGACTCACCATGGCCATCATCCACTTCAACCCACCCCTACCCAATACCTCAGTCTACTACAAACTCCTACAATGAGTTGCTAGATCCACTCTCTGCACCTGTAGCTACCAGAATTAGCTTTGGCTAGGATTTATAGAAGATAGCAATAAGGCTGACTTACAGTATTCATTGTGGGAACTGGCTTCAGGGGCAGGAGGCCAGATGTGATTGTAATAGTCTCTCAACTCCTGCTCAGTGATGACATAATTTGCCTCTCCATGCTCTGTTTTGGGCTTGTGTAAAAAGAGATCTTTAAACTTCAACTTCAAAGGGGCACCGGTAACTGAGTTTGGGGTAATATTGATAACTGCGTT
>LN891057.1:10272-40759 GCA_900010015.1 Tuber aestivum
AGGAGGGACTTTGGGGGTGCTGACGGGAGTGACTTTGGGGGCGCTGACGGGGGTGACTTTGGAGGCGCTGACGGGAGGGACTTTGGGGGCCCTAACGGGGGGGACTTTGGAGGCGGCGACAGGAGGGACTTTGGGGGCGCTGATGGGAAGGCCCTTCGTGTTCCTGGCGATGCCATTCTTGGTGCCCACTAGACCCGGCAGCTGGAATCGCACTTCGTGGCGGCATTGGCGCCTGGGTAGAAACAGATAGCTGGCTGGTCGTTCTGGTTGCTTGTACCATGGGGGCCGGGGATCCGGAGCAACGAGACACAGAGGGCGGGGCGGAGTGAGAACGACCACGAGCGACAGTGGGTCGGCGCCGGGGTGCATCGGATTCGGGGAAAGATTCACTCTCCGACATCTTTTAAGATTCACGGGAGCGCAGTGCATAGTCATATGTGGGTAGTTAGCTCTGGAGCTTTTGCTCCAGTTAGTTGTACGGAGTATAGATTTTGAAACTTACATCGTCAAGAGAAACTATCTCAAGGTGCGGGATCGCCGGACCCTCCTCTTCCTCCTCCCCCTCAAACTCGCTTTCCTCCTCTTGCAGGGCCTCCCCCGGATCTCGCTCCTGGACCTGGTGATCCCAAAGACTCTAGTCAAAGAAGGGATACCGGCCACATCCAGGCTCAGACGTCTGCCTCTCTACCCCCTCCTCACGTGACTCCTGCACCAGCATATCCAACGGATCTTTAGCCTCGCGCTGGTTTGCTAGGAGCCATGTCCGGATGTCATCATCTCCATACAAGACGATAACATCCGAGAGAGGGAGAGGTTTCGTGGGGTCCCAGCTCAAGGCGCTGGAACCATGAGCACTCGCACTGAGAGGATACCGGGGGTAACCGATGGCCTCCTCCACTCATTACGCCAAAACCATCCCCAGCAGATCTCTCATGCTCGGGGATGAGAGGATACCCCAGGCCACACCCCCATCCTGCTCGGGGGAGTCCCAGGGGTGATCCCAGAACGGATGCTCTGCCGGAGGAGCACCCATCGGCGCACGATGTGGATCCTTATCGCCCGAGGGCAATAAGGGGAGGTCCAATCGATTGTAGCCACTAGTGAAATCCGTAAGTACTATTGAAACTCAACATGCATGGCGAAGATTACTGACTCATCCTTTCCTCTGCCGCGCCATCCCCCCCCTCCTCCTCCTCATTACGACGCTCGATCGTCGTCTGAAGCTTCTTGGCCATGTCCTGGACCAAGAGCTTCAGCTGACGATCGAGCTCGACAACGTCATCGGCGCGATATTGATTTTTCAGCAACTCGACACGAATCGAAACAGGGGGGGGGGAGCGGGCGAACGCCAGGACCGACTCCAATTGTGTATCAGTAAGCTTGTTGGGGTCCAATGCAAGCGCGGTGATGTAGGCCTTCACCTGGTCGCGCCACGAGAGGTACGCTTTGCTAGGGCGGCGGGGGTCTGGGAAACCGCATCAACTTTTCGCAAAAGCAATGTCGCCGAAGCGACCTCTAGAAGACAGATGTATGTTAGTTCCGATCCTGCGATTCGCTCCCTTGGGGTTGACTTACTTGGAGTCCTCGACAGCTGGTGTGAATGCGGGCCGCTTACTAGACGTCTGATGACGACTGCATATAGACGGATCATTATTAGCTCGGTCCGTCCTTATTTGCACCATGATCAAGACTGTTTGATAGGAGGGTTTACATACGTTCTTTCAGATTCCACCACTAGAGCTGCCGCATGCATAAGGATCTTTCGGCGCTTGCCACCGGCTGGGTCCCTGGAGTGCGATTGGAGGGCCGGACGCCTGATAGAATATTACCTTTGGTGGCTCCACCCCGGGGGGAATATCTATACTGACTTTCCCTTTGCAGACGACGTCGGCTTTGTCTTAGGTAGGGGCATGGCGGCCGTTTGGGGATGTCGTGGATTTAGTGAGCGTTTGAAAGAAAAAAGGACTTGACAGGGAGTGATGTGCACCCGGACGTAGCAAACTGAACAAGTGGAGTTTGTTGGAGAGTGGGGGGCAGAAGAAGGACGGGAGGTAGCAAGTAGGAGAAAGAGGGGAGGAGTAGATCAGACAAGGGGCGGAAGGGAGCCAGCTTATACGTTGGGGTTGTTCCTTAAGCGAGACGCCGCATTGATGGGCCCTGGTTTTTCCACTTATCATGACGCCAGGGACCATAAGTCACGACATCCCAGTATAAAGTAAGGCGTAAGCGTACGGAAAAGAGGCGCCAGCAGATCACTTGGCGTAACAGGGGAATTCCACCAATTCAGTAGTTTATACCTATCGAATAGCTATTGAGATAAATGATGATCCTTTACCATGACGTGCGGAATCTACATCACGTAGGTCTAGAGTTATCATAGTAGATAGCCAGACCCAATTGTTATAGCTCCCATCGCGACGGTTGCCTGTCGGGTAGGTTGCTCTTTAACGGCTGCAGAGACGGCCCAATAACCCTTGACCCTGCCGACGTACCACACGTGTGCCAGCGTTACATCACCCCGGCCACCGGTTGGCTCGATCCAACACGCCCTCCTACACTCCACGGCGAAGGAAGACATGCACAGAAACCTATATAAAACAACACAATGTGCACATACCTATCTTGGTAAGGAAAAGCCAGGGATGATAAATCTAAATGCTAATATTTTATATCTAGGTACACACGACGTCAAATGCCCATCGGCTGGCAGTCCAATCTTTCGCGTCTCCATCTGATGCCTTCCTGTCCCGGTAGCCCAGGTGCTATCGCTTCTGTCCTGATTAGTGACTAGTACTTTCCAGGGGACTCGAAGCACGGCGCTTCGAGACCTTCTCGTTCTCCTGTGGAGGGAGCGTTGGACGGCACAATTGTTGACCACTCAGGAGACTCAGCAATTTAAGTTTCAAAAGTCCGGGATTTGCAAGAGACTCCTCTAGTCCTACCGCCAGAGGCTTTAAAAACTGATTCCTTGATTCCATGTCTCCCAAGTGTTCCTCAGGTTGAATATCATGTACAGCTGAGCTGGAGAAGAACAGCATCGCACTCTCGTCAGGTTGATGTTGTTCTAGTTGTTCGAGCGGCTCATTAGTCGGCCTGCCATTACTGGAAGTAGCAGATCCGGAATTCGCCGCAGATTCCTGCTCAGATGTCTGGAATTGCGTCTGACCTACCTGTGCGGCCTGACCTCGAGCTATCCGACTTACCGCACCTTCCAACAGATATGGTTGCCCCCTCAATGCAGGCGTCTCTGGCTGCACATCTCTACAATTGCGGTAACAGGAGACTAGGAGATCCAGCGGGTCCTCATATACCGGGTTTGATAGCAGCCATGTCCGGAGAATTTCATTTCCGGCAATGAGGACAAATTCTACTAATGATAGAGGTTCACCAAGGAACTCCTGGAGCATTCTGCGCCCTTCACTTGTGGCACCAAGGATATAGCGGATATGGCATAATGGAACCCATCACCTAATCATAGCACATAATCCATGCATATCGCCGGTTTCTAATTCACTGAATTTAACTCCGTGGACATGGGGCGGACGCCAATAGAGGGAACGATAGTTTGGCGGTCCACTCGCTACCTTCTTATTCTTACCGTGTAGGCCCTGTGCACATCTTGATGGACGGACCCAAACAATACGTACTGCACGTAGGCACCCAAGTGGTGCGTTCCAATCTACCAAGTCGATGTTTGTAAGTAAGCGCTCGAATCTAGCAACTTTGGAGAACTAACTAACCTGCTGACAATGGACTCAATTGTTCTGGGGCATTTGGTGGACACGTCCGAGCGACCACTTCAGCTAGAGAATCACGAGGTTGATGGGAGTTACCGCGATGAGCCTGATGTCCTGTGAGGCCGTCTTCTCAGGGCCGTGCTCGAGGATCGCCCTCGCTGGCATCGGGTGGTCACTTGGGGAGACCGTGCGGTGCCCGTTTCGTTCTTGTAGGGCGGTCATAGTGATCGCCGTGATCTTGGACATCAGCCCATTCTATGGCAGCCCATGCTTGATCTTGGACCAGTCCAGCTTGACTACCGAGACCCTGTTTACCGGTTGGGCGTCGAGGTAGATTCTGGTGCCCTACCTTGGGGGGTCCTGCCTTGGGCGCCAATAATCCCGGATACCAGTAAACCGAGGTACTCTCTTCTGGGACGCCCTCTTCATGGGCATCTCCCAGTACAGGACCTTGAGGTGCGATCTGGCCATCTTCGCCATCCGGGGCCCTTTGCCAAGTAGGGTCTTGAGACGGACTCGGCCCTGCTTCCGCAGCTGGATCCCAGTGAGGCGGAGCTCCAGGCGGCTACAAGGTCTCATCAACAATAACATGCCGTGGGTCAATTTGCGGCGCACCTGGCTCCTGGTTCGCATCACGTTTAGTCAGAATGGTATGTGTGAGTTGTTTTCCTGCATCCTTAATGAGTTGAATGATGGCGTCGTCTATCTCCTGAATCCTTTGTATGTTATTCGCAGCATCTGCTGCTACGAGTAAATCGCATGCCGGGTGCAATCTCCTCATCCCCTCCCAAATCTCGTGGAAATCCCCGTTGGGCAAAGAGTTGATATCTCTATAGTTCCTTGCTGACAGTTGATCTTTGACGGCCTTGCGTCATGCCTTATAGACAGGGTCATCTCGAGCGGTTCCAAAGTTAAGAGAAGTCTTATATTGAGTTATACGCCGGCTGCCTGGACGCTGAGCATTAAGCTGCCCAGTAAGAGAAATGGCTGGAAGTATGTAGACCACGCTCGGCTGGCGCTCCTGTCCTAACAGACCTTTTTGTATATTTGTAGAATTTGGATTGTAGACGTACCAGAGATTGCTGTTCTTGGGCGCCATGTCGTCAGATTCTGTGCCGTGAGAAGGTCGATATTGTGAGTGCTGTGCATGTAGAATGCGGTGTTAGTTGTAGATATTTCGCTTGGTATGATCTCCCTTTGGCCCCGATCAATTCACTTTATATATTAGAGTCGGAGTCCTTATAGGAATCTTGAACCACTCTTGAAATCATTTCCGAGATTATTCAGTAATTTAGACTTCAGACCTTAGACTCTCGAACTGTGGACGCCCCTTGTGCGCGTTCAAACCACATCTTGGATCACTATCGAACAAAACTTGAGACATTTTCTGCTGCTTTGCAAGTAGTACTCAGAGAATACTCCTAATGCCACGTCATGTGCTACTGCACTAACCCACTTCAATATTAGCTACATCTTCAAGCGCCCAAACCCCTTACCCTGCGTTCCAACACACAGTTACGCGTGAATATTGCCTTTAGGTCATACAACATATACATTCAAGTTGGCTTCCCTCAATTCAGTACGTTACCTCGAGCTATGCCTATCAAATGTTCATTCTGCCGCCGCAAATATACCTCCTCAGGTCCTTACGAGAAGCACCTATGAATAGCACACGCCAGCCTGGGCACTGTTCTCACAACCGGCCTAGTACACCAGCTTCCACTCCGCATAGAATCTAAATAGGACCATGACGGCGGCCTTCTTGGACAGAATGATCTGATCGATTCTGATTATGAATCCAACGCAGGTCCAAGCAGATACGCGCCGAATCCTACGCATGTCCCTGATGGGGACGCACTCAATACCGACTACCGATCCCCTGATGCCATCGAAACGGCATATTATCCACTCGCTGGGCGATCTATTGGAGACGTGATAGGATTTGAGAAGGAGCACAGTATTCTGATCAAGGATCCATGGGCACCATTCACGAGTGCACACGGATTCAAGCTCGCCTCTTGGTTTATTCAGAGCAAGGTGTCAAAGTCACGAATCAATGAATACTGTTCAAGTGGTCTCGGGGATTTAGCCTCAGCTGGCTATAGCTCTATACATACGCTTGAGAACCACCTGTGATTGTTGGATCTGCACGGACAATATCTACGATGGTTTGAAGGCCAAGTTAACGACGGCAAGTGAACTTTGCTATTTTACTACTGGAACATACTAGACTATGTCAGATATCTTCTGCGGCAGGCAGCATACAGAGATGATTTGGTCTTCGCGCCGCCACGGGAGTATGACCACAATGGACAGAGGGTGTACACGGAAATGCATACCGCAGATTGGTGGTGGGACGTCCAGGTAAATTACCCACTTCTCATCAGTCATGCGAACGCCGGTGAACTAGTGCAGGAAACGCTCCTGCCTGGTGCGACTGTTGTTCTGATTATTAGGATGTCCGATCAGACGCATCTTACCAACTTCTCTGGAGACAAGAAGGCTTGGCCCGTATATATTACTGTCGGAAATCTTCCGTCGACTAGGCGTAACAAGCCTGGATCAATGGCAGTTCTCCTTCTTGGGCTCCTGCCAGTCCCGCCCAAGTTGCCAAAGTCTTCTTCCGCGAATGAACTCCTGAGACAAATCAATACTGATACACTCCAAGGAGTATTCGAACTCATTCTCGAGCCCTTACACGATGCAGTACTCCACGGCATCCCGACTGAGTGTGCAGACAGCCAAGTTCAGCGGTGCTTCCCTATCCTGGCCGTATGGATTGCAGACCATATGGAAAACATTGCGCTACATGGTGTAAAATCGAACGCCTGTCCTAAATGCGAGGTCTGTGCAGATAAGTTAGGTTCAGCCGAAATGCAACCATATCCCACCTGGGATTATGTGAAATATGATCTTCTGGAACGAGATAGTCTGGATAGCGTCATGCACTGCGACTTGGAGGCAGTCCATAGTACCTTTCATGCCCTTGGCGTCAAGGTAGGGTGAAAGGTTTTTCATAGACTTCCACGTGCTTCGGCGTCCAATCTGCACCAGCCAGATTTGCTACATACCATTTATCTTGGACTATTCAAGCACATGATGGACCGGATTCAGGGATTTCTCAAGAAGCATGGGTGACAGCAGGCCTTTGACGACGCCTGGAGCGCATTACCACCCTATCCGGGATTCTTCATCCCCCAAAAGGCCTACAGTGACGTTATGCAGTGGCAAGAAAAGGAAATGAGAACCTAGGACCTTGCCTCTTGGGGGTCCTCGCTGTGGCTCTCAGACAACCTGACAGTACGCAAGCAACGCCTTTCAAACATGCACTCATCTGCCTCTGGTCATTGCTCGATTTCAGTTTGATGGCTCAATACCGTAGCCATACCCCAGAGACCATAGATTATATGGAACAATATCTTGCACGTTTTCATTCAACGAAGGATATCTTCTTGGAGTTTCGGATATCCAAAAGGACATGAAAAAACCTCAACGATCAACGAAGAGAGCAGCGACGTCTACGGGGGCGTGTGGATCAATCTCTCACCAAATCCAAGCAGCGTCGGATGCTGGAGGAACATCGTGGGGAGGACAACGACTTACGCCTAGAACTGATCCATGCGGAATCTCATTTTAACCTTATTAAGATGCATCTGCTCGGCCATTTTCCAGATCACATATATCAGTTCGGCAACATTCAAATGTATTCAACGGAGTTTGGTGAGCTCGCACATAAGGAACAAATCAAAGACAGCTGGCGGCAATCGAACAAAAACAATGCTGCGCACCAGATCCTACAGAGCTACAGTTGACAGGACGGGATACACATGAGACTCTTGAACCTGGATGCGCTTCGACGTCGAGACGCAGATCTACCTCTGGAGGCCGTTGACATGTTGAAGGCAGAAGATACTGCATCTGGGTTTGTCACATGCCACAAGATCCTAAAGGGACAACAACGTGACGTTTCAAACATCGTGGATTTGTGCAAGGCGGTCGGAATTTCGACCGACAGCATTTGTGAGGAATTGATCCAGTATAGCCGTCGCAGCCTGCCAAGGAAGCACTCGCTTCCCGAAGATCCTGCAATACTTTGACTACTTCTGACTGAACTGATAACGCAACTTGAAATTCCCATTCCCGCGTTCCAGGAAATCTAAGTTTATGATATCCACCCGGCGCGGTGTACGGGTTCTCGGCTCTTCCGCAAGCAACAGAGTCACAATAATTTGGTTTGGGTGCAGGCAGCAGGGGAGCACATGTATGGTGCCCTCAGAGGACGTCTTCGTGCTAGACTCAGGGCGCTGTTCAAGATCTGGGACTACAGGCACCAGGATAGGGTCTACAGACTCATAATAGTAGAAATGACAAGTGTGGTTAATTCCGGGCGGCCATCCGATGCCCATGGTCTCGTCACCGTAGAGCAGAGGACAGAGGCAAAACAGTTTCCAATAGTGGACATCGAGACTATTCTGGGCCAGGCGCACCTGGTCCCAGCCGGTGACCGGCGATGGCTGGTGAATAGTAGAATCGATTTGAGGACGTTCAATGAGATCTATTGAGATCGCATCCAAGGAAACGAATGGAGGCCCTGTGGTGTATCCTGCGTCGCAAGGCAGGATACATCACAGGGCCAACAGGGAGTGTCGAAATTTCTACCATCGCGTAGTAACTCAAACTGTTGGTAGAAATAATTGCGTAATAGTAGAGTAAAAATTAATGATACAAGATTCAAGTTGAATGAGATTGTGTTCAGAACCAGAGAACGTGTACTAGTAAACCAAGAACAGGGTGTGATGATGTGCGATGTGGGCCTTGGTCGGAGCTGGCATCAGCTTGGAGACAGGAGAAGATGTGGACATCGCGATAGGAGCTCGGGCATCAAAACTTTCATTTCGGCATCAGAAAGGTGACGCCGTAGACTCGGACATGCTGACCGGGGGTAAACATGGAGGAAACGAGAACCGAGAGGTGGCCGTCAGAGATGAAAAATGCCAGGCCCGGGAATCAAATTGGTAGTTAACGGATTGCGGTAATGGCGGCTGGAAACTAGCACTCAGGAAAGAAGCGAGAACAGAGTATCAGGATGCGGAGAAAGCTTGATCTCGCAGTTGACCTCAGGTCGCAGCGTCAGGACGACGACAAGATTGGATCAGAAACAGGACGCGGTCCGGACGTATGGCCGGACGACGCCTGCTTGGAGACAGAGGGAATCGACAGAGTAAAAAGGAGGACACAGATCATACAGGGTGGCGTTGCGCCGGAGTAGTGGACCCACGGGACGCAGGGGACGTAGGGGACACAGGGGACGAGGGCGCTGCGTCGGGATGTGAGACGCCCGGATCTGACGCAGAATGAATTTTTGCTGATGCATACTGGTCTTTCTGCTCTTGATTTCAGCCATCACCATGTGGTCCCACAAAGGGTGACATCAGGTAGGGAATCAGCATCATCATCAGAGCTATCATCAGGGTCAGAATCACCCAGGTCCCCTCCACCAGCTACAAAGAATCTGCCACTGGGAGGTAGGTTTCCACCGCTGCTCTCTTCGACTATTCAACCACAGGTTTCCCTTGGTCTGTTATAACCATCAAATTGTCTGCTTTGACCACCACGATTCCCATCCTCCGCAGGACCCCCTCCTGACTGTACTTGTAGCAGTCCTGAGCCTGCTGGCTGGTTACTCCCCGACAGTATCGGGTTTGGCGCAGCCTGTGACACTGCTACCCATTCCGTCAAAGCGGGACAGGTCTCTGCATGTATTGGAGGTCCTTCGTGCCCTTGATGCCTCTGGATAGGGAGGTACACAAAACCAGTCATGTGTTTCTCCACTACCAGAGCATGTGGGGTGACACCATGGTGTTTGCCCATTAGGATTTGGCAGTGGCCCAAAACCCGAAAGTACAGCAATACCCACAGGTTCAACCGGTGCCGTGAGCACTAGAATTCATGGCCAGCTGGTTGGACCTTGCGTGGCTGCAATAGGGACTAGTGTGCCTTGTGAGACTATAGGAGAACCAGGAGGGGCTCGTGTCAGTTGAAATCATTCCAATATATTTTCAATCCTTTCCACAAGTCGTGACCCAGGGTTCATTGCTGGCAATGTTGTAGGGACTGGAGTTTCTACTGGTGTCACAGCTGAGCTGACAGGAGTAGGATGAGGAGGAGGAACATTTGGCTTTAGTAATAGCAGAGGTGCTGGCAATACCGTAATAGAGGAAGAGGGTGACCGCAGGGGTCTATTGACAGTTTGACAGGGCGCTCGTGGAGGTGCTCTTTGGCGCGTCCCAACAAGTGAACTTGAGGAGTGGCTTCGTGCTACAGAGGTAGACAGTGATCGAGAGGTTGCTAGTACGAATGACGATAGTATTTCACACTCTTTCATAGTCTTCAGACTTTCCAGGATCTGTAGACCTAACAGACTTAGTTCTGGTAGCCATGTCTCATCTCTAGCATATAGTGTCAGTTGCTGAGCAAAATCATCAGGGTTATCTGGTACTAGGGGTAGCGCGGAAGCTGCCTCTATCATCAAGACATCATTGTCTTTATCAATCTGGGATTCCTCCTTCCAAGCCTTTTCCAACACGTCCATCCATATCTTTGTAGCATATTGATTGTTCAATAATGCTGGGAAAGCCTCCTGCTGTCGTCTCATCCATCCCACTGAACTCTCAACAATTTGTTTGCAAAAGGACTTCTGGGTCTTCTGGTTCCAATATAATAGTTTCTTTTTGGCATTGGTGACTTCGTGAATCAGCTTGTGTAGGATATATGGTTTCACATAATCGTGGGCGAATTCCGCAACCGAGATAGAAGGCGCTGTCTTTGATTCATCAGGAATTCCCTCGTCTTCTTCCAACAAGGGGTCTAAGCTATCTGAAATGCTGTGAGCAAAAGCGATGTCGTTGGTAAAGGAAAGTGCCACAACGCTCAGGTCTGCGAGGACCAAACTTCCACAGTCTGACAGGACTTCGAACGGTACTGCATCAAGTAGCATTTTTACGCTTCTACCACTAATGCCCAGGGTGTCAGCTATGACTGAGGTCCTGAACAGGGCGGCCTCTAAAGCATTGTTATCAAGTCCTAAGTGGCTATCTGAACACGACGCTTATTCTGCAATCGTGACTGCTAAAGCAGCCATGATGAGTTAACATCTGTTCAATCAAATACAATCAGGAGGAGAGTTAAGTGAGGGGCTCACTTAACGAGATACTGTAACAGGGCCTCCCTCAGGTGATTGGTTCCTAACAATGTGATGGCATCAAACTTCAAATCTCTTGAACACAGCTCTTGCAAAGTATAAAGAATAAAAGTAAAATAGTAAAACTTAATATTGTTAAGATCTGGCTTATCTGAATTAAAGTCTCGCGAGAGGATATTGATTCTGTTGGTGTAGGAGATTTGTCGTATAATCTTTAAGTAGTCAGACTTGTACCAAAGACTCTCCTAACAGGTAACCCAAACCAAGATGAGTATGCCTTCTCCATGAGAGCTGCCGACACCATTACCGCATCTCCGAAGGGCCTAAGGTGTCAATGCACTCTCGTAGAAATCTCCTATATGCACATCAGGTCCTGCAAGGTGTTTACCAATATACCTCCCAGAGTGAAAACTTCTGCGCATCAATGCCTCACCAGTGGCTAGCTGGCCAGCCGCCTTGGCAAGCTAACTAAATTACACTCTTCCTATGTGCTATGACCTCTACTAGCACTCGTAGACATCAACTCTTTTCCGGTTAAGTTTTATCTATCTTGACTGCGAACTTTGAAGGTCTACGACGCTCCCACAGAGAGCTGTGGTGGTGGGAGGACCGGTGGGAACTACCCATAGTCCCTTACCCCCAGAACACCACTCACTATGATAAGTATCATACTATTAGTGTCCTTACACTACTCACAAAGAGCCTACAGCAAAGGGGGACGTGTAGGGTTGATTGGTGTAAAACCTTCCCGGATGTCTCTGGCAGTACCCGCGACTACTCTGGTGACCCTTCCCGATAGCTCATGCTAACTCCCTCAGTTTTGGTCCCTGTTACTCCGTCCTTTTTGGAGAAGGTACCTGACCTTCTCACCTTGGCCCCCTTATATATCCCATGAAGAGCCTCTGGTCAGACGGACACCAGCGATGTATATAGTGTTATGGACATGTCTTCATAGACTCCATTTAACTTGTATGACGGCAACTTCAACCATTTTCCCCCATGATGTCTGGGGCGAACCCTGGGGCCGCAGGTACCTGTTAGGAATAATTCTGCCAAGTTACAGCTTGTTTGGAGCACTATAGCTCCTCCCGTAGCCTTCTAATCAATGTGCAAGCAAGTGCCCATGGATTGTCATTACATAACAAACAATCCTAACATTTCCCGCAATGCCTCTGAGATCATTTCCGACAGAAGGCAGGGTAATAGTTTCCCAAAGGTAGGGTAAGTATGTCCATGGTGACATGAAACTAGTCTCTATGGTAGGGTAATGTGACTCTCCTGGATAAGGTAAACTCACATGCCAGTGGCCTTCCGACCTATCCATACATCAGAGTGGACATAGTTACATTCCTTCTACTACTTGGGTACACCTATCTCATAAGTACCTTCTGTTCCTGGGGGATATCTGGACCAGCAAATATCCCTCGGACATCCGCCAGCATGCCTGCCTGGTCTACCATCCTACCTTATGGTCTTATGTATGGGCATAGACTTCGGTTACCATAGCTCTATAACTTAGAGTCGTTACAGGTTCAACGAGGCTAATATAGAAGGTATTGTGTATCTTGATTGCCTGAGGGAGGTCAAGTTTGTAAGCACGACTTCCTATCTTTGCCAAGATCTTGAATGGCCCTATTTTCTGGTGCTCCAACCTTTTTTGTTAGTTGCATGGTCTTGATGTTGCATGGTAGTAACCAAACCAGATCTCCTGATTTCAGGTTTGGATTGTGTTTTCGGTGGCGATTGTATTCTTCCTTGTGTCAAAGTTGTACCGTAACCATTCTGGTTCGCAATGTAAAGTGACTCATCAAAAGTCTTGGTGATTTAGCCCGTTTCCCACCAAAACTGGGCAAAAACCCCTCTTTTCAATCACTTATAGTTTATTGGAATCATATGCTCCTTTTCCCATATTCTGGGGTCAAAGTTACTTTACCCACACAATACCTCAGAAATAATTTGAAGCTTTCTCAGTACCAACTGCAGGTGCTGGTAGCTTGTAAAGTTGTACCATCACCCAAAAGTTGTCATTATCATTGGTTTACTATAGAGATAGTTGCCATAGCAACACATTATCACCAGGTAGTATCTTTGAGAAGCCACAGCATGGTGGGAACAGGTTAGTGAGATCTCTAATATGTTGGATGATACTGTCTACATACTTATATAACTACTTGGAAAATTTCTTGCCCCAGTTTTAGATAGGAGTTCATTCAGGGACCCCTCAAAATGACGGGTTTTGGTGTAAATGTGCCCAATCACCAAGACTTTTGATGAGTCACTTTATCATGTAGTTGACTCATGTTTTTCTTATCTGTTATCTTTCCTTAGAGCATATAACCTGTGGTCTCGTATTTCAGATATAGGTCATAGTTTGCGAAGAAGGGTGTTGTCTTAATTGTTTCTTGTCTTCCATTGTTGTTTACGAATTCTGCCGTAGGTAGCCATTCAGATCAATTGTCTTCTTGATTCTTGACATGTGCACATAGATATTGTTCTAGTATGCCGTTCATTCATTCAGTTTGTTCATCCATTTGTAGGTGAAATGCTGTGCTCAGTCATCTTTCGATTCCTAGCTTTTCTGTTGTTTCCTTATGTACTTCTAATGTAAAGCGCGATCCTCTGTCACTAATGATCTCTCTGGGTAGCGCATGCAGGCGGTATATTTCTTTCAAAAACAATGTCGCGAATTGTGGTGCCATAATGTCTGTTCTGCATGGTATGAAGTCACTCATTTTGGTCAAACGATCCACTACCACCAGTATGGGGTTTAGATCATTTGACTCGGGCAAGTCAGTTATGAAATCTAACGAGATAGACTTCTGCGGTTTTTCTGGTGCCTTGTTTGATTTGAGTAATCTGTAAGGTACATGTCTTATTCAAGTTACTTTCATTCTTTTGCAAGTGTTACAATTTTTGACATATTGTTTAATGTTTTCCCTTGTCTTTGGCCATTAATATCGTCGGCTCATGAATTCAGTAGTTTTGACTGTTCCTCCATGGCCTGCATATAGGGGATCGTGATTGTGTTGTGTGATAGTGGTATGTAATTCTTCTTTATTCGGTATCCAGATTTTTCCATCGTACTATGGGTAATTATCTTTCCATTGGCACAATCCTAATGCCACCACTTTGGTTTCCTTTATTCCTTGTACCAGTTTTTCTCTGATCTCCTTGATGTCTTCGTCCTGTAAACTTTCTTTCCTGATATCTTCTTCCAATGTCGTTTGGGTGTTTATCTTGTTCAGTGATTGGTATCCACTATCTTCTTCCTCTGGTTGGCAATATTTTTCCTTTGGTAATAGTATTTGTTGTTTCTGTTTGATTCTTTTATTTTTGGGGTCTTTTGGTCAGTCTGTTGATCGTCTGGTTAAGGCATCGGGTTTTTCTTCTTCTTTTCCTGGTATGTATTCGATTTTGAAGTTGTAAGTACTTAGTTTTTCTATCCATCATATTTGTCGTCCATTTAGCTCCTTTGTGGTCATGAAAGGTCCTAAGTTTTTATGGTCTGTGAGTATCTTGACTGAACCTTGATTGTTTTGTACGTATCTCCTCCAGTCCTTCAAGGCTTGTACTATTGCTAATTGTTCTTTATCATGGATGTCATAGTTGCATTCCGCCACGGTCATCCTTTTGGATCTGAAAGCCACTGGTCTCCATTTCCCATCTTCGCATTTTTGTGATAGTACATGTGAGCATACGTATTTCGACAGATCTCTCTCAATCATCGTTTCTTTCTTTGGGTCGAAATGTACCAAGATTGGTCCTTGGGTAATCTTAGTTCAGAGTTCATCCAAAGCCTCTTTTTCTTTGGCTCCCAAATCCCATTTGACATCCTTTTTGATGAGGTTATATAGGGGCTTGGCTGTTTGACTACAGCGCTCTATAAACTTCCGATAGAAATTGCAGAATCTCGTAAAACATCGGATGTTGGTTATCTTTTTTGGTATTCCCATTCCTATATTGCTTTGATTTTGGCAGGATCCATTCGGACTCCCTCTCCATTGATGAGGAATCCTAGGTATTCGGTTTCCTCCTTATGGAATTCACATTTGCTTAGTTTGCATCATATTCCGGATTCCTTGAGGTCGGCTATTATGTTGCTGACATCCTTCTGGTGTTGTTCCATATCTGTGGAATATATTAGTACATCATCTAAATAGATGATGTAGCATATATCCAGGTACTTATATAGTACTCCGTTAATCCAACTTTTGAATGAGGCTGGTGCATTGGTTAGCCTGAAAGGGATAACCAGGTATTGGTATGTTCCATATTTCGTGGCAAATATAGTTTTGCATTCGTCTTCTTTCCTGATTCTGACATTGTGGTAGGCATCCCGAATATCTAGTTTGGTGAAGTATTTGGCTGATGCTAGTCGATCCAATGGTTCTCCTATTAGAGGTAGGGGATACTGATCCTTTTTCGTTATTTAGTTAAGGGCTCAATAATTGATACACAGTTCCAACTTCCCATCCTTTTTCTTGATAAATAAAATAGGTGACTCTCCATTGGGGTAGGATGGCTGGATCCATCCTCTTTCCAGATTTTGCTGAATATATTTTCTTAGTTCTTCGAGTTTGGTTTCCCCTAAAGGGTATATTCCTTTTTGTGGTAACTCCTTGCCGTATTCTTCAAAGGTGATTTCCAAGTTGACGCCTGGTTGGTGAGGGGTTAGCTTAGTAGATTATTTTTCTTGGAACAAGTCCAGATTGTGGTGGTATTCTTCTAGTACCAACTTATCCAACTGTTCATTTTATGCTTGACTCGACTTCTTCTTACGAGCTCTGTACTAATCATAATTTTAGCTAGGCTTGTTCCTGCATCTTGGAAATCTCATTTGAGGATTCCTACTGTTTCTCCCTTGCGGTAGAACTTTCTGAAAGCTTATGTCGATATACAGTTGATCTTGATCCTTGGTCGATTTTCTTTAGTCATACTTTCTTGGTCTGTACTGCCGAACCCTTTGGCTTTTCTCATGGTGTTGGCCAGGTTTTCCACTTCTTGGAGTTCTTGTTCGTTGATCTTTTTGATTATTAGTTGTACAACTTTCTTGCCTCTTTCATCTTATAGTCTTTGTCACTCTGGTTGACTATAACAACCTTCAATTCACCTGTATAGTTGGCGCCTATTACCCCAGCGTGGGAAGTGAGTTTGTGCTTGACTGCGGGACTGCTGTGTAGTACTCCATACCCATAGGTGCCTTGAGGTAATTGTATAGCTATGCCAGTTGGGACAATTACCTGCCCATTGGTTGGCATCCGAGTCTTGACTTCTTCGTTGGTATACAGGTCATGCCCTGCTGCCTTCTTGGACCCTCTTGTGGGTATCTTTGCCTCGTGGCTCAATCTGTAAACTTTGATCTTTTGATCATTTCTTGGTTGTACTTGGTTGAGCTTCGCATCTAAGTTCTCTTCAATCACTTCCGCTTCAGGAGTTCCGTATACCAGTGGCGAACTGTGGAGACACCATGTCATACATCGTTTGCTGTCAAAGGTAACTTTTCCTTCTTCCCAATTCAGTGTGGGATTATATTTTCTTAACCATGACATCCCTAGGATAATTTCATGGTGTTGTAGATTTGCCAGTTGGAAGGTAGCCACTTCTCTATAGTCTCCAATTTCCATAGGTACTTGCATGGTATGGGTAATGGGTCCCATAGTGCTGGGCTTGCCCTTCGTGAGATAGATCCGTCTTCCTTGTTTTGTCTTTATGGTCTTCAGTTGGTATTTCCTGGTGACTTCTTTGTCTATGGAGTCTTTGGTTGCTCTTGAGCCGAGCATTGCATGTATCGTCATAGCTTGTTTTTTGTCGTTATATATTTTCATTTTGATCATGATGTGATCATTGTCATTGTCATTCGTGTGTGTCCTTGGAATCATGTCATAATTGCCTAGTGAGATGGGTTTGTCCTCCAGTGGCTCTCCCAGACCATCTAACGCTAGGAACCTTCGTCTTTTGCCAGTTCTTCATATTCGTCTTCAATCTCTATTCCTCTCAGATTGTTGTATACTGGGGATCTCATATTGGCTTGAGGGTTTCTTCCTTGTGTTGGATTTGTACTGGCTTGGTGTCTGCAGTCTTTGATCATGTGTTCTGCTATGCCACACTTCAGACATAGTTTATTGTTTCATAGTCAAATGCATTCTTCTTTAGATAGGTTGAGCGAGGGTCTCCTTCAAGTGGCATCCAGGTCCCTAGCATCTCCTCCTTGTGTGGTGTTTTTGAAAGTTCCATTCTAGTTTCTAGGTATGCTTTGATTTTTCGTATTGTTGCTCTGTATTGTGTGTGACTGGTTTCTTTGAATCCAGTCTACTTGTCCAAACTGGATTTCCTTTCGACTGGCTCAGCTGGCCCTCTCTTCGGTTGTAATGAATCTTTCCTCGCTGTATCTCCATGTATCTTGATAGGCTTTTCTTACGCCTTTCATAAACCATCTTATGGCAGAGGCCTTATCACACTCCACATCGTACTGGAGTAGTCTAAACTCATACCAGTAGTCAGTGATGTTTTTTGTTCCTTAGCGAATTTCTTCTAATTTGTTCTGGGCTGTGTGGCTTAATTCTATGTCCGTGAATTGGGCTTTGAATACTGCCTTGAAACTGACCCAGTCCATCCATGGTGCAGTATTGCTGAGCACAATAGGAGTTACTCATTTTAGAGCTGTTCCTTCGGGTAGGGTAAGAGTATATCGTATTTTGTCCCGGTCATTTCCTTGTGTCCATCCTACTGCGTCAAAGTAGGTCAGGAGTTGTACCCTGAATCCTTGTAACTTACTTCTTTCCCCATCATATCGTGGTGGGGTCTTGTCTTTCAGTTGTTGCCCCATTCTACTCATAGCCTCCTGTATCATCTGTTCTACTTTATTTCATGAAATCATCACTGGAGGTGCTGGCCTCATCGGAGGTAGGCCTGGGGGTAGTACTGGTTCCGACATTCTTTCTGGTTTTGGGGTATCTGGTAATTCTTCTTCGTTTGGAGGGGTCACTTGTTCAGGAGTGACTGGACTTGTTGATCTTGCTGGGTATCTGCTTGCTTCGCTAAGTGCTTCTTCTAATTCTCCTAGAGCTAAATTGTCATCTTGTAGGTTGATGTCTACTTCTTGATGTCAGTTAGAAGGTTCTGTGGTGAAATTGTTAAGTGCCATGTTGTAGACACGTTCTAATATTATGAATCCTACCCGGGGCGGGGATGAGACAGGAAACGATTCTTATGTCAAGGAGAGGTAATAGTCCTTAGGCCATTGCCAACGCGATATTGATAGTCGAGTCCTTTGACTTCTATCTTACCATGCCTATTCCTTGACTCTTCTTAAGTCTCACTTAGGACTTATTCGTTCGATGTGGAAAGAGAGACAGTTTTCTCTCTTGGGAGGAAAGACAATTCTTGGGTTTCTTAAGCTAAATCTTAAAGAGTGTAAAGGTAGGTTTTATTGATAAAATATAAAGGGAGGAAATAAACAATAAGAACGTATGAAGAGCTCATACTCGGAGTTCTAGTGATTCTTTATATAGTCGCTGTTCACCTGGCGTGACCCATGCCTTACATCATACGAACCCTGTGACTCATAACTATGAGTTATGTGAAATCCATCAGCTGACTCCTATGAGTCGCTGCGCAACATACCTAAAACCAATCCAAAGGTAATAACCAAGTCAGGTGTGCAACTTATGTTACCTGAGCAAAACCCATGACTCATAAATTGAGTCATGTGCGAAAATCATAACATCATGTGACTCACAAGTGTGAGTCACAAACAGCTCAACATCATAACCTGTGGCATACTAGTATACATCATGTGAAATTCCAACATACCTATAGCTTGGAATCCCGAGCTAAGTGAAATCTGCCTTGGTAAGTCACAGTTTGTGACAGGTCTTTACCTTGCCAAAGTTTTGGCAAAGTACTAAGTTTGACACCAGATTCCTCGTGCATTCTTTTAGCGCTATATTGGATACTCTGCAGCCTAATTATGCTTGACGCCAGCTTGCTAACAGTCCCGCAGACCTCCCCCTGGCATTAATATTGGTGGAGCTACACCCTGTTATGACGGTGGTCATTACCCTGGCACAGTTTTGATAGAGTACTAATTTTGAGACCAGATTCCTTGCGTGTCCTGTGGGTGTAGGTTCTCTGATACTCAGTGGGCAGATTCTACTCAATGCCAGCTTTCTAACTGTATTTCAGACATCTACCTGGTGTCAATATTGGTGGAGCTACAGCCTGCTATGAAAGTAGTCTTTACCCTGACAGAGTTCTGGTAGAGTGCAGACTTTGATGCCAGATTCCTTTGTATCCTTTGGATGCAGCATCTGATACTGAATGGCCTGATTCCACTAGATGCTAGCCTTCTAATAGTACCTCAGACATCTACCTGGTGTCAATATTGGTGGACCTACAGCCGGTTATGAAAGTAGCCTTTAGCCTAGCAGAGTTCTGGCAGAGTACTGACCTTGAAACCCAATTCCTTGGGTGTCTTTTCAAAGCAGTATCTAGTACACAATGGCCCAATCCTACTCGATGCCAGCTTTCCAATGGTATCTTGGACATCTACCTGACACCAATATTGGTAGAGTTACAGCCTGTTATGAATGTGGCCTTTATCCTAGCAGAGTTCTGGCAGAGTGCTGACTTTGACACCAGATTCCTCAGGCACCCTATAGATGCAGCAACTAATACTCGACGCCCTAGTTGTACTGGACATGGACTTTCTACCAGTGTATTGAATGTCTCTCCAGCACCAATACCCCTTGTACCATCATCTGAGATTTAGGAGGTATAGTATACTCACTCAGGGGCTGGCAGCTTTTCTTTTGATACTCTATATTATAGAACCAATATGAATACAAATGATCTTTATTTTGACACTTTCACAATATACATAATATGTGACTTAGGTCACAAGGTTCAGTCCTCATATTGGATCCAAAAAATTTAGTAGTACTTACTGGCATCCAGAGAATGGCTGCTGTATCTGATTGCATTGGGAGAATTTAAAGAGTAGCTGGTTGCATCACATGAATTCCAAGAGTACCTACCTGATTGCATTCCAACTTCTGGTGCCCAGGACCATTGCATCCTAAGTGGTGGTTTGCATCCTATGTATCCTGTGCATCTGACACAAGGGATGTACAAGGTGCATGACTTTATTTTTGCTGATGGAGCTGGTCTGAGGGGAGCTAGCTGGGAGGGGGTAAGGGGGGGTGGCTTGGAGGTGATAAGGGGGAGTAGCTGGCACCTGGATTTATTACAAAGAATCACAGGATGGTAACTACCCACTCTCACTTACTTAAGACAACCTCCAGATGTGGTACTTCCTAATCTAAGGTGTAAGATATACTGGACACAACCTGACTAGATGCCCAAGTACCAGATGCACACAATACACTAGATGCAGAATCATCCCTGCTTGTGTCAAGACCTGACTCTCATGCCTCTGATGTCGTAATAACTTTTGCTAATAAGTACAGAACTAGTACTTGGTATTAGAATCAATTCCTGCCAAGCGAATGAATATATCAAAGTTGGCAAAGGATTTTGGTGGAACGGTAATGATCTGATTAACCATGTTCTCAATATAACTATACCTATATTTGAAGCAATATTCCTGAATACTCGAACTCTATTCCTCTTTGATCATGCAACCTCATATACGACTGATACTCTAGATACCCTTCAAGTATTATATATGAACATGGATCCTTGTAGAAAATAGCAATATCTTAGAGATGGCTGGTACTACGAGTCGAATAAGGTTACTTCATATGTCCAGAAAATGAGCTTTGACCTAAATGATTTATCAGTATCACAGACGTGGAGAGGCAAGCCAGAAGAAGGCAACAGAGTTCTGCAGGAGTGAGGCTTATGGCCTGTAGGAGGATTGAGACATTATTGCAAAAGCAAGAAAAGTACAAAGGATCGAGGTCATACTGGTAACTCTTGTTGTACTAGACCACTACTCTCAGTACAACCAGATTTTCTTGGCTAAAAGTCATGCCTTCAGGTAGTGATTGAAAAGAAAGATTACCAGTATTGGTTCTTTCCTAAATTCTATCGCCAAGATAATTAAATTGTGTACAGATAGAGAAGGGCAAAGTTGTATACAAGATGACATTATCAATATAATTGGGTTTTACTAGGTAAAACAGTTCCAAAAGCCTTGAAAGAAATATCCATACTCTTACTTCTGAAGGTGGAAAAGTACTCATATTCTTGATGCCTACTATACTGGATTGCAGTATACTACAGCTCAATTTTCTAATGTTATTTATAAAAGACATCATTCTGTTTCCTTAGTTCAAGGCTCTTGTTAGCCATTCTTTTATTCTTATTTTACTTGAATCACACTGTTAAATTAATTATATAAAGTATAAACATTTTTACTCTCTTTATTTCTGCCTTATCCATAGTTTTACTTGTTTCCTGAACATGTATAATTTCACCTTACTCATCATGTCTTGGCAATTCTTGGCTCAATTCCGATCAATTTGCAACTGGATTACTGTTCCACTGGAGTGTCCACCCTTACCAGGTAGACACTTTGCACCACACTGTGCGGTGGCATGTGGTCTAGTGTGGGGATGGTGATTTTCGGCGTCTTTGGGAGGTTTGGAGGGGAGCGGGCGGGCGGTGATGGGGGTTGGAATCGAAATTTGCTGCTGTCGTCTAAATGCTTCTATCCGGGTCCGGGTGCTAGGATACCGCTTGGATTGGTGGGTCGGCAATGAGATCACATGCTTTGGGGGTTTGGCGAGTTTGGGGAGTTTGCATGGGCAGTGACTACTGGGTGAGGGGGAGTGAGAGACAAAGGGACAAGCGGTTTCAGCTTCACTCTAACTTGATACTGACGCTGCAAAAATTGTTAGAGAGATAGTCGATGGGTGAGCTACTGATCTTGAACTCACACGGTAGAGGAGTTATCGTGCCCCTGCAGACGGGGCTCGTGGTCGGGCTGAATGCACTAGTGGCTTTGTCGCGTTTCATAATTCACGGCTTGTGTCGTTTGTGAGTCGATAGAGGAAACTTTCTGCAGACTACCGTCAGGTTTGCGTCGGGATATATGCAGCCAGGAGTATGTTAATCCGAAGGCATCCGGCAGGATGCCTTCCCCCACGGGGTACAGATCTTGCCTTGTCCGCCGATTTTTTTTTTGCACACGAACTAGCCTTTCTACACTAAAGGCGCTAGCCACTCTAAGCCCTAGTGAACCCTCATTCTACAGCTGCGACATTTTTTCCATTCCCAAAGCCCTGTGTCACTCCATGGCTGAAACTTCCTCTCACAAAGCCCCAGTGGTAGGCAGTGCTCAGACTGAGCCATGGAGCAACCGACAGGCGACGACGATTGAGGTGAGGGTCAGTGGCCAGAGATCTACCATCGCCATCATCCTTGGCATTGCTCGTGGATGAATTTCCGTTTTTCGGGCGGGATTGTGGGTTAGTTGGGCCCCACATGTGGGTATTTGCATCTTGGGGTAGAGGGGTAATTCGTGTGCAGGCTAGCTGGTTCGTCGCAATAGTGCCTGTCATAATAGCGCAAGTTTTTTTTTTTTTTTCAGACTCATGAATACAAAGCCACCTTTCAACCACATCCTAGAAACATGCCCACAGGGCTCTGGTTCCGCCTTAAGCGCCTCTCCTCGAGGGAGTGACTCTGAACTCAAAACCGACTCAAACTCTATGCGTCTAACCTCGCCACCCAAACGGGCACTGTGGAGACCAAAATGTGTTTGTTTTTGCGCATACGATCATATGTATATTATAACTCAGTCACAGCTAGTTTTAGATAGGATTCGTAGGGTGCCTTTTGTCAGGGGTATTCGTCGAGGTGGCCGTTCCGGGAAGGTATAAAAGTGCCTTTTTCTATATTTTCATCTCTTTTTTAATAATATGTCAGCCATGTGGCTCCGAGGGTAATCGATCTTCCCCTATCCTTCTTCGTTCCCTTCTTTCCACTTTCCTGTGCCTTTACAAATCTGTCGCTCGACGACATTTTGGCTGGGGACCATTGGTTGTAGAAGTGCGATGGTGGGGTTTCTTCCAAGAAGGACGAGGACTCCCATTGAGCGTGTGCGAAGGCGCCCATTGGCCACCTTCTACAATTGCCAACCTCTAGCGAGTGAAGCTTGCTTAACATTGGCGTTCCATCTTGGGCCCACGATTTTGTGCTTTCAAGACCAAGCAGCAGCAGTGGTTCCCCGTGGACGACCGATTGGCCCCGAATCTGGGACTGGCACGGTAGTCAGGAAGATGACCGTTTAGTACCCGATGGGCCGGAAAAAACTGCCACCTGGTTATTCCGCGCCCCTTACTGGTGTTATACTCTCTCCACCGAGCCTACCCTCTGGCCCATTATCCCCTTCTCGTTGCACCTGCTCTGCTCGGGGACTTCAAAGACTTCACGTGTGCCTTAGGGCCCAAGAAGCTTCATTAGTGGTGTGCCTTAGGATTAAGGTTCTAGGATATTGTTGAAATCCGGCAAAAAAAAAACATCAGGCCCCTTCTCATCTCTAATAGGAGGACACTGCAAAGAATCGGAACAAAAGACCTCGAGGGCTACTGGGGCTTGCGTGGAATGGCGACTTATCCTGTTGACTTTCTCCGGAGGGGCGGGCGACGGCGAAATAGAGGTAAGAAGGAGTAGTGGGCTATGAAACTTGGCTTGGTAGGTTGGCGTATTTTATTTCCCACTAACTCTTTTGTCTACCCCCACACAGGGCTTCTGGGGGTTAGGGTGCGACTGTAGCTTTAGCATATCATAGACTCGCGCCAATTTCTCGAGAGGCTTTGGAAAATTTCCTGCTCGAGTGATACACGTTGATTGACTCGGTATCTGCAAGGCTTGGCAGGTGAGTTGAGCAGGAGGTGGGGTCGGGAGTGAGATGGGGAGGATGGGTTCCTGAGGGCGCTGTGGCCGTTCAAGGGACTCAGGAGGAGGATGGTATTCTGGGATGTCGGAGCGGTGGCTTGTGATTTGAGATTCGGGCGATAACTCGGCGGCAGGAGTGGAGGCGAGTGTCCCATGGCTGAAACACTTGTACTATGGGGTCGAGAGCGTTGGAGGTTGAATAAGAAAAAAGGCGGTGCCGATGAAAATTCACCCATGTTTACATTTCCGACACCATAATTTTCCTGGTAATTTCCCCTTGGGCCGGTTCTAAGGGGCTAGTCTATGTCTGCGATTGAAAAACAATATTCACCTATTTTCACCCGCAGTTTCCCCTCGCCACTAGCATAAATATATATGATAAGAGGCAATTTCGTCCTTGGTCACAGCCCAAGGGTCGGGTTCTCCTTTATCCACAAGAGCTGTGCAGATGTGGACCACTAAATTATAGGCCAAGAGCTAAGGCGAAACTTGTAGTCATAGAAGGTCACTCGTGGGTTTGTGAATGTGGGTGCCGTGTGAGGCGGAAAGGAAACTTCAGTGTTTACCACGTACATAGGGGTGGGTTTAAATCCTCGGGCTAGGAAAGGTGGTGAAAAACAGCAGGGGGAACAAGTCGGCCTCAGACGAAAGCCCCGGAAGGAGAAGAAGCATCAAAAAGGCTGAGAATAATGACCGGTGGGAAAGGGGCATAGTTGTGAAGGTGTGGGACTGATGGAAGAGTGATGGGAATAGTCGAGGGTAGTATGGTAGCAAAGGGGTTAATGAAGAACAAGTTATAGTGAGCAACAGCAAGAGACACTAGAAGGGACGGGTCCTCCTGGTGGGGTGGAAATGATTGCTATAATAGTGTTGCAAATTGAGACAAACTTTGTCCACAATGATACGGTTCAGGAAGACTAAACCCTAAACCAACTTTTCGATGAAAACTGTACAATTTTTCATGCAATAGCAACTATAACACCTTAGGGTCTGTTTGGATATGATACAACCATTCACGTCCGTTCCATTCCGATCCCCATACAAATTTTCTTACCCTTCTACTTCAGAATGGTCATTTTGCAAGAGAAAAGGGAAGAGTCTCAAAGGGTTCCGTTCCTGCCAAACAGAGCCTTGGAGGAATCAATGTTTCTGATGTGTAGGTGAGGGACCCTGTGGTTTGAGAACTTAGGGGGGGTTTGGGACACCACTTTTTCTACTATAAGATCAGGTCTGAGCAATCTGAAATCAGATGATTTGAACTCCAATCAGCGAGATCTGAAATCATGATGTGAGATTAGGATGTGACAAATACACTCTGATTTAATTCTTATTGAAATAGGATATTGATAATTTCCATAATCAAATATCAGACTTTATATCTATATGTGAGTTATACAATCTGATTGAAAAAATGTAAGACACAGCAAAGGCATGCCATAAAAATTACAATTTTTCTACTTTAAGGCAATTTTTTTTCCTATTTAAATATATTCAAGGCCTGGTTCAAGAGACACAGTTTAAAAAAAAAGTTATAATATATGTTAAAAATACAACATATGGGTGCAATTCAGTGAAAAGGAGTAACTTCACTTTTTAGCAGTTTTGAGTTAGGAGCAGTTTTAGGGCGCGTCAGGTTGCCACCTCAAACCTTCATTTTGACCCCGGTTATGAAGGTTTGTCACAAAATGCTATTTTGCTTTTGAGTGGCATGTCTGGTCGACACCAAAACACAATATTCAAAACGCAATAATGATGTCAAAATGAAGGTTTCTGAAATACTGGTCCGACCAGTATTTCACAAACTCTCATTTTGGAGGGGTGCGCATTGGCTACAATAATCCACTCCCACTACCAATAGTGGAGTAAAAAAATTAAAAAATAAGTATTGAAATACAGGTGCCAATGTCTTTCACACATTAATTATTCTGATTTTTTTGAGTGACCTTTTTGGAATTGATTTTTCAGGCGACCAGACACACCTCTGGGAGTGTGAAAACTCCCAATTATAACAACTTGTGATTATTTCAGTTGCAGCCTGCAAATCAGGTTTTGTGATTATCATGGTTTGAAAAACTCGGGACGACCAGACGCGCCCTAGTTTACATAGCAACCAGGAGCCTTTTAAGAAAAAGGAAAACATGTTTTTTTTCACAACAAAATTGAAATAGCCCAACTAGCAATAGAGTAAACAGCATCAAAATTAATGATATAATAGACCTGCGCTGTCTGTTGAATTCTATGCAAATATTTTCTATCATACACGTAAGTAATCAGTTCAATCAACACTATCTATGAACAATACATATTGAGGCAGGTTAAAAGAGCTGAATAAGCTCAATTAACATGTGATTTAACTTAATTCCACTGCCTTTCACTTACTTTTAGAGCCAGGAGGTCTACCACGACCTCTTTTGACAGGAGCAGTAGTTAGAAATTCCACAATCTTATTATTAGAGTTCTCACCTTTATCTAATTCCTGACCCAGCTCACACCTGGCTTCTTTAGTATTAATTGCCCATAGATTCTTCTTTTCACGTACGGTTGAAATTAGTAAATGTTCTGGCTTTGGGTAGTACCATTGGTTTTCGTACTGAGATGGAACATAAGGAGAATATTTATTCCCGAGATCATAACGTTTCTCTGAATTTGATCCTGTATCTGGAAGTCCACATGGTTCAATCTTCATGAACATGGATAAGCTGAAATCCTTCTTTCGTAAATCCACCTTTGTCCACTCAGCCTTTGGTAGTCGCTTTACCTCAACAATACCTGGGTTGATGGAAAGAAAACAAAAGAAATGATAGTTTGGAATTCCTTTCATGGTATACAAATATAGTTTAAGAGTAGACTCCCAATTCTGAAACATAGTTCCCAGAGCATCATTGAAAAACTGTATCGCCCTTATATTACCTCCCTTATCAGTAGTATCAACAAGTTCTGCATACATTTCTGGAGTCCAAACCTCATTTCTGTTAGCCTTCTGCTTTACTGTTCCAAAGCCACGATCTATACTATTTCTAGTATGACCTTTGATCTGAAATCCCAAGACAATTTCCTGTATATCTTGAGCTATATGTAGCCAACAAAGATACTACCAAATTGTCTTATTCTTGTTCTGGCTTCCACAATTGTCTGGCCACAAGTGAATCTGAGTTTTCAGTTTTGAAATTGCTGTCAAAGAACAATGCAAAATTGATACAACTTGATTAGCTCCCTTTCCTTGCTGTGCCTCTGTAAATATAATATGATAATGCTTATCAATTGCATCATCAACTATACCAAATACATATAGCTTGAATGGAGACCAATAGTACTATTGGGATGGCTGTTGTGGCACTCTAGGTATTTCAACTACTTGTTGAAAATCAAAGAAAAAAGTACTTATCTCAGATTCTAGATCTTTTGCTTGTTGAATATCATTCTGATAAGCTAAACGACCTGCTTAGTACTCTTGTTGATGTACTTGTAGTCGCTTTTCCTTCTCACCCTGTGGTGAAATATCTTCAACCAATATCCTATTACTGTCAACCTCTTTACCAATACCTGCTACTAGGTTCTCATGACCTTTGGATAGGTTTCGCAATATTGTACACTCATCACAGACATTTTTAGAGGCTTTCCGAATTTTCATAAACCGTAATGTCTCAGAGCTCTTCTATATCCTACAAAACTTAGTAAAAGAGACTTGTGCCTCTAGCTTACTTAGACTAATAAATACAAGATAAAGCACCTCTCCAAAGTGTTGGTAAAATGACCTTTTTATACCAGAAATTGGCAGGTTTGATCAACCCCCACACCTGGAATTGCTTCAAACAATCCTTACAACCCATATAATTATTTTCACCTTCACTGCAGCTTTTACCTGACACCATTTATTTTGTCAATTTATTCTATGGGGCTAAACTACAAGTCTCCAAAGTTGACAATACCCGTTGCTATGCCATTTTTGTATGTAAAATGAGGCTTTTCAGTGAAGTCAAAACATTAGGACTGCATAACTTCTTCAATTCTTCCTCAAAGTTATTAAGAGTTGAGTACGAGTAGGGTGGGATTATTGTAACTACATACCAGAAGTCAGGTTGTAAAATCTTTTGTGGTTCCTAAACTACCAGTGGCGAAAAATCAATGTTTTTGGTGTAAAAAGCCCATTCCACCAACACTGTTGGGGAGGTACTTTACATCATATAAATTGTCTGATAGGAGAGATGGGATGGAAGGTAAATGATCTTTTCTACCTCCATATAGTGAACAGCTGTCCCATCTGTTAACTTCCGCCTATAGGTACGTGTTGCAATTACTTTACCTTCTTCTTCCATCATACTCAAGAGAAACTTTTCTACCTTTACTATTGCCTCTGATGCTGTCTTGTTAGCAGGAATATGACCATGATTACCATGAGGTTTGGGAATAGGTATTTGACTTTCACGCAAGTGGTGTATTAGAGCATAAAGCCATTTTGAGGAAATCTTCCAAAAGGTCGTAAATACCTTCAGACAGACTCTATCTACAAAGGGAAGAAGATACTTAATCTTTCTATATTCCTGATTACGGAGATGATAATCCTTATGCTGTGCTTGCCACTGCTTTGAGAGTGTTTTATTATTTGATAACTGGGATGTTAAAAGGTAAGTAATCATTACCTTTTTCTCCTTTCTTGACAGTCCATCATGATAAGTAAGCCATTTCATCCATGTTTCTGGGTCCGCCTTTTGAATACACTGTTATGAGCAAGAACAGGCATGAAGGAGTATTTTCAAGCACTGAGTGGGCATCTCTGCTTGTTCATCATCCTCAATATCTAATCAAGTTCATTCTCTTAGTGTTAATACTTCAAATTTGAAGTAATTGGAATTATGACATACTAGTACCAAATAAACTTTGATTATCAAGTATACTACTATCTGACTTTGACTCTAAGCCATGAGCATAACTCTTAGAAGAGCAAGAACTAGGATAAATATCCATAGTTATTTTCAAACAAATTGAATTAAAAAAAATCTTTAGAAACTTGAAATTGTAATATAAGAAATGATTTATGATCAGGAAAGAGGTAAAAGTATTAAGATTATCTATTAGCTTTTTCACAATAACCATCTTTTTAATCTAACTAGAATATAACTGCACTCTGTTTCATCAAATCTCACTCTCATTGTTTATATTAGAAGTTTTACCTATACCCTTGCTTTTACTTTTGTTGCATTTGATCTTCTTAATACAGGTTAAGTATGTCTGTTAATTCTCAGGAAAGTCAAGACATTTCAATAAAGTTTACAATAACTATAGATTCTAGTCCTGAAAATATTTGAAAATTTACCTCCATGTGCATTCAGGAGTGGGCTATAATTCTATGTAAAAAAAGTATTTTAAGACAAATTTTCAAAATAATCATTACAGGTACAATATTGCTTCAATTTTAAAATTAAATAAATTTCAAGAGGTCCAGGGGGTACTCTACCAGGTAGCAGATACTAGTACTTGGAGCCATTTGTTTTGTTTTGTGGTTTTTGGCAATCTTTGTACTTTTTGCTAAAATGTACCCATATGTTAGTTTCCATCCAGCAATTTACTTCTTTGGAGTTGATATACATGGAGTCCTTCACAGCTGGTATAAACGCGCACCAGTCATTAAACATCTCATGGTAACTGCATATAAGGAGATTATTATTAGCTTGGTCTGTCCTTGTTTGAACCATTATCAAGCCTGTTTTAGAGGGCGGTTTACTTATGTTCTTTCAGATTACAGTTAGAACTGCTGTACACATCAGGATCTTTCAGCAGTTACTACCGTCTGGGTTCCCGCAGTATCAGTGAAGAGCCGGACACCTGATAGAATATTAGCTTTGGTGGCTCCGCTATGGGGGGAATATCTCTATTCACTTTCCCTTTGCGGATGATGTCGGTTTTGTCTTAGGTAGAAGCATAGCAGCAGATTGAGGATATGGTGGATTAAGTTAGTGTTAGAAAGAAAAAACAGAAGAAGAAAAAAGGACTTGACCGGAGATAATATGCTCCAGGATCTAGCAGACTGAATGAGCAGAGTTTGTGAGAGAATGGGGGGCGAGAAGGAAGCAAGAGGGTAAAGAAGGACAGGTAGAAGCAAGTAGGAGAAAGAGGGAAGAAGTATATCAGACTAGAGGTAGAAGGGAGTCAGCTTAGGTGTTAGGATTGTTTCCTGGATGAGACACCATGTTAATGGCCCCTTGTTTTTCTACTTATCATGGCGCCAGGGACCGTAAGTTATGGTATCCCAGTACTCGTGCCAAGGTTGTGACTAAGTATCACAACCTGGGCACTCTCAAGAGAGTGCCCGCCAGCTCAATATGACTTGTGGCTCAACACAACTTTTTAGTGGCTCAACACAGCTTTTGTGTGGCTCAACACAACTTTTCTGTGGCTCTAAAAACTTTTTAGTGGCTCAACACAACTTTTTTGTGGCTTAATATTACTTCTCATAACTTCATATAACTTTAAAGTACTAAGAAAATTTATAATTATAAATAACTTTGCTGTTCCAAATAACTAAATACTGTGACTACTAGATAAATATAATTTTAGAGTTTGATATAACATTATAGTACAAGGTAACTAGACAGCTGAATATAGCCTTGTAGTTTCAAGTTAATATTGCTTTGAAGCTTAATAGAACTCTGGATAAGTTTATATGTAAAGAATAGTAGGAAAACTA
>LN891057.1:66950-78966 GCA_900010015.1 Tuber aestivum
AAAGGAGATTACCAGATTGCGTAAAGAAAGTAAAATATATAGGGGCAGACACCTTTATATACTAAGGAAATCCTCCACGATCACTAATACAAAAGAAAGTTCTTGGCGTTGCGTGCAGCCACGATTCCGCCATCAGGTTCCGCTATCTTCCGTTGCGCGGCAACACCTCCCAATCGTTCATACCAACGGAATCCAACCATACAACCACGAAAAACCACGACCAATATATGCAACGATAAACCCAGGCACATTCCGTCTCCATAGCCGGGTGGCCGTGACACCGTGGCCCCCTCCCCCTTTTAACTGAAACCTTCATGAAAATTGCAGAGGCCAAAATCTGCTCCAAGATCGACATCCGTGGGGCCTACAACCAAGTCCTGATGGACAAAAAGGATCGCGGGAAAACCGCCTTCTGCACCTGCTATGGACTCTTTGATTCTAACATCATGCCCTTCGGACTCCCCAATGCTCCTGCCACCTTCCAGGCCTTTATCAACAAGGTTCTCCGCCAGGAACTAGACTGGTTCTGTACGGCTTACCTCGATGACATCGTCATTTACAGCAAAACGGAACAGGAACACATAGAACATGTGCACTGGGTACTGAAAGCCTTGCAGGAAGCCGACCTTGAAGCCAAACCACAGAAGTGTGAATTTCATGTCACGCAGGTGGAATATCTCGGTTTCATTATCAGCCGTGAAGGTATTCGAATAGATAACGCCAAGGTCGAAACTGTCAGTACTTGGCCTGTGCCCGACCGTGTATCAGAGGTCCACGCCTTCCTTGGCTTCGGTAACTTTTATCGACAGTTTATCCGTGCCTTCTCTTGCCTGGCGCGCCCTCTCATGGGCCTCACCAAGAAAAGCAAACCCTTTGTATGAACTCCTGAGTGTCAACGTGCTTTGGAATGATTAAAGAAAACTTTTACTATAGCCCCTGTCCTCGCCAACTGCAATTTCCACAAAGAAGTGATCATTGAAACTGAGCCCTCCGACTTCATCTCTGCGGGCGTCATGTCGCAAAAGGACGACAGTGGACGTCTCCATCCTATTGCCTACTATTCTCGCAAACACAGTCCTGCCGAATGCAACTATGACATTTGAGACAAGGAACTCATGGCCGTGGTCAGAGCCTTTGAAGAATGGCGATGTTACTTCCTCGGAAGACAGGTGACCATCATGACAGACCACCTCAACCTCAAGTACTTCACCACCAAGAGACTTTTGAACAACCGACAGGCCCGCTGGTCTGAATTCCTGTCCTAGTCCAACTATCAGATCAAGTATCAGCCAGGAAGGCTAAATGGCAAGTCCGATGCCTTGACCAGGATGAAGAACGAGACACTAGAGGAGGTGGAGGAACGCAAAAGCCACCAGAGTGAAGTGGTGCTAAAGTCTCAGCCACTGGGTTTGTTGGCGAATAACACGCTCCCTGCTGGAGCGTCCCCTATCGAAGATCTTTGGAAGGAGGCCTATGAAGCTGATATAATTCCAACCCTGGTCCTCCGCGCCCTCAACAAGGGTGACAGACACATCCGCCTCCTATCGCTGAATGAATGCAAACGTGATGGAGATCACCCACCTACTCTACCGCGATCGAATATATGTCGCCCGGTACGATGAGTTGCCCCTGCAGCTGATACAAGACTCTCATGACCAGCCCCCAGCGGGACCCCCCAGAGGCGCCAAGACCCATGAACTCATATCTCGACATTACATGTGGCCTGGCATGAGGCGAGATATCGCACACTTCGTGGCCAATTGCCATGTCTGTCAAAGAAGTCGCACCTCCTGCCTTGCCACCTTTGGCATCCGGCGCCCGCTGGCGATACGCGATCGCTGCGGGAACATATATCCAGAGACTTTGTTACTGGCCTATCTTGGAGCCAAGGGAATGATGCTGTCCTAGTACTGGTAGACCGAGTATCTAAAATGCGCCACCTGATTGCCTGTTGTACTACTATCGACGCCCCTACCCTGGCTGACCTGTACCTCCGCCATACATGGAAACACCATGGTCTCCCAAGAACTATCAGATCCGACCGTGGTACTCAGTTCACTGCTGACTTCTAGAGAACCATATGTGAAAGGCTACAGGTTGAGCGAAAAATGTCCACGGCCTTTCACCCCCAAATGGATGGCCAAACAGAACGTGTCAATACCATCATGGAACAGTACCTATGTGCTTTCGTGAACTACGAACAGGATGACTGGTCCCTCTGGCTTCCTATGGCGGAGTTTGCAGCCAACAACCATGCCTCGGAAAGTACCGGTTTGTCCCGTTTCTTCGCCAACCACGGCTACGACTCGCGCATGGACTTCCTAGACGCCCCCAACGAGACCTCCAATGAACCCCGAGCAGGCACCTTTGTGGAACGCATTCAGGATGTCCACCCACCATCGTAGAACAGAGATCGCCTTCGCCCAGGATCGGCAACAAGAATACGCTGACAAGGGGAGGCTCCCTGCCCCTCACTTCCAGATTGGGGATCGTGTCTGGCTAAACGCCAAAAACATCCGAACCAAACGACCCTCCCTAAAGCTGGACGACAAGCGTTTCGGCCCTTATTCTGTCCTTGCCCAGATAGGGACCCACGCATACCGATTAGACCTTCCGTCCACCATGAAAATCCACAACGTGTTTCATGTCTTCCTCCTTGACCTTGCTTCCCACGACCCCCTTCAAGGCCAAGAAATACCACCACCACTGCCTGTAGAGGTCGATGGCGAGCAAGAATGGCAGGTGGAGGAGGTCTTAGAGGCTAAATTCATCCGTGACCATCTACGTTACCTAATCCGTTGGAAAGGATATGCGGAGGCTACCTGGGAACCTGCCGACTCCATCAACAGGCTCCAAGCTGTGGATCGGTTCCATGAACGCTACCCACATAAACCTGGACCCTTGCCTGAATAACTGACCTCAAGAGACTTCAGCGCCGAAGAGGGGGGCTAGTGTCACGGCCACCCAGCTTTGAAGACGGAACGTGCATGGGTTTTTGGTTGCATATGTGGGTTGTTGTTTTCTTGGTTGCATAGTTAGATTTCCTTGGTATAGGTTATTGGGATGCATTGTCGCGCAATGGAAGATGGCAGAACTTAACGGAGGGACTGCCGCTGTGCGTGACGCCAAGAACTTTCTTTTGTATTAGTGATCATGCAGGATTTCCTTAGTATATAAAGGGGTGTGCCCCTTTATGTTTTACTTTCTTTACGTAATCAGGTAATCTCCTCTGGACACCTGTACCTAGGAATTCTACCTTCTACTATCTGGCGTCCTCTTGACCCTCTGAACCCTGACCCTGAACCCCTGAACCCCGAACCTCGTACAACTCGCTTCGGTTGTACCCCTGCACCTGGACCTGGTCTCCAGAATCCCGCCTGTCCAGATCGTGGTATGCCTTGGGCTACCCGAGCCTCAGAAACTATCCGTTACACCAGCCTGTTCAGGACCTCAGTCATCACTGACACCGGAGGCATTAGTAGAGGAAGTACAAAAATGCTGCTTGATACAGTCCTGTTCGAAGTCCCTGCAGACTGTCGAAGTTTGCTCCACACAGACCGAAGCCTTGCGGCACTTTCCTTCACCCACGACATTGCTTTCGGTCAAAGTATGTGGGATGGCCTAGACACCTTGGTGGCAGAAGACAAGGAAATTCCTGATGAATCAAAGAAAGGCGCTACCATTTCAGTCGTAGACCTTGCCTATGATTATGTGAAACAATATATCCTACACGAGGTGATTAGCGAAGTGAACAACGCAAAAAAGGAACTGTTCCAGTGGAAAAAGAACACCCAGGAACAATTTAGAAGACAAATTGTTAAAAGTTTAGTGGGATGGATGAAAAGGCAGCAGGAGGGCTTCGTGGCATTATTGAAAAATCAATATGCTGTGAAGATTCAGATGGACACATTGGAAAAGACTGGGATGGAGGGATGCCAGATTAATGAAGACAATGATGTCTTCATGATAGAGGTGGCTCCCGCACTACCCCTAGTGACAGATAACTCTGATAACCTCTTTTCAGTAGCTGACACTATATGCTAGAGCTGAGCGATGGCGACCAGAACTAAGGGTGTTGGGTCTATGGATCTTAGAAAGTCTGGACACGACAAAAGACTGTGAAATACAATTGTCTTTCATACTAGCCACCTCGCGATCGCTTACCACCTTGGTGGCCGAAAGCTACTCAGCAAGTCCAATTGTTGGAATGCAAGGAAGAGCATCCCTGTGGGTACCCTATCAGATTGTCAACAGACCTACACAGTCACCCTCCGCTTCCATTACAGTGACACCAGTGGCTCTGCCATTACTAAAGCCAAAAATTCCGCCTCTTCATGCTGGTCTCTTCGGCTTTGCCTTGACACCAGTGGCAACTCTAGTGCCTGCTATGTGGCCAGCAATGAACAGAGGTTCACGGCTCATAGAAAGGATTCAAAACACATTGGGAAGATTTTAACCACCGCGAGCTCCTCCACATCCTCCCACAGCCTTACAAGGCACACCCATCCCAATTGCAGCTACATGCCGTCAAACCAGCCCACCACCGATTGGAGTAGAGAGGGCACTGGTTAAACCTTTGGGTACTGCTGGATTATCTGGTTTCGGGCCACCACCAAATCCTCTCTGGTGTGGACCATGGTGTCACCCTACATGTCCAGGGAGTGGAAGAAGACGTGATCATTTTTGTTTTCCTCCCTAGCTCGAGGCACCGAAGAACAAGGGAAAGGAATGAGAAGGACAGACACCTGACTATTGTAGAAAGAGAGGGCACGAGGGACCTCCGATACACCCAGAGACCTACCCGGCTTTTGCCCAATGGTCAAAGGTGTCGCAGGCTGTGCCAAACCAGATACCTTCGGGGAGTAACCAGGCGGCAAAGTCAGTGCCGCTACAAGTACCGTCTGGAGGTGGTCCTCTAGACGACAGGAATAGTGGTGGTCGGGGCGAACATTTTAATAGTTATGACAGACTAAGGGAAACCTTTAGCAGTAATGGCGGAGGCAGTAGGGATGGTAACCTACCTCCAGGTGGTTGATTCTTAGGGCCTGCCAGGGGGGATCTGTAACGTGTTCACGCCGGGGCGCTAGTCACGCTGCTGTATACAATAGGAGCTGCGCGTTTCTCTACCCGAGAGAAACAGTTTGGGCTCGCTAAGGGAGGCTTCGGTGGTGTACTAGGAGAATAGAGATAACCGTTCAACCGAGTATATTAGAATACTATCTGTCAAAGTCTGTCGTTTCCAGAGTGGAGAACAGCGGTCTTTTTAAGTACATCTGTTTGAGTTCGATCATGAATTCTCACTCATGTTCTTACTCAATCAAAACATAAAAAATAACCAAGTATCAACCGATACTTAAAACAAAAGATAAAACAAACTAAGTATCAACCGATACTTAAAACAAAACATAAAACAAACTAAGTATTAACCGAGTACCAGCTCCGGTTACAGGATCCATGTGATTACGACGCTGATGACACCTCTGATGATGATGCCGATTCCCAACCTGACATCACACCATTTTTGGGACCATGTCGTGATGGCTGGGTGATGGGTAGAAGGACTACTACTATGACCATCAGGCAGCAGGACTACAAGAGCAGTGGCAAAACCTGTCTTATTCTTCGTCAAGTTCAGGATAAAGGAATCTAGAGAAGCTCAGTGGCATTCCCATATTCAAGGGAGTAATTGCCGATCTAGCGAGTTTTCTGACCTTGGTCGAAGTCAAGTTTGAATACTTTTATGATTGCCGTCTGACAGACATGGATAAGATCAACTTGGTCATACCTCTTCTCGAAGACAAGCCCGCAACTGTTACCTTGGAATACATGCACACATCAACCGTGAGGCTACTAAATGAGCAGGTATGGCATTTAATAAGAAGGGACCACTCATGACAAGGAAAGGGTTCGCTGAATGTTTGGAGCAGAGTCACAGTGGTCATTATGTGAATCAGGAGGCAAATCTTCTTGAGTGGAATAACTTGGTAATGACCCCCAATCAGAGTAGTTCATACATGGACAAGGTTATCGATCTGATGTACAAGCTGAATTCCACAGACCATCAACAGGTTAAGGATAAGGTTCAAGCCGGAATAACTCCCAAGCTTTGGGAATGCTGGGCATTGAAGACACTCAACCCTGAAGGCCTCAATGACTACCTAGACTTACTTCGACAGGTCGGTTCTAACTTAGAGGACAAGAAGCGTTATGGACAGGTCAACGATGAGAAGCCCACAAAGTCACATGAGAAAGGAGAAAAGCAGACTTCAAAACCAACGGGAACTTGAAGGTTTAAGAAGAAGGAGAAGGGTTTGGGTTGGAAGGATGCCAAGACGTGGAAGACCGCTAAAGTTGGTACCAGAAAGCAGGCTGGGACATCTGTGTATACCAGTTCTCATGGAGTGTTAAGAATCCTACCGAGTAGGACCTATCGACAGGTAACGATACTTCTCTTGATGCAAGATGATAGTTCTCAAGCCTATGCTTACGCAGTCCAGATAGTCCAGTCCTATGACTACTATCTTGTTCGTGCCTATCTTCTTATTCTTCTTCTTAGTCCACCCTCAGGACTTAATCGTTCGACGTGGGAGGAGAAATAGTTTTCTCGCTTGAGAGGAAAGACAATTCTTGGGTTTCTTAACATAAATCTTAAAGAGCATAAAGGTAGGTTTTATTGATAATAACTTAAAGGTAGGAAATAAACAAGAAGAACATGTGAAGAGCTAATACTTGGGGTCCTAGTGACCTCTTTATATAGTAGCTCTTCACCTGGCGTGACTCATACCTCGCGTCACGAGAACCCTTTGACTCATAATCATGAGACAGGTAAAATCCATCAGACGACTCCTATGAGTCGTTGCGCAACATGCTTAAAACCAATCAAAACCCAATAACCCAGTCAGGTGCGCAACTCGCGTTACCTGAGTGAAACCCATGACTCATAAGTTGAGTCATGTGCGAAATCATAACATCGTGTGACTCACAACTGTGAGTCACGAACAGGTAAACATAATAACCTATGGCGCACTAATGTGCGTCATGTGAAATCCCAACATACCTATAACTCGGAAATCCGAGCTATGTGAAATCAGCCTCACTTAGTCACAGTTTGTGACATTAGCTCTCCTCTCCCTCACCCCGAGTCCCATTGGGCTTCAGTCTTCTATTCCCCATCTCCTTCCCTGGGGTAGCGGATAGTACCTATTCGCTCCCGTGTTCACCCTGACCACCCTGGCCAGAGTTTTCTTTGCTTCCTTCTCTTCTTTTCTCCAGTTGTTCTGGAGAGCCTTTCTCATATTCCTTTCCCCTTGCAACTCCTTCGTCAATTTGTCGTTGTCCCACCTGGTCCTTTCCAGCTCCTTCTTGAGCTCCTCTATCTTCTCCGCCTGATATTCCAGCAACCTGGTGGTTTCGGCCTTCTTGGCTAGCCACTTCATTTTGACCTCCTTCGAGGTCTCGTGTTCTGTCTCTTCTTCCATCTCTTGTTGCCAGGAAACCTGCTTCGGTTTCCTGGGCTTTCCCCATCCTTTTTGTTTTTTCGCCCCCCTCCTCCTCGATTCCGTCCTCGGAGTCGGTTCGATGTATTGGACCAGAGCCACTGGCTCTGGTGTGGGGGATCTCTTCGGTGATCCCAGGGGTGAAGTCTTGGGTGGCCATCGGTTCTCCTTCCGAGGCCAGTATCCCGTTCCGTCTTTCTCGCTTTTGTGCACTTGGTACTCGTCGTCGTAGCAACCTGTCCATGACAGGTTCGCGTGCTCCCTTTAGGTTGTACGGGTCTAGGGTATTGGTAGGTGTTTCAGACTTATCCAGTCCTCGGGGTTGTATTCCATCTGGATTGTTGTTGGTTCTAGGCTCGGGGTACAGTATCCCGGGCTAGTTGGGGTGATCTATTTGAACGCGTCGCGTTCGGGATCGGTCTGAAGTGACGCCCTCCACAGTATCATTTCCATTTTTATCTGAGGCTGATACCAATCGTAGGTGTCTGTTCTGCGTAGTGGCGGGGCCACATATTCAGATTGGGGTGCGTCTTCTACCATTGCTGGATGGCTTGCTGGGGTATCGTCGATGGAATTGGTTGACTGCATTTTGCGCGTGATCGAAGTTCTCCGCTGGGTACCAAGTCTTATCGTGTTCTGGAGAATATCCAGTCCACTTCGCTCGGTATTGCAAGGGACCATAGTGTAATCGAGAGTCGACGATTTCTTCGAGTTCGTATTCTGATTCACTGTTTATCTCAATAGGGGTTGGGGGTGGTTTTTCTTGTGAAGGTAGGGGGTTGTCTTGGTAAAGTTCGAGTAGGCTGATGTGGAAGGTGCGGTGTATTTTCATTGACGGTGGGAGGTCGAGCTTATAAGCGCAGCTTCCTCTTCTTGCCAATATCTTGACTGGTCCGATTTTCTTGTAATCCAGTTTTTTCGTCAGTTGTGTGGTTCGGATGTTGGGTGGTAGTAAACGAACCCTATATCCTGATTTTAGGTTTGGATCGGGTTTTCTGTGGCGATCGTAGTCTTCCTTCTGTCGTAATTCTGGTCTAACCATATCGTTTCGTAATGTGTCATGTAGTTGACTCATATCCTTTTTATCGGTTATCTTTCCTTGGAGCATATGACCTATCGTTTCATATTCTGGATGTGTGCCGTAATTTGCGAAAAACGGAGTCGTCTTGATTGTTTCTTGTTTTCCGTTGTTGTAGGCGAATTCGGCTAGTAGTAGCCAGTCATACCAATCATCTTGTTGGTAGTTGACGAATGCGCGGAGATATTGTTCCAATATGCCGTTGATTCTTTCCGTTTGTCCATCCGTCTGGGGGTGGAAGGCTGTGCTCATTCGTCGTTCGATTCCTAGTTTTTCCGTTGTTTCCGTCCACACTTCTGAAGTAAATAGTGATCCCCTATCGCTAATGATGTCTTGGGTAATCTGTGTAGGCGGTATATTTCTTTCAGGAATATGGTTGCAAACTGCCGTGCTGTCATATCCGTTTTGCATGGTATGAAGTGACTCATTTTGGTCAGGCGATCTACTACCACTAGTATGGCTTCATGATCGTTTGACTTGGGTAATTCGGTTATAAAGTCTAATGATATAGACTTCCATGGTTTTTCTGGGGCCTCATTTGATTTAAGTAATCCGGAAGGCACGTGTCGTACCACTTTGATTCTTTGGCACGTGTCGCAATTCTTGACATATAGTTTGATGTCTTCTGTTATCTTGGGCCAGTAATATCTTCGGTTGATGAATTCGGTAGTTTTGGTGGTTCCTCCGTGCCCGGCATATGGAGGGTCGTGATGGTGTCATATGATTTCCGTGCGTAATTCTTCTTTCTTTGGTACCCAGATTTTCCCGTCATACCACAGGTAGTCGTCTTTCCATTGGTACAATCCTAAGACTACCCCTTTGGCTTCCTTGATTCCTTGTGCCAGTTTTTCCTTGATGGCTTGGATTTCCTCATCTTGCGAACTTTCTTTCTTGATATCTTCTTCCAATGTTGTTCGTGGGTTGATTTCGTTCAGGGACTCATATCCACTGTCTTCGTCCTCCGATTGAAAATATTTTTCTTTTGGTATCAGTATTTGTTGTTTCTGTTTGATTCTTTCATCTTCTGGATCTTTTGGTTTGTCTGCTGATCGTCTGGTCAAGGCATCTGGTTTTCCTCCTTCTCTTCCTGGGTAGTATTTGATCTTGAAGTTGTATGTGCTGAGTTTCTCCATCCACCTGATTTGTCGTCCGTTTAGCTCCTTTGTGGTCATGAAGGGTACCAAGTTTTTGTGGTCCATGAGTATTTTGACTGGTGCCTGATTGTTTTGCCTATATCTTCTCCATTCCTTTAGTGCTTGAACTATCGCTAATAGCTCTTTGTCATGGACATCGTAGTTGCATTCCGCTGGGGTCATCGTTTTGGATCGGACAGCCACTGGTCTCCATTTGCCATCCTTGCATTTCTGAGAGAGTATGCCTGAGCATATGTATTTCGAAGCGTCTGTCTCGATCATTGTTTCCTTTGTTGGGTCGAAATGTACCATTATGGGTCCTTTAGTAATCTTGGTCCTTAGTTCGTCAAACGCTTCTCTTTCTTTGATGCCCCACTCCCATTTGACATCCTTTTTTGTTAGGTTATATAACGGTTTGGCTGTTCGACTGAAACCCTCTATAAACCTTCGATAAAAGTTGCAGAATCCCATGAAGCATTGGATATCCGTTTTGTTCTTGGAGTATTCCCATTCCCATATGGCTTTGGTTTTAACTGGGTCCATCTGGACCCCTTCGCCATTGATGATGAATCCCAGGTATTCGGTTCCTTTCTTGTGGAATTCGCATTTGCTGGGTTTGCACCTCATTACTGACTCTTTAATGTCGGCCATTATGTTGCTGACATCCTTTCGGTGTTGTTCCATATCTTTGGAGTATATTAGTACATCGTCCAAGTAGACGATGCAACATATATCTAGGTATTTGTGGAGTACTTTGTTGATCCATCGTTGGAATGAGGTGGCTGCATTAGTTAGCCCGAATGGCATCACCAAGTATTGGTAGGTCCCATATTTCATCGCGAATGTTGTTTTCCATTCATCTCCTTTCTTGATTCTGACGTTGTGATAGGCATCCCCAATGTCCAGTTTGGTGAAGTATTTTGCTGACGCTAGTCGATCCAATCCTTCTCCTATTAGAGGTAGGGGATATCTATCCTTTTTTGTTATGTGATTGAGTGCTCGGTAATCAATGCATAACCTTAGTTTTCCATCTTTCTTTTTGATAAACAGGATGGGTGATCCTCCGTTGGCATAGGATGGCTGAATCCATCCTCTTTCCAGGTTCTGTTGAATGTATTTTCTTAGTTCTTCAAGTTCGGTTTCTCCTAGCGGGTATATTCTCTTCTGAGGCAGTCCTTTGCTAGCTTCCTCAAAATTGATTTCCAAATCGACATCTGGTCTGTGGGGAGGTAACTTGGTTGATTCCTTTTCTTGGAACAAGTCTAGATGTTGATGGTATTCCTTGGGTACCAATCGGTCTAGTTTTTTGTCCTTTGTCTGAGGTCGACTTCTTATGGCTAGCTCTGTACTGATATTGATCTTTACTAGGCTTGTTCTTTGATTTTGATAATCCCATTTGAGAATTCCTGCCATTTCTCCCTTGCGATAAAATTTCCCGAAGGCTTGCGCCGATATCCTGTTGATCTCGATCCTTGGTACTTTTTCTGGTGGCGGCCTCTTCTCGTCTGTGGTGCCAAATCCTTTGGTTCTTCTGGTGGTTTTGGTCAGGTTCTCCACTTCTTGGAGTTTTACTTCGTTGATTTTTTCGATAATCAATTGCGCGATCTTATCGCCTCTTTTCACCATATAGTCTTTGTTGTCCTGGTTGACCATGACCACCTTCAATTCACCTATATAATCAGCGTCTATTACTCCAGCATTGGTAGTAAGTCTGTGTTTGACTGCCAGACCGCTGCGTGGTGCTTTACGCCCATAGGTTCCTTGAGGTAACTCAATGGTTATGCCCGTTGGAATAATTACCTGCCCATTGGCCAGTATCTTGACTTCTTCGTTGGCATACAGGTCGTGTCCTGCTGCCCTCTTGGATCCTCTTGTGGGTATCCTTGCTTCTTGACTTAGCTTCTTGACTTTGAATCCTTGGATTCTTTCTTGGTTGAACTTGATTGAACCTCGCATCTAGGTTCTCTTAAATTGCTTCTTCTTCTGGTGTTGCGCATATTACCAGCGAGCTGTTGAGACACTATGTCGTACATCGTTCGCTGGTAAATGCAACCTTTCCTTCTTCCCAACTGATGGTAGGGTTGTCTTGTTGTAACCATGGCATCCCTAGGATTATCTCATGGTGTTGCAGGTTCGCCACTTGGAAGGTTGCCACTTCCCTATGATTCCCAATGTTCATAGGTATTTGCGCTGTATGGGTAATTGGCCCCATATCGCTGGCTTTTCCGTCTGCTAGGTAAATCTGCCTTTCTTTCTTCATTTTCTTGGTCCTTAACTGGTATTTCTTGCAGACTTCTTCGTCTATGAAG